>JAWNLD010000258.1:0-16027 GCA_035041545.1 Drosophila colorata
GTGAAATTTCTGATGCGCGGTTGGCATCTTCGGAACAACCTTTTGGCAACAGTTCGGCAATCTTTTTACATTATAGGCACATAAATCGGACTTATTTTTGGCATCCTTCTGGCATGGAGAAAGCAATCTCTGGGCATATTTGGGACAACATTTTGGTAACCTTTTGATATCCTTCTGGCATAGAGTGGGCATTCTTTAGACAATCTTTGAGCGCCATTGGGACAAATTTCTGCCTCCATGGGACAACCTTTTGGCAACCTTACGGCAATCTGTGGGCAATAATCGGACTTATTTTTGCATCCTTCTGGCACGGACAGAGGTATTTCTGGGCGTCCTTGGGACAACCTTTCGGCAATCTTTTTACATTCTAGGGACATAAATCGGACTTATTTTTGGCATCTTTCCTGCATGGAGAAAGCAATCTCTGGGCATATTTGGAAAAACATTTTGACAACATTTTGGCAACCTTTTGGTATAGAGTGGGCATTCTTTAGACAATCTTTGAGCGTTATTGGGTGAGCTTTCTGGCTCGCGTGTGACATCCGTGGGAAAACTTGTTGGCAACCTTTTGGCAATTTTTGGGCGTTCTTGAGGCATTAATCGGACCTATTTTTGGCATGCTTCTGGCATTGAGAGCAATCTCTGGGCATATTTGGGACAACATTTTGGCAACATTTTGGTATCCTTCTGGCATAGAGTGGGCAATCTTTAAACAATCTTTGAGCGTCATTGGGAGAAATTTCTGGCTCCATGGGACAACCTTTTGGCAACCTTACGGCAATCTGTGGGCAATAATCGGACTTATTTTTGCATCCTTCTGGCACGGACAGAGCCATTTAGGGGCGTGTTTGGGACCACCTTTTGGCATCATTCTGGCATAGAGTGGGCATTCTTTAGACAATCTTTGAGCGACATTGGGAAAAATTTCTGACTCCATGGGAAACTTTTGGCAACCTTTCGGCAATTTTTGGGCGTAATTGAGGCATTAATCGGACTTATTTTTGGCATACTTCTGGCATGGAGAGATCAATCTCTGGACATATTTGGGACAACATTTTGGCAACCTTTGGGTATCCTTTTGACATAGAGTGGGCATTCTTTAGACAATCTTTGAGCGTTATTGGGTGAAATTTCTGATGCGCGTTGGCATCTTCGGCAACCTTTTGGCAACAGTTCGGCAATCTTTTTACATTTAGGCACATAAATCGGACCTATTTTTGGCATCCTTCTGGCATGGAGAAAGCAATCTCTGGGCATATTTGGGACAACATTTTGGCAACCTTTTGGTATCCTTCTGGCATAGAGTGGGCATTCTTTAGACAATCTTTGAGCGTCATTGGGAGAAATTTCTGGCTCCATGGGACAACCTTTTGGCAACCTTACGGCAATCTGTGGGCAATAATCGGACTTATTTTTGCATCCTTCTGGCACGGACAGAGCCATTTAGGGGCGTGTTTGGGACCACTCATCTTCTGGCATAATCATTTACTGAGCGACATTGGGAAAAATTTCTGACTCCATGGGACAACCTTTCGGCAATTTTTGGGCGTAATTGAGGCATTAATCTGACTATGGCTTACTTCTGGCATGAGAGAGCAATCTCTGGGCATATTTGGGACAACATTTTGGCAACCTTTTGGTATCCTTCTGCCATAGAGTGAGCAGTCTTTAGACAATCTTTGAGCGTCATTGGGAGAAATTTCTGGCTCCATCTGACAACCTTTTGGCAACCTTACGGCAATCTGTGGGCAATAATCGGACTTATTTTTGCATCCTTCTGGCACGGACAGAGCCATTTATGGGCGTGTTTGGGACACACCTTTTGGCATCATTCTGGCATAGAGTGGGCATTCTTTAGGCAATCTTTGGGCGTCATTGGGACAATTTGGCATCGGACATATTTATTGGCATACTTCTGGCATGGAGAGAGCAATCTCTGGGCATATTTGGGACAACATTTTGGCAACCTTTTGGTATCCTTCTGGCATAGAGTGGGCATTCTTTAGACAATCTTTGAGCGTTATTGGGTGAAATTTCTGATTCGCGGTTGGCATCTTCGGAACAACCTTTTGGCAACAGTTCGGCAATCTTTTTACATTATAGGCACATAAATCGGACTTATTTTTTGCATCCTTCTGGCATGGATAAAGCAATCTCTGGGCATATTTGGGACAACATTTTGGTAACCTTTTGATATTCTTCTGGCATAGAGTGGGCATTCATTAGGCAATCTCTGGGCGTCATTGGGAGGAATCTCTAGCTCCATGGGACAACATTTTGGCAACCTTTTAGTATAGAGTGGGTATTCTTTACACAATCTTTGAGCGTTATTGGGTGAACTTTCTGGCTCGCGTGTGACATCAGTGGGAAAACTTGTTGGCAAACTTCGGCCATTTTTGGGCGTTCTTGAGGCATTAATCGGACTTATTTTTGGCATCCTTCTGGCATTGAGAGCAATCTCTGGACATATTTGGGACAACATTTTGTCAACCTTTGGGTATTCTTTTGGTATAGAGTGGGCATTCTTTAGACAATCTTTGAGAGTCTTTGGGAGAAATTTCTGGCTCCATGGGGAAAGCCTTTTGGCAACCTTACGGCAATCTGTGGGCAATAATCCAAATTATTTTTGCATCCTTCTGGCACGGACAGATCCATTTATGGGCGTCCTTGGGAACACCTTTTGGCATCATTCTGGCATAGATGTGGGCATTCTTTAGACAAGCTTTGAGCGACATTGGGAGAAGTTTCTGACTCCATGGGACAACCTTTTGGCAACCTTTCGGCAATTTTTGGGCGTAATTGAGGCATTAATCGGACTTATTTTTGGCATACTTCTGGCATGGAGAGAGCAATCTCTGGGCATATTTGGGACAACATTTTGGCAACCTTTTGGTATCCTTCTGCCATAGAGTGAGCAGTCTTAAGACAATCTTGGAGCGTCATTGGGAGAAATTTCTGGCTCCATCTGACAACCTTTTGGCAACCTTACGGCAATCTGTGGGCAATAATCGGACTTATTTTTGCATCCTTCTGGCACGGACAGATCCATTTATGGGCGTCCTTGGGAACACCTTTTGGCATCATTCTGGCATAGAGTGGGCATTCTTTAGGCAATCTCTGGGCTGTCATTGGGAGATATTTATGGCTCCATGGGACAACATTTTGGCATCCTTTTGGTATAGAGTGGGCATTCTTTAGACAATCTTTGAGCGTTATTGGGTGAAATTTCTGATTCGCGGTTGGCATCTTCGGAACAACCTTTTGGCAACAGTTCGGCAATCTTTTTACATTATAGGCACATAAATCGGACTTCTTTTTTGCATCCTTCTGGCATGGATAAAGCAATCTCTGGGCATATTTGGGACAACATTTTGGTAACCTTTTGATATTCTACTGGCATAGAGTGGGCATTCATTAGGCAATCTCTGGGCGTCATTGGGAGAAATTTCTCGCTCCATGGGACAACATTTTGGCAACCTTTTAGTATAGAGTGGGTATTCTTTACACAATCTTTGGGCGTTATTGGGTGAACTTTCTGGCTCGCGTGTGACATCCGTGGGAAAACTTGTTGGCAACCTTTTGGCCATTTTTGGGCGTTCTTGAGGCATTAATCGGACTTATTTTTGGCATCCTTCTGGCATAGAGAGATCAATCTCTGGACATATTTGGGACAACATTTTGGCAACCTTTGGGTATCCTTTTGACATAGAGTGGGCATTCTTTAGACAATCTTTGAGCGTTATTGGGTGAAATTTCTGATGCGCGGTTGGCATCTTCGGAACAACCTTTTG
The DNA here is from genome assembly GCA_035041545.1 of Drosophila colorata. Taxonomy (NCBI): domain Eukaryota; kingdom Metazoa; phylum Arthropoda; class Insecta; order Diptera; family Drosophilidae; genus Drosophila; species Drosophila colorata. The sequence goes on from JAWNLD010000258.1 coordinate 3,792, forward strand.
GCAACAGTTCGGCAATCTTTTTACATTATAGGCACATAAATCGGACTTATTTTTGGCATCCTTCTGGCATGGAGAAAGCAATCTCTGGGCATATTTGGGACAACATTTTGGTAACCTTTTGATATCCTTCTGGCATAGAGTGGCATTCTTTAGACAATCTTTGAGCGCCATTGGGACAAATTTCTGCCTCCATGGGACAACCTTTTGGCAACCTTACGGCAATCTGTGGGCAATAATCGGACTTATTTTTGCATCCTTCTGGCACGGACAGAGGTATTTCTGGGCGTCCTTGGGACAACCTTTCGGCAATCTTTTTACATTCTAGGGACATAAATCGGACTTATTTTTGGCATCTTTCCTGCATGGAGAAAGCAATCTCTGGGCATATTTGGAAAAACATTTTGACAACATTTTGGCAACCTTTTGGTATAGAGTGGGCATTCTTTAGACAATCTTTGAGCGTTATTGGGTGAGCTTTCTGGCTCGCGTGTGACATCCGTGGGAAAACTTGTTGGCAACCTTTTGGCAATTTTTGGGCGTTCTTGAGGCATTAATCGGACCTATTTTTGGCATGCTTCTGGCATTGAGAGCAATCTCTGGGCATATTTGGGACAACATTTTGGCAACTTGGGTATCCTTGGCATAGGTGGGCATTCTTTAGACAATCTTTGAGCGTTATTGGGTGAAATTTCTGATGCGCGGTTGGCATCTTCGGAACAACCTTTTGGCAACAGTTCGGCAATCTCACATTATAGGCACATAAATCCTGACCTCTGGCATGGAGAAGCAATCTCTGGGCATATTTGGGACAACATTTTGTAACCTTTGATATCCTTCTGGCATAGAGTGGCATTCTTAGACAATCTTTGAGCGCCATTGGGACAAATTTCTGCTCCATGGGACAACCTTTTGGCAACCTTACGGCAATCTGTGGGCAATAATCGGACTTATTTTTGCATCCTTCTGGCACGGACAGATCCATTTATGGGCGTCCTTGGGACACCTTTTGGCATCATTCTGGCATGAGTGGGCATTCTTTAGACAAGCTTTGAGCGTCATTGGGAGAAATTTCTGATTCCATGGGACAACCTTTTGGCAACCTTTCGGCAATTTTTGGGCGTTATTGAGGCATTAATCGGACTTATTTTTGGCATACTTCTGTCATGGAGAGATCAATCTCTGGACATATTTGGGACAACATTTTGGCAACCTTTGGGTATCCTTTTGGCATAGAGTGGGCATTCATTAGGCAATCTCTGGGCGTCATTGGGAGAAATTTCTCGCTCCATGGGACAACATTTTGGCAACCTTTTAGTATAGAGTGGGTATTCTTTACACAATCTTTGAGCGTTATTGGGTGAACTTTCTGGCTCGCGTGTGACATCCGTGGGAAAACTTGTTGGCAACCTTTTGGCCATTTTTGGGCGTTCTTGAGGCATTAATCGGACTTATTGTTGGCATCCTTCTGGCATAGAGAGATCAATCTCTGGACATATTTGGGACAACATTTTGGCAACCTTTGGCTATCCTTTTGACATAGAGTGGGCAATCTTTAGACAATCTTTGAGCGTCATTGGGACAAATTTCTGGCTCCATGGGACAACCTTTTGGCAACCTTACGGCAATCTGTGGGCAATAATCGGACTTATTTTTGCATCCTTCTGGCACGGACAGAGCCATTTAGGCGCGTGTTTGGGACCACCTTTTGGCATCATTCTGGCATAGAGTGGGCATTCTTTAGACAATCTTTGAGCGACATTGGGAAAAATTTCTGACTCCATGGGACAACCTTTCGGCAATTTTTGGGCGTAATTGAGGCATTAATCTGACTATGGCTTACTTCTGGCATGAAAAGAGCAATCTCTGGGCATATTTGGGACAACATTTTGGTAACCTTTTGATATCCTTCTGGCATAGAGTGGCATTCTTTAGACAATCTTTGAGCGCCATTGGGAAAAATTTCTGCCTCCATGGGACAACCTTTTGGCAACCTTACGGCAATCTGTGGGCAATAATCGGACTTACTTTTGCATCCTTCTGGCACGGACAGAGCCATTTAGGGGCGTCTTTGGGACCACCTTTTGGCATCCTCTGGTATAGAGTGGGCATTCTTTAGACAATCTTTGAGCGTGATTGGGTGAAATTTCTGATTCCGTGGAGACAACCTTTTGGCAACAGTTCGGCAATCTTTTTACATTATAGGCACATAAATCTGACTTATTTTTTGCATCCTTCTGGCATGGATAAAGCAATCTCTGGGCATATTTGGGACAACATTTTGGTAACCTTTTGATATTCTACTGGCATAGAGTGGGCATTCATTAGGCAATCTCTGGGCGTCATTGGGAGAAATTTCTCGCTCCATGGGACAACATTTTGGCAACCTTTTAGTATAGAGTGGGTATTCTTTACACAATCTTTGAGCGTTATTGGGTGAACTTTCTGGCTCGCGGTGTGGCATCTTCGGAACAACTTTTGGCAACAGTTCGGCAACCTTTTTACATTATAGGCACATATATCTGACGGCGTTCTTGCATCCTTCTGGCATGGATAAAGCAATCTCTGGGCATCTTTGGGACAACATTTTGGCAACCTTTGGGTATCCTTTTGGCATGGAGTGGGCATTCATTAGGCAATCTCTGGGCGTCATTGGGAGAAACATCTCGCTCCATGGGACAACATTTTGGCAACCTTTTGGTATAGAGTGGGAATTCTTTACACAATCTTTGAGCGTTATTGGGTGAGCTTTCTGGCTCGCGTGTGACATCCGTGGGAAAACTTGTTGGCAACCTTTTGGCAATTTTTGGGCGTTCTTGAGGCATTAATCGGACCTATTTTTGGCATCCTTCTGGCATTGAGAGCAATCTCTGGGCATATTTGGGACAACATTTTGGCAACATTTTGGTATCCTTCTGGCATAGAGTGGGCAATCTTTAAACAATCTTTGAGCGTCATTGGGACAAATTTCTGGCTCCATGGGACAACCTTTTGGCAACCTTACGGCAATCTGTGGGCAATAATCGGACTTATTTTTGCATCCTTCTGGCACGGACAGAGCCATTTAGGGGCGTGTTTGGGACCACCTTTTGGCATCATTCTGGCATAGAGTGGGCATTCTTTAGACAATCTTTGAGCGACATTGGGAAAAATTTCTGACTCCATGGGACAACCTTTCGGCAATTTTTGGGCGTAATTGAGGCATTAATCTGACTATGGCTTACTTCTGGCATGGAGAGAGCAATCTCTGGGCATATTTGGGACAACATTTTGGCAACCTTTTGATATCCTTCTGCCATAGAGTGAGCAGTCTTAAGACAATCTTGGAGCGTCATTGGGAGAAATTTCTGGCTCCATGGGACAACCTTTTGGCAACCTTACGGCAATCTGTGGGCAATAATCGGACTTATTTTTGCATCCTTCTGGCACGGACAGAGCATTCTGGCTTTGGACAACATTTCGGCAATCTTTTTACATTTAGGACATAAATCGGACTTCTTTTTGCATCTTTGGCATGGTAAACATCCTGGCATATTGGACAACTTTTGGAACTTGAATCTACTGGCATAGAGTGGGCATTTTGGCATCTCTGGCATGGAGAAATCTTTGCTATGGACAACATTTTGGCAACCTTTTGTATAGGTGGGATTCTTTACACAATCTTTGAGCGTTATTGGGTGAACTTTCTGGCTCGCGTGTGACATCCGTGGAAAACTTGTTGGCAACCTTTTGGCAATTTTTGGGCGTTCTTGAGGCATTAATCGGACTTATTTTGGCATCCTTCTGGCATGGAGAGCAATCTCTGGGCATATTTGGGACAACATTTTGGCAACCTTTTGGTATCCTTCTGGCATAGAGTGAGCAGTCTTAAGACAATCTTGGAGCGTCATTGGGAGAAATTTCTGGCTCCATCTGACAACCTTTTGGCAACCTTACGGCAATCTGTGGGCAATAATCGGACTTATTTTTGCATCCTTCTGGCACGGACAGAGCCATTTATGGGCGTCGTTGGGAACACCTTTCGGCATCATTCTGGCATAGAGTGGGCATTCATTAGGCAATCTCTGGGCGTCATTGGGAGATATTTATGGCTCCATGGGACAACATTTTGGCATCCTTTTGGTATAGAGTGGGCATTCTTTAGACAATCTTTGAGCGTTATTGGGTGAAATTTCTGATTCGCGGTTGGCATCTTCGGAACAACCTTTTGGCAACAGTTCGGCAATCTTTTTACATTATAGGCACATAAATCTGACTTCTTTTTTGCATCCTTCTGGCATGGATAAAGCAATCTCTGGGCATATTTGGGACAACATTTTGGTAACCTTTTGATATTCTACTGGCATAGAGTGGGCATTCATTAGGCAATCTCTGGGCGTCATTGGGAGAAATTTCTCGCTCCATGGGACAACATTTTGGCAACCTTTTAGTATAGAGTGGGTATTCTTTACACAATCTTTGAGCGTTATTGGGTGAACTTTCTGGCTCGCGTGTGACATCCGTGGGAAAACTTGTTGGCAACCTTTTGGCCATTTTTGGGCGTTCTTGAGGCATTAATCGGACTTATTTTTGGCATCCTTCTGGCATAGAGAGATCAATCTCTGGACATATTTGGGACAACATTTTGGCAACCTTTGGGTATCCTTTTGACATAGAGTGGGCATTCTTTAGACAATCTTTGAGCGTTATTGGGTGAAATTTCTGATGCGCGGTTGGCATCTTCGGAACAACCTTTTGGCAACAGTTCGGCAATCTTTTTACATTATAGGCACATAAATCGGACTTATTTTTGGCATCCTTCTGGTATGGAGAAAGCAATCTCTGGGCATATTTGGGACAACATTTTGGTAACCTTTTGATATCCTTCTGGCATAGAGTGGCATTCTTTAGACAATCTTTGAGCGCCATTGGGACAAATTTCTGCCTCCATGGGACAACCTTTTGGCAACCTTACGGCAATCTGTGGGCAATAATCGGACTTATTTTTGCATCCTTCTGGCACGGACAGAGTCATTTATCGGCGTCCTTGGGACACCTTTCGGCATTCATTCTGGCATACGCAGTGGGCATCTCGATGAGGCAATCTCTGCTGGCAGTCATTTTGGGAGATATTTGATGGCATTACCATGTGTGACACCATTTTGGCATCCTTTTGGCATGGCGTTCGAGGCATTCTTTAGCCAAGCTTTGAGCGTTATTGGGTGAAATTTCTGATGCGCGGTTGGCATCTTCGGAACAACCTTTTGGCAACAGTTCGGCAATCTTTTTACATTATAGGCACATAAATCGGACTTATTTTTGGCATCCTTCTGGCATGGAGAAAGCAATCTCTGGGCATATTTGGGACAACATTTTGGTAACCTTTTGATATCCTTCTGGCATAGAGTGGCATTCTTTAGACAATCTTTGAGCGCCATTGGGACAAATTTCTGCCTCCATGGGACAACCTTTTGGCAACCTTACGGCAATCTGTGGGCAATAATCGGACTTATTTTTGCATCCTTCTGGCACGGACAGAGGTATTTCTGGGCGTCCTTGGGACAACCTTTCGGCAATCTTTTTACATTCTAGGGACATAAATCGGACTTATTTTTGGCATCTTTCCTGCATGGAGAAAGCAATCTCTGGGCATATTTGGAAAAACATTTTGACAACATTTTGGCAACCTTTTGGTATAGAGTGGGCATTCTTTAGACAATCTTTGAGCGTTATTGGGTGAGCTTTCTGGCTCGCGTGTGACATCCGTGGGAAAACTTGTTGGCAACCTTTTGGCAATTTTTGGGCGTTCTTGAGGCATTAATCGGACCTATTTTTGGCATGCTTCTGGCATTGAGAGCAATCTCTGGGCATATTTGGGACAACATTTTGGCAACCTTTTGGTATCCTTCTGGCATAGAGTGGGCAATCTTTAAACAATCTTTGAGCGTCATTGGGACAAATTTCTGGCTCCATGGGACAACCTTTTGGCAACCTTACGGCAATCTGTGGGCAATAATCGGACTTATTTTTGCATCCTTCTGGCACGGACAGAGCCATTTAGGGGCGTGTTTGGGACCACCTTTTGGCATCATTCTGGCATAGAGTGGGCATTCTTTAGACAATCTTTGAGCGACATTGGGAAAAATTTCTGACTCCATGGGACAACCTTTCGGCAATTTTTGGGCGTAATTGAGGCATTAATCTGACTATGGCTTACTTCTGGCATGGAGAGAGCAATCTCTGGGCATATTTGGGACAACATTTTGGCAACCTTTTGGTATCCTTCTGCCATAGAGTGAGCAGTCTTAAGACAATCTTGGAGCGTCATTGGGAGAAATTTCTGGCTCCATCTGACAACCTTTTGGCAACCTTACGGCAATCTGTGGGCAATAATCGGACTTATTTTTGCATCCTTCTGGCACGGACAGAGCCATTTATGGGCGTCGTTGGGAACACCTTTCGGCATCATTCTGGCATAGAGTGGGCATTCATTAGGCAATCTCTGGGCGTCATTGGGAGATATTTATGGCTCCATGGGACAACATTTTGGCATCCTTTTGGTATAGAGTGGGCATTCTTTAGACAATCTTTGAGCGTTATTGGGTGAAATTTCTGATTCGCGGTTGGCATCTTCGGAACAACCTTTTGGCAACAGTTCGGCAATCTTTTTACATTATAGGCACATAAATCTGACTTCTTTTTTGCATCCTTCTGGCATGGATAAAGCAATCTCTGGGCATATTTGGGACAACATTTTGGTAACCTTTTGATATTCTACTGGCATAGAGTGGGCATTCATTAGGCAATCTCTGGGCGTCATTGGGAGAAATTTCTCGCTCCATGGGACAACATTTTGGCAACCTTTTAGTATAGAGTGGGTATTCTTTACACAATCTTTGAGCGTTATTGGGTGAACTTTCTGGCTCGCGTGTGACATCCGTGGGAAAACTTGTTGGCAACCTTTTGGCCATTTTTGGGCGTTCTTGAGGCATTAATCGGACTTATTTTTGGCATCCTTCTGGCATAGAGAGAGCAATCTCTGGACATATTTGGGACAACATTTTGGCAACCTTTGGGTATCCTTTTGGCATAGAGTGGGCATTCTTTAGACAATCTTTGAGAGTCTTTGGGAGAAATTTCTGGCTCCATGGGAAAACCTTTTGGCAACCTTACGGCAATCTGTGGGCAATAATCGGAATTATTTTTGCATCCTTCTGGCACGGACAGATCCATTTATGGGCGTCCTTGGGAACACCTTTTGGCATCATTCTGGCATAGAGTGGGCATTCTTTAGACAAGCTTTGAGCGTCATTGGGAGAAATTTCTGATTCCATGGGACAACCTTTTGGCAACCTTTCGGCAATTTTTGGGCGTTATTGAGGCATTAATCGGACTTATTTTTGGCATACTTCTGTCATGGAGAGATCAATCTCTGGACATATTTGGGACAACATTTTGGCAACCTTTGGGTATCCTTTTGGCATAGAGTGGGCATTCATTAGGCAATCTCTGGGCGTCATTGGGAGAAATTTCTCGCTCCATGGGACAACATTTTGGCAACCTTTTAGTATAGAGTGGGTATTCTTTACACAATCTTTGAGCGTTATTGGGTGAACTTTCTGGCTCGCGTGTGACATCCGTGGGAAAACTTGTTGGCAACCTTTTGGCCATTTTTGGGCGTTCTTGAGGCATTAATCGGACTTATTTTTGGCATCCTTCTGGCATAGAGAGATCAATCTCTGGACATATTTGGGACAACATTTTGGCAACCTTTGGGTATCCTTTTGACATAGAGTGGGCATTCTTTAGACAATCTTTGAGCGTTATTGGGTGAGCTTTCTGCCTCGCGTTTAGCATCGTCGGAACAAACTTGTTGGCAACAGTTCGGCAATCTTTTGGCGTTCTAGGCAGCATTAATCGGACTTATTTTTGGCATCCTTCTGGCATGGAGAGAGCAATCTCTGGCACTATTTGCGACAACCTTTTGGCCTTTTGATATCCCTCTGGCATAGAGTGGCATTCTTTAGACAATCTTTGAGCGTCTTTGGGAGAAATTTCTGGCTCCATGGTACAACCTTTTGGCAACCTTTCGACAATCTGTGGGCATCCTTTAGGCATTAATCGGACTTATTTTGCATCCTTCTGGCACGGACAGAGGTATTTCTGGGCGTCCTTGGGACAACCTTTCGGCAATCTTTTTACATTCTAGGGACATAAATCGGACTTATTTTTGGCATCTTTCCTGCATGGAGAAAGCAATCTCTGGGCATATTTGGAAAAACATTTTGACAACATTTTGGCAACCTTTTGGTATAGAGTGGGCATTCTTTAGACAATCTCTGGGCGTCATTGGGAGAAATTTCTGGCTCAATGGGACAACATTTTGGCAACCTTTTAGTATAAAGTGGGTATTCTTTACACAATCTTTGAGCGTTATTGGGTGAACTTTCTGGCTCGCGTGTGACATCCGTGGGAAAACTAGAAGGCAACCTTTTGGCAATTTTTGGGCGTTCTTGAGACATTAATCGGACTTATTTTTGGCATCCTTCTGGCATAGAGAGAGCAATCTTGGACATATTTGGGACAACATTTTGGCAACCTTTGGGTATCCTTTTGGCATAGAGTGGGCATTCTTTAGACACTCTTTGAGAGTCTTTGGGAGAAATTTCTGGCTCCATGGGAAAACCTTTTGGCAACCTTACGGCAATCTGTGGGCAATAATCGGAATTATTTTTGCATCCGTGTGGCACGGACAGGTCCATTTATGGGCGTCCTTGGGAACACCTTTTGGCATCATTCTGGCATAGAGTGGGCATTCTTTAGACAAGCTTTGAGCGTCATTGGGAGAAATTTCTGATTCCATGGGACAACCTTTTGGCAACCTTTCGGCAATTTTTGGGCGTTATTGAGGCATTAATCGGACTTATTTTTGGCATCCTTCTGGCATAGAGAGATCAATCTCTGGACATATTTGGGACAACATTTTGATAACCTTTTGATATTCTACTGGCATAGAGTGGCATTCTATAGACAATCTTTGAGCGTTATTGGGTGAGCTTTCTGCCTCGCGTTTGACATCCGTGGAAAAACTTGTTAGCAATTTTTTGGCAATTTCGGGCGTTCTTGAAGCATTAATCGGACTTATTTTTGGCATATTTCTGGCATAAAGAGAGCAATCTCTGGCACTATTTTCGACAACCTTTTGGCATCCCTCTTGCATAGAGTGGGCATTCTTTAGTCAATCTTTGAGCGTCTTTGGGAGAAATTTCTGGCTCCATGGTACAACCTTTTGGCCACCTTTCGACAATCTGTGGGCATCCTTTAGGCATTAATCGGACTTATTTTGCATCCTTCTGGCCCGGACAGAGGTACTTCTAGGCGTCCTTGGGACGACCTTTCGGCAATCTTTTTACGTTCTAGGGACATAAATCGGACTTATTTTTGGCATCTTTCCTGCATGGAGAAAGCAATCTCTGGGCATATTTGAAAAAACATTTTGACAACATTTTGGCAACCTTTTGGTATAGAGTGGGCATTATTTAGACAATCTTTGAGCGTTATTAGGTGAACTTTCTGGCTCGCGTGTGACCTTGAAGGTAACCTTTTGGCAATTCTTGCGCGTTCTTGAGACATTAATCGGACTTATTTTTGGCATCCTTCTGGCATAGAGAGAGCAATCATTGGACATATTTGGGACAACATTTTGGCAACCTTTGGGTAGCCTTTTGGCATAGAGTGGGCATTCATTAGGCAATCTCTGGGCGTCATTATGAGAAATTTCTGGCTCAATGGGACAACATTTTGGCAACCTTTTAGTATAGAGTGGGTATTCTTTACACAATCTTTGAGCGTTATTGGGTGAACTTTCTGGCACGCGTGTGACATCCGTGGGAAAACTTGTTGGCAACCTTTTGTCAATTTTTGGGCGTTCTTGAGACATTAATCGGACTTATTTTTGGCATCCTTCTGGCATAGAGAGAGCAATCATTGGACATATTTGGGACAACATTTTGGCAACCTTTGGGTATCCTTTTGGCATGGAGTGGGCATTCTTTAGACACTCTTTGAGAGTCTTTCGGAGAAATTTCTGGCTCCATGGGAAAACATTTTGGCAACCTTACGGCAATCTGTGGGCAATAATCGGACTTATTTTTGATTCCTTCTGGCAAGGACAGAGCCATTTATGGGCGTCCTTGGGAACACCTTTTGGCAACATTCTGGCATAGAGTGGGCATTCTTTAGACAATCTTTGAGCGTTATTGGGTGAAATTTCTGACTCGCGGTTGGCATCTTCAGAACAACCTTTTGGCAACAGTTCGGCAATCTTTTTACATTATAGGCAAATAAATCGGACTTTTTTTGGCATCCTTCTGGCATGGAGAAAGCAATATCTGGGCATATTTGGGACAACATTTTGGTAACCTTTTGATATCCTTCTGGCATAGAGTGGCATTCTTTAGGCAATCTTGAAGCGCCATTGGGAAAAGTTTCTGGCTCCATGGGACAACCTTTTGGCAACCTTAAGGCAATCTGTGGGCAATAATCGGACTTATTTTTGCATCCTTCTGGCACGGACAGAGCCATTTATGGGCGTCCTTGGGAACACCTTTTGGCAACATTCTGGCATAGAGTGGGCATTCTTTACACAATCTTTGAGCGTTATTGGGTGAACTTTCTGGCTCGCGTGTGACATCCGAGCGAAAACTTGTTGGCAACCTTTTGGCAATTTTCGGGCGTTCTTGAGGCATTAATCGGACTTATTTTTGGCATCCTTCTGGCATAGAGAGAGCAATCTCTGGCCTTATTTTCGACAACCTTTTGGTATCCTTCTGGCATAGAGTGGGCATTCTTTAGACAATCTTTGACCGTCTTTGGGAGAAATTTCTGGCTCCATTGGTACAACCTTTTGGCAACCTTTCGACAATCTGTGGGCATTCTTTGGGCGTTAATCTGACTTATTTTGCATCCTTCTGGCACGGACAGAGTTGTTTCTGGGCGTCCTTGGGACAACCCTTCGGCAATCTTTTTACATTCTAGGGACATAAATCGGACTTATTTTTGGTATCTTTCCTGCATGGAGAAAGCAATCTCTGGGCCTATTTGGGAAAACATTTTGACAACATTTTGGAAACCTTTTGGTATATAGTGGGCATTCTTTAGACAATCTTTGAGCGTTATTGGGTGAACTTTCTGGCTCTTGTGTGACATCCGTGGGAAAACTTGTTGGCAACCTTTTGGCAATTTTTGGGCGTTCTTGAGGCATTAATCGGACTTATTTTTGGCATCCTTCTGGCATAGAGAGAGCAATCTCTGGGCATATTTGGGACAACATTTTAGCCACCTTTTGGTATTCTTCTGGCTTATAGTGGGTATTCTGTAGACAATCTTTGCGCGTCATTGGGAGAAATTTCTGGCTCCATGGGACAACCTTTTGGCAGCCTTTCGGCAATTTTTAAGCGTTCTTGAGGCATTAATCAGACTTATTTTCTGGCATGCTTCTGGCATTGAGAGCAATCTCTGGGCATATTTGGGACAACATTTTGGTATCCTTCTGGAATAGAGTGGGCAATCTTTAAACAATCTTTGAGCGTCATTGGGACAATTTTCTGGCTCCATGGGACAACCTTTAGGCAACTATACGGCAATCTGTGGGCAATAATCGGACTTATTTTTGCATCCTTCTGGCACGGACAGAGGCGTTTCTGGGCGTTCTTGGGACCACCTTTTGGCATCATTCTGGCATAGAGTGGGCATTCTTTAGACAATCTTTGAGCGTCATTGGGAGAAATTTCTGACTCCATGGGACAACCTTTCGGCAATTTTTGGGCGTAATTGAAGCATTAATCGGACTTATTTTTGGCATACTTCTGGCATGGAGAGAGCAATCTCTGGGCATATTTGGGACAACATTTTGGCAACCTTTTGGTATCCTTCTGCCATAGAGTGGGTAGTCTTAAGACAATCTTGGAGCCTAATGGGGGAAAATTTCTGGCTCCATGGGACAACCATATGGCAATCTTTCGGCCATTTTTAAACGTTCTAGAGGCATTAATCGGACTTATTTTTGGCATACTTCTGGCGTGAAGAGAACAATCTCTGGCCATATTTTCGACAACCTTTCGGTATCCCTCTGGCATAGAGTGGGCATTCTTTAGACAATCTTTGAGCGTCATTAATCGGACTTATTTTCGGAATACTTGTGGCATGGAGAGAGCAATCTCTGGGCATATTTGGGACAACATTTTGGCAACCTTTTGGTA
>JAWNLD010000260.1:0-57551 GCA_035041545.1 Drosophila colorata
AACTTTCTGGCTCGCATATGGCATGCTTGGACAACCCTTTGGAAACCTTTCGGCATTCTTGGGGCATTAGTCGGACGTATTTTTAGCATTCTTCGGGCATACAGTGGGCATTCTTTAGACAATCTTTCTTGCATGGAGAGTGCAATCTCTGGGCATATTTGGGACAACCTTTTAGCAACCATTTGGCATCTTTCTTGCATAGAGTGGACATTTAGACAATCTGTTCTTGGGCCATTAATCAGACGTATTTTTGGCATCCTTCTGGCATGGAGAGAGCAGTCTTTGGGCATATTTGGGCCAACTTTTTGGCAGACATTTGGCATCCTTCTGGCATATAGTGGAGATTTAGACAATCTGTGGTCGTCATTGGGAGAAATTTCGGGTTCCTTGGGACCACCTTTTGGCAACCTTTGTTTGTCATTGGGAGTACTTTCAGGTTTGCGTTTGGCATCCTTGGGACAACCTTTTGGCAACATTTCGGCAATCTTTGGGCATTCTGGGGCCATTAATCGGACGTATTTTTGGCATCCTTCTCGCATGGAGAGAGCAATATCTGGGCATATTTGGGCCAACTTTTTGGCAGACATTTGGCATCCTTCTGGCATATAGTGGAGATTTAGACAATCTGTGGTCGTCATTGGGAGAAATTTCGGGTTCCTTGGAAAAACCTTTTGACAGCCAGTATTTTCAGGCTCGCGTTTGGAATCCTTGGGACAACCTTTTGGGAACCTGTCGGCATTCTTTGGGCGTTCTTGGGGCATTAGTCGGACGTATTTTTAGCATTCTTCGGGCATACAGTGGGCATTCTTTAGACAATCTTTCTTGCATGGAGAGTGCAATCTCTGGGCATATTTGGGACAACCTTTTGGCAACCATTTGGCATCTTTCTTGCATAGAGTGGACATTTAGATAATCTGTGGGCGTCATTGGGAGAAATTTCCGGCTGGTTGGGACAACCTTTTGACAACCCTTCGGCAATCTTCGGGCATTCTGGGGCCATTAATCGGACGTATTTTTGGCATCCTTCTGGCATGGAGAGAGCAGTCTCTGGGCATATTTGGGATAAACTTTTGGCAGACATTTGGCATTCTAAGGGCATTAATCGGACTTACTTTTTGCATCCTTCTGGATTGTAGAGAACAATCCCTGGGCATGTTTGGGACAAATTTTGGCAACTATATGGCATTCTTCTGGCATTCGTGGCGCATTAATCGGCGTTATTTTTAGCATTGTTTTGGCTAAGAGAGGGCCTTCTTTGGGCATATTAGGGACAACCTTTTGGCAACCATATGGCATCCTTCTGGCATAGAGTGGGCGTTCTTTAGACAATCTTTCTGGAATGGAGAGACCAATCTGTGGTCATATTTGGGACAACCATTGCGCAACCATTTGGCATATTTCTATGGTAGGGGGGGCATTCTTTAGACGATCTTTATGCGTCATGGGGAGACCTTTCTTTCTCGCGGTTGGCATCCTAGGGACAACCTTTTGGCAACCTTTCAGCAATCTTTCGGCATTCTTGGGGCATTAATTGGCATTAATTATGGAGAACTTTCTGGCTCGCATATGGCATGCTTGGGACAACCCTTTGGAAACCTTTCGGCATTCTTGGGGCATTAGTCGGACGTATTTTTAGCATTCTTCGGGCATACAGTGGGCATTCTTTAGACAATCTTTCTTGCATGGAGAGTGCAATCTCTGGGCATATTTGGGACAACCTTTTAGCAACCATTTTGGCAACCTTTCGGCAATCTTTGGGCATTCTTGGGCCATTAATCAGACGTATTTTTGGCATACTTCTGGCATGTAGAGAGCAGTCTCTGGGCATATTTGGGATAGCCTTTCGGCAATCTTTGGGCATTCTTAGGGCATTAATCTGACTTACTTTTTGCATCCTTCTGGATTGGAGAGAGCAATCCCTGGGCATGTTTGGGACAACCTTTGGCAACCATATGGCATTCTTCTGGCATTCGTGGCGCATTAATCGGCGTTATTTTTAGCATCCTTTTGGCTAAGAGAGAGCCTTCTTTGGGCATATTAGGGACAACCTTTTGGCAACCATATGGTATCCTCCTGGCATAGAGTGGGCGTTCTTTAGACAATCTTTCTGGCATGGAGAGACCAAACTCTGGGCATATTTGCGACAAACCTTTTGGCAGACATTTGGCATCCTTCTGGCATAGAGTGGACATTTAGAAAATCTGTGGTCGTCATTGGGAGAAATTTCCGGCTCCTTGGGACAACCTTTTGGCAACCTTTCGGCAATCTTTCGGCATTCTTGGGGCATTAATTGGCATTAATTATGGAGAACTTTCTGGCTCGCATATGGCATGCTTGGGACAACCCTTTGGAAACCTTTTGGCATTCTTGGGGCATTAGTCGGACGTATTTTTAGCATTCTTCGGGCATACAGTGGGCATTCTTTAGACAATCTTTCTGGCATGGAGAGTGCAATCTCTGGGCATATTTGGGACAACCTTTTAGCAACCATTTGGCACCTTTCTTGCATAGAGTGGACATTAAGACAATCTGTGGGCCTCATTGGGGGAAATTTCCAGCTGGTTGGGACAACCTTTTGGCAACCTTTCGGCAATCTTTGGGCATTCTGGGGCCATTAATCGGAAGTATTTTTGGCTTGTTTGTCATTGGCAGTACTTTCAGGTCTCGCGTTTGGCATCCTAGGGACAACCATTTGGCAATCCTCTCGGCAATCTTTGGGCATTCTTGGGGCATTAATCGGACTTATTTTTGGCAGTCTTCTGGCATGCATAGAGCAATCTCTGGTCATATTTTGGCAACCTTTGTTTGTCATTGGGAGTATTTTCAGGTTTGCGTTTGGCATGCCTTGGGACAACCTTTTGGAAACCTTTCGGCATTCTTTGGGCATTCTTAGGTCATTAGTCGGACGTATTTTTGGCATCCTTTGGGCATACAGTGGGCATTCTTTGGACAATCTTTCTGGCATGGAGAGAGCAATCTCTGGGCATATTTGGGACAACCTTTTGGCAACCATTTGGCATCTTTCTTGCATAGAGTGGACATTTAGACAATCTGTGGGCTTCATTGGGAGAAATTTCCGGTTCCTTGGGACAACCTTCTGGCAACCTTTGGGCGTCATTGGCAGTATTTTCAGTCTCGCGTTTGGCATCCTAGGGACAACCATTTGGCATCCTCTCCTCAATCTTTGGGCATTCGTGGGGCATTAATTGGACTTATTTTTGGCAGCCTTCTGGCATGCATAGAGCAATCTCTGGTCATATTTGGGACAACCATTGCGCAACCATTTGGCATATTTCTATGGTAGGGGGGGCATTCTTTAGACGATCTTTATGCGTCATGGGGAGACCTTTCTTTCCCGCGGTTGGCATCCTAGGGACAACCTTTTGGCAACCTTTCGGCAATCTTTCGGCATTCTTGGGGCATTAATTGGACTTATTTTTGGCATCCTTCTGGCATGGAAAAATCAATCTCTGAGCATATTTTGGACAACCTTTTGGCATCCTTCTGGCATAGAGTGGACATTTAGGCAATCTTTGGGCGTCATTGGGAGAACTTTCTGGCTCGCATATGGCATGCTTGGGACAACCCTTTGGAAACCTTTCGGCATTCTTGGGGCATTAGTCGGACGTATTTTTAGCATTCTTCGGGCATACAGTGGGCATTCTTTAGACAATCTTTCTTGCATGGAGAGTGCAATCTCTGGGCATATTTGGGACAACCTTTTGGCAACCATTTGGCATCTTTCTTGCATAGAGTGGACATTTAGACAATCTGTGGGCGTCATTGGGGGAAATTTCCAGCTGGTTGGGACAACCTTTTGGCAACCTTTCGGCAATCTTTGGGCATTCTGGGGCCATTAATCGGAAGTATTTTTGGCTTCCTTCTAGCATGGAGAGAGCAGTCTCTGGGCATATTTGGGATAACCTTTCGGCAGACCTTTGGCATCCTTCTGGCATAGAGTGGACATTTAGACAATCTCTGGACGTCATTAGGAGAAATTTCCGGCTCCTTGAGACAACCTTTTGGCAACCTTTCGGCAATCTTTGGGCATTCTTGGGCCATTAATCAGACGTATTATTGGCATCCTTCTCGCATGGAGAGAGCAATCTCTGGGCATATTTGGGAAAACTTTTTGGCAGACATTTGACATCCTTCTGGCATATAGTGGAGATTTAGACAATCTGTGGTCGTCATTGGGAGAAATTTCGGGTTCCTTGGGACAACCTTTTGGCAACCTTTGTTTGTCATTGGGAGTACTTTCAGGTTCGCGTTTGGCATCCTTGGGACAACCTTTTGCCAATCTTTCGGCAATCTTTGGGCATTCTGGGGCCATTAATCGGACGTATTTTTGGCATCCTTCTGGCATGGAGAGAGCAATCTCTGGGCATATTTGGGAAAACTTTTTGGCAGACATTTGGCATCCTTCTGGCATATAGTGGAGATTTAGACAATCTGTGGTCGTCATTGGGAGAAATTTCGGGTTCCTTTGGACAACCTTTTGGCAACCTTTGTTTGTCATTGGGTGTATTTTCAGGTTTGCGTTTGGCATCCTTGGGACTACCTTTTGGCAATCTTTCGGCAATCTTTGGGCATTCTTGGGCCATTAATCGGACGTATTTTTTGGCATCCTTCTCGCATGGAGAGAGCAATCTCTGGGCTTATTTGAGACAACTTTTTGGCAGCTATTTGACATCCTTCTGGCATATAGTGGAGATTTAGACAATCTGTGGTCGTCATTGGGAGAAATTTCGGGTTCCTTGGGACAACCTTTTGGCAACCTTTGTTTGTCATTGGGAGTACTTTCAGGTTCGCGTTTGGCATCCTTGGGACAACCCTTTGCCAATCTTTCGGCAGCTATTTGACATCCTTCTGGCATAGAGAGGACATTTAGACAATCTGTGGGCGTCATCGGGAGAAATTTCCGGCTCCTTGGGACAACCTTTTGGCAACCTTTCGGCAATCTTTGGGCATTCTTGGGCCATTAATCGGACGTTTTTTAGGAATCTTTCTGGCATGGAGAGAGCAATCTCTGGGCATATTTGGGACAACTTTTTGGCAGACATTTGGCATCCTTCTGGCATATAGTGGAGATTTAGACAATCTGTGGTCGTCATTGGGAGAAATTTCGGGTTCCTTGGGACAACCTTTTGGCAACCTTTGTTTGTCATTGGGAGTACTTTCAGGTTCGCGTTTGGCATCCTTGGGACAACCCTTTGCCAATCTTTCGGCAGCTATTTGACATCCTTCTGGCATAGAGAGGACATTTAGACAATCTGTGGGCGTCATCGGGAGAAATTTCCGGCTCCTTGGGACAACCTTTTGGCAGTCTTTCGGCAATCTTTGGGCATTCTTGGGCCATTAATCAGACGTATTTTTGGCATGGAGAGAGCAGTCTCTGGGCATATTTGGGATAACCTTTGGCAACCATTTGGCATTTGTGGGGCATTAATCGGCGTTAGTTTTGGCTTCCTTTTGGCCAAGAGAGAGCCTTCTTTGTGCATATTAGGGACAACCTTTTGGCAACGATATGGCATCCTTCTGCCATAGAGTGCGCGTTCTTTAGACAATCTTTCTGGCATGGATTGAGCAATCTCTGGGCATTTTTGCGACAAATTTTTCGCAGACATTTGGCATCCTTCTGGTATATAGTGGAGATTTAGACAATCTGTGGTCGTCATTGGGAGAAATTTCGGGTTCCTTGGGACCACCTTTTGGCAACCTTTGTTTGTCATTGGGAGTACTTTCAGGTTCGCGTTTGGCATCCTTGGGACAATCTTTTGGGAATCTTTCGGCAATCTTTGGGCATTCTTGGGCCATTAATCGGACGTATTTTTGGCATCCTTCTCGCATGGAGAGAGCAATCTCTGGGCATATTTGGGACAACTTTTTGGCAGACGTTTGGCATCCTTCTGGCATATAGTGGAGATTTAGACAATCTGTGGTCGTCATTGGGAGAAATTTCGGGTTCCTTGGGACCACCTTTTGGCAACCTTTGTTTGTCATTGGGAGTATTTTCAGGTTTGCGTTTGGCATCCTTGGGACAACCTTTTGGCACCCTTTAGGCAATCTTTGGGCATTCTTAGGCCATTAATCGGATGTATTTTTGGCATCTTTCTGGCATGGAGAAAGCAATCTCTGGGCATATTTGGGACAACCTTTTGGCAGACATTTGGCGTTATTATGGCAAAGAGTGGACACTTAGACAATCTGGCAGTACTTTCAGTCTCGCGTTTGGTATCCTTGGGACAACCTTTTGGGAACCTGTCGGCAATCTTTGGGCATTCTTGGGGCAATAATCGGACTTATTTTTGGAATCCTTCTGGCATGGAAAAAGCAATCTCTGAGCATATTTTAGACAACCTTTTGGCATCCTTCTGGCATAGAATGGACATTTAGACAATCTTTGGGCGAAATTGGGAGAACTTTCTGGCTCGCATATCGCATGCTTGGGACAACCTTTTGGAAACCTTTCGGCATTCCTGGCTCATTAGTCGGACGTTTTTTTGGCATCCTTTGGGCATACAGTGGGCATTCTTTGGACAATCTTTCTGGCATGGAGAGAGCAAACTCTGGGCATATTTGGGACAACCTTTTGTCAACCATTTGGCATCTTGCTTGCATAGAGTGGACATTTAGACAATCTGTGGGCTTCATTGGGAGAAATTTCCGGTTCCTTGGGACAACCTTTTGGCAACCTTTGGGCGTCATTGGCAGTATTTTCAGTCTAGCGTTTGGCATCCTAGGGACAACCATTTGGCATCCTCTCGGCAATCTTTGGGCATTCGTGGGGCATTAATTGGACTTATTTTTGGCAGCCTTCTGTCATGGATAGAGCAATCTCTGGTCATATTTGGGGCAACCATTGCGCAACCATTTGGCATATTTCTATGGTAGGGGGGACATTTTTTAAACGATCTTTATGCGTCATGGGGAGACCTTTCTTTCTCGCGGTTGGCATCCTAGGGACAACCTTTTGGCAACCTTTCGGCAATCTTTCGGCATTCTTGGGCCATTAATCGGACTTATATTTGACATCCTTCTGGCATGGAAAATGTAATCTCTGGGCATATTTTGGACAACCTTTTGGCAGCCATTTGGCATCCTTCTGGCATAGAGTGGACAGTTAGACAATCTGTGGGCGTCATTGGGAGAAATTTCCGGCTCCTTGGGACAACCTTTTGGCAACCTTCCGGAAATCTTTGGGCATTCTTGGGCCATTAATCGGACGTATTTTTGGCATCTTTCTGGCATGGAGAGAGTAATCTCTGGGCATATTTGGGATAGCCTTTCGGCAACCATTCGGCAAACTTTGGGCATTCTTGGGGCATTAGTCGGACTTACTATTTGCATCCTTTTGGATTGGATAGAGCAATCTCTGGGCCTAGTTGGGACAACCATTAGGCGACCATTTGGCATGTTTCTGGCGGAGGGTGGGCTTTCTTTAGACGCTCTTCATGCGTCATTGGGACCTTTCTTTCTCGCGTTTGGCATCCTTTTCACCCCAACAAAATGGCATCCTCTCGGCAATCTTTGAGCATTCTTGGCATGGATAGAGCAATCTCTGGGCATATTTGGGACAACCTTTTGCAGCAATTTGGCATCCTTCTGGCATAGAGTGGACATTTCGACAATATGTGGGCGTCATTGGGAGAAAATTCCGGCTCCGTGGGACAACCTTTTGGCAACCTTTGGGCGTCATTGGCAGTATTTTCAGTCTCGCGTTTGGCACCCATGGGACAACCTTTTGGGAACCTGTTGGCAATCTGTGGGCATTCTTGGGGCATTAATCCGACATATTTTTTGCATCCTTCTGGCACGGAAAATGCAATCTCTGGGCATATTTTGGATAACCTTTTGGCAGCCATTTGGCATCCTTCTGGCATAGAGTGGACATTTAGACAATCTGTGGGCGTCATTGGGAGAAATTTCCGGCTAATTGGGACAACTTTTCGGCAATCTTTAAGCAATCTTTGGGCATTCTTGGGCCATTAATCGGAAGTATTTTTGGCATCCTTTTGGCATGGAGAGAGCTGTCTCTGGACATATTTGGGATAACCTTTCGGCAATCTTTGGGCATTCTTAGGGCATTAATCGGACTTACTTTTTGCATACTTCTGGGTTTGAGAGAGCAATCCCTGGGCATATTTGGGACAACCTTTGGCAACCATTTAGCATTCGTGGGGCATTAATCGGCGTTATTTTTGGCATCCTTTTGGCTAAGAGAGAGACTTCTTTGTGCATATTAGTGAAACCTTTTGGCAACTTTTGTTTGTCATTGGGAGTATTTTCAGGTTTGCGTTTGGCATCCTTGGGACAACTTTTGGCAATGTTTCAGCAATCTTTGGGCATTCTTGGGCCATTAATCGGACGTATTTTTGGCAACCATTTAGCATTCGTGGGGCATTAATCGGCGTTATTTTTGGCATCCTTTTGGCTTTGACAGAGCAATCTTTGGGCATATTGGGGACAACCTTTTGGCAACAATATGGCATCCTTTTGGCAGAGAGTGGGCGTTCTTTAGACAATCTTTCTGGCATGGAGAGAGCAAACTCTGGGCATATTTGCGACAAACCTTTTGGCAGACATTTTGCATCCTTCTGGCATAGAGTGGACATTTAGACAATCTGTGGGCGTCAATGGGAGAAATTTCGGGTTCCTTGGGACAACCTTTTGGCAACCTTTGTTTGTCATTGGGAGTACTTTCAGGTTCGCGTTTGGCATCCTTGGGACAACCTTTTGGGAATCTTTCGGCAATCTTTGGGCATTCTTGGGCCATTAATCGGACGTATTTTTGGCATCCTTCTCGCATGGAGAGAGCAATCTCTGGGCATATTTGGGACAACTTTTTGGCAGACGTTTGGCATCCTTCTGGCATATAGTGGAGATTTAGACAATCTGTGGTCGTCATTGGGAGAAATTTCGGGTTCCTTGGGACCACCTTTTGGCAACCTTTGTTTGTCATTGGGAGTATTTTCAGGTTTGCGTTTGGCATCCTTGGGACAACCTTTTGGCAACCTTTAGGCAATCTTTGGGCATTCTTAGGCCATTAATCGGATGTATTTTTGGCATCTTTCTGGCATGGAGAAAGCAATCTCTGGGCATATTTGGGACAACCTTTTGGCAGACATTTGGCGTTATTATGGCAAAGAGTGGACACTTAGACAATCTGGCAGTACTTTCAGTCTCGCGTTTGGTATCCTTGGGACAACCTTTTGGGAACCTGTCGGCAATCTTTGGGCATTCTTGGGGCAATAATCGGACTTATTTTTGGCATCCTTCTGGCATGGAAAAAGCAATCTCTGAGCATATTTTAGACAACCTTTTGGCATCCTTCTGGCATAGAATGGACATTTAGACAATCTTTGGGCGAAATTGGGACAACCTTTTGGAAACCTTTCGGCATTCCTGGCTCATTAGTCGGACGTTTTTTTGGCATCCTTTGGGCATACAGTGGGCATTCTTTGGACAATCTTTCTGGCATGGAGAGAGCAAACTCTGGGCATATTTGGGACAACCTTTTGTCAACCATTTGGCATCTTGCTTGCATAGAGTGGACATTTAGACAATCTGTGGGCTTCATTGGGAGAAATTTCCGGTTCCTTGGGACAACCTTTTCGGCAATCTTTGGGCATTCTTGGGGCAATAATTAGACGTATTTTTGGCATCCTTCTGGAATGGAAAAAGCAATCTCTTGGCATATTTTGGACAACCTTTTGGCAGCCATTTGGCATCTTTCTGGCATAGAGTGGACATTTAGACAATCATTGGGTGTCATGGGAAGAATTTTCTGGCTCGCATTTGGCATGCTTGGGACAACCTTTTGGGAACCTTTCGGCAATCTTTGCGCATGCTTGGGGCATTAATCCGACTTATGTTTGGCATCCTTCTGGAATGCAGAGAGCAATCTTTGGGCGTCCTTAGGACAATATTTTGGCAACCAATTGGCATCCTTCTGGCATCGAGTGGGCATTCTTTGGACAATCTTTTGGGAACCTGTCGGCAATCTATGGGAATTCTTGGGGCATTAATCGGACTTATTTTTGCAACCTTTGGGCGTCTTTGGCAGTATTTTCAGAATCGCGTTTGGCATCCTTGGGACAACCTTTTGGGAACCTGTTGGCAATCTGTGGGCATTCTTGGAGCATTAATCCGACATATTTTTTGCATCCTTCTGGCACGGAAAATGCAATCTCTGGGCATATTTTGGACAACCTTTTGGCAGCCATTTGGCATCCTTCTGGCATAGAGTGGACATTTAGACAATCTGTGGGCGTCAATGGGAGAAATTGCGGGTTCCTTGGGACAACCTGTTGGCAACCTTTCGGCAATCTTTGGGCATTCCTGGGCCATTAATCGGACGTGTTTTTGGCATCCTTCTGGCATGGAGAGACAACTTTTTGGCAGCCATTTGCCATCCTTCTGGCAAAGAGTGGACATTTAGACAATCTGTGGGCGTCATTGGGAGAAATTTCCGGCTCCTTGGGACAACCTTTTGGCAACCTTTCGGCAATCTTTTGGCATTCTTGGGCCATTAATCGGACGTATTTTTGGCATCCTTCTGGCATGGAGAGAGTAATCTCTGGGCATATATGGGATAGCCTTTCGGCAACCTTTCGGCATTCTTGGGGCATTAATCGGACTTACTTTTTGCATCCTTCTGGATTGGAGAGAGCAATCCCTGGGCATGTTTGGGACAACATTTGGCAACCATATGGCATCTTTCTGGCATAGAGTGGACATTTAGACAATCTTTGGGCGTCATTGGAAGAACTTTCTGGCTCGCTTATGGCGTTCTTGTTACAACCTTTTGGAAACCTTTCGGCATTCTTTGGGCATTAGTCGGACGTATTTTTAGCATTCTTCGGGCATGCAGTGGGCATTCTTTAGACAATCTTTCTTGCATGGAGAGTGCAATCTCTGGGCATATTTGGGACAACCTTTTAGCAACCATTTGGCATCTTTCTTGCATAGAGTGGACATTTAGACAATCTGTGGGCGTCATTGGGGGAAATTTCCAGCTGGTTGGGACAACCTTTTGGCAACCTTTCGGCAATTTTTGGGCATTCTTGGGCCATTAATCGGACGTATTTTTGGCATCCTTCTGGCATGGAGAGAGCAGTCTTTGGGCATATTTGGGACAACTTTTTGGCAGACATTTGGCATCCTTCTGGTATATAGTGGAGATTAAGACAATCTGTGGTCGTCATTGGGAGAAATTTCGGGTTCCTTGGGACCACCTTTTGGAAACCTTTCGGCAATCTTTGGGCATTCTTGGGCCATTAATCGGACGTATTTTTGGCATCTTTCTGGCATGGAGAAAGCAATTTCTGGGCATATTTTGGACAACCTTTTGGCAGCCATTTGGCATCCTTCTGGCATAGAGTGGACAGTTAGACAATCTGTGGGCGTCATTGGGAGAAATTTCCGGCTCCTTGGGACAACCTTTTGGCAACCTTTCGGCAATCTTTCGGCATTCTTTGGCATCCTTCTGGCATGGAGAGAGTAATCTCTGGGCATATATGGGATAGCCTTTCGGCAACCTTTCGGCATTCTTGGGGCATTAATCGGACTTACTTTTTGCATCCTTCTGGATTGGAGAGAGCAATCCCTGGGCATGTTTGGGACAACATTTGGCAACCATATGGCATCTTTCTGGCATAGAGTGGACATTTAGACAATCTTTGGGCGTCATTGGAAGAACTTTCTGGCTCGCTTATGGCGTTCTTGTTACAACCTTTTGGAAACCTTTCGGCATTCTTTGGGCATTTGTCGGACGTATTTTTAGCATTCTTCGGGCATACAGTGGGCATTCTTTAGACAATCTTTCTTGCATGGAGAGTGCAATCTCTGGGCATATTTGGGACAACCTTTTAGCAACCATTTGGCATCTTTCTTGCATAGAGTGGACATTTAGACAATCTGTGGGCGTCATTGGGGGAAATTTCCAGCTGGTTGGGACAACCTTTTGGCAACCTTTCGGCAATTTTTGGGCATTCTTGGGCCATTAATCGGACGTATTTTTGGCATCCTTCTGGCATGGAGAGAGCAGTCTCTGGGCATATTTGGGACAACTTTTTGGCAGACATTTGGCATCCTTCTGGTATATAGTGGAGATTAAGACAATCTGTGGGCGTCATTGGGAGAAATTTCGGGTTCCTTGGGACAACCTTTTGGCAACCTTTCGGCAATCTTTGGGCATTCTTGGGCCATTAATCGGACGTATTTTTGGCATCCTTCTGGCATGGAGAAAGCAATCTCTGGGCATATTTTGGACAACCTTTTGGCCGGACATCTTTGGGCATCCTTCGGGCATATAGTGGAGATTAAGACAATCTGTGCGTCCGTCTGGGTTGGAGAGAGCAATCCCGGGTCATCCTTGGGACCACCTTTTGGCAACCATTTGGCATTCGTGGGGCATTGATCGGAGTTACTTTTGGCATCCTTTTGGCTAAGAGAGAGCCTTCTTTGTGCAATATTTGGGACAACCTTTGGGCATCCATATGGCATCCTTCTGGCATCGGAGTGGGCGTTCTTTGGACATTCTTTCGGGCATGGAGAGATGCAATACTCTGGGCATATTTTGCGACAACCTTTTGGCAGCCATTTGGCATCCTTCTGGCATAGAGTGGACATTTAGACAATCTATGGGCCTCATTGGGCGAATTTGCCAGTTCCTTGGGACAACCTTTTGGCAACCTTTGGGCGTCATTGGCAGTATTTTCAGTCTCGCGTTTGGCATCCTTGGGACAACCTTTTGGGAACCTGTCGGCAATCTGTGGGCATTCTTGGGGCATTAATCCGACTAATTTTTGGCATCCTTCTGTCACGGAAAATGCAATCTCTAGGCATATTTTGGACAACCTTTTGGCAGCCATTTGGCATCCTTCTGGCATAGAGTGGACATTAAGACAATCATTGAGCGTCATTAGGAGATATTTCCGGCTCCTTGGGACAACCTTTCGGCAATCTTTAGGCATTCTTGGGGCATTAATCGGACTTATGTTTGGCATCCTTCTGGAATGGAGAGAGCAATCTTTGGGCGTCCTTTGGACAAAAATTTGCCAACCCTTTGGCATTCTTCTGGCATCGAGTGGGCATCCATTGGAAAATCTTTTGGGAACCTGTCGGCAATCTTTGGGCATTCTTGGGGCATTCATCGGACTTATTTTTGGCATCCTTCTGGCATGGAATATGCAATCTTTGGGCATATTTTGGACAACCTTTTGGCAGCCATTTGGCATCCTTCTGGCATAGAGTGGACATTTAGACAATCTGTGGGCGTCATTGGGAGAATTTCCGGCTCCTTGGGACAACCTTTCGGCAATCTTTAGGCATTCTTGGGGCATTAATCGGACTTATGTTTGGCATCCTTCTGGAATGGAGAGAGCAATCTTTTGGGCGTCTTTAGGACAACTATTTTGGCAACCATTTGGCATCCTTCTGGCATCGAGTGGGCATCCATTGGACAATCTTTTGGGAACCTGTCAGCAATTTTTGGGCATTCTTGGGGCATTAATCGGACTTATATTTGGCATCCTTCTGGCATGGAAAATGCAATCTCTGGGCATATTTTGGACAACCTTTTGGCAGCGATTTGGCATCCTTCTGGCATAGAGTGGACATTTAGACAATCTGTGGGCGTCATTGGGAGAAATTTCCGGCTCCTTGGGACAACCTTTCGGCAATCTTTAGGCATTCTTGGGGCATTAATCGGACTTATGTTTGGCATCCTTCTGGAATGGAGAGAGCAATCTTTTGGGCGTCCTTAGGACAATATTTTGGCAACCATTTGGCATCCTTCTGGCGTCGAGTGGGCATCCATTGGACAATCTTTTGGGAACCTGTCGGCAATCTTTGGGCATTCTTGGGGCATTAATCGAGACTTATGTTTGGCATCCTTCTGGAATGGAGAGAGAAATCTTTTGGGCGTCTTTAGGACAATATTTTGGCAACCATTTGGCATCCTTCTGGCATCGAGTGGGCATCTTTGGGCATTCTTGGTGCATTAATCGGACTTATTTTTGGCATCCTTCTGGCATGGAAAATGCAATCTCTGGGCATATTTTGGACAACCTTTTGGCAGCGATTTGGCATCCTTCTGGCATAGAGTGGACATTTAGACAATCATGTGGGCGTCATTGGGAGATATTTCCGGCTCCTTGGGACAACCTTTCGGCAATCTTTAGGCATTCTTGGGGCATTAATCGGACTTATGTTTGGCATCCTTCTGGAATGGGGAGAGCAATCTTTGGGCGTCCTTAGGACAATATTTTGGCAACCATTTGGAATCCTTCTGGCATCGAGTGGGCATCCATTAGACAATCTTTTGGGAACCTGTCGGCAATCTTTGGGCATTCTTGGGGCATTAATCGGACTTATGTTTGGCATCCTTCTGGAATGGGGAGAGCAATCTTTGGGCGTCCTTAGGACAATATTTTGGCAACCATTTGGCATCCTTCTGGCATCGAGTGGGCATCTTTGGGCATTCTTGGTGCATTAATCGGACTTATTTTTGGCATCCTTCTGGCATGGCAAATGCAATCTCTGGGCATATTTTGGACAACCTTTTGGCAGCGATTTGGCATCCTTCTGGCATCGAGTGGGCATCTTTGGGCATTCTTGGGGCATTAATCGGATTTATATTTGGCATCCTTCTGGCATGGAAAATGCAATCTCTGGGCATATTTTGGACAACCTTTTGGCAGCGATTTGGCATCCTTCTGGCATAGAGTGGACATTTAGACAATCTGTGGGCGTCATTGGGAGAAATTTCCGGCTCCTTGGGACAACCTTTCGGCAATCTTTAGGCATTCTTGGGGCATTAATCGGACTTATGTTTGGCATCCTTCTGGAATGGAGAGAGCAATCTTTTGGGCGTCTTTAGAACACTATTTTGGCAACCATTTGGCATCCTTCTGGCATCCCTTGGACAATCTTTTGGGAACCTGTCGGCGATCTTTGGGCATTCTTGGGGCATTAATCGGACTTATGTTTGGCATCCTTCTGGAATCGAGTGGGCATCCATTGGAAAATCTTTTGGGAACCTGTCGGCAATCTTTGGGCATTCTTGGGGCATTAATCGGACTTATTCTTTGGACAATCTTTTGGGAACCTGTCGGCAATCTTTGGGCATTCTTGTGGCATTAATCGGACTTATTTTTGACATCCTTCTTGCATGGAAAATGCAATTTTTGGGCATATTTTGGACAACCTTTTGGCAGCCATTTGGAATCCTTCTGCCGTAGAGTGGACATTTAGACAATCTGTGGGCGTCATTGGGAGAAATTTCCGGCTCCTTGGGACAACCTTTCGGCAATCTTTAGGCATTCTTGGGGCATAAACCGGACTTATATTTGGCATCCTTCTGGAATGGGGAGAGCAATCTTTGGGCGTCCTTAGGACAATATTTTGGCAACCATTTGGAATCCTTCTGGCATCAAGTGGGCATCCATTAGACAATCTTTTGGGAACCTGTCGGCAATCTTTGGGCATTCTTGGGGCATTAATCGGACTTATATTTGGCATCCTTCTGGCATGGAAAATGCAATCTCTGGGCATATTTTGGACAACCTTTTGGCAGCCATTTGGCATCCTTCTGGCATAGAGTGGACATTTAGACAATCTGTGGGCCTCATTGGGTGAAATTGCCAGTTCCTTGGGACAACCTTTTGGCAACCTTTGGGCTTCATTGGCAGTATTTTCGGTCTCGCGTTTTGCATCCTTTGGACAACCTTTTGGGAACCTGTCGGTAATCTGTGGGCATTCTTGGGGCAATAATTAGACGTATTTTTGGCATCCTTCTGGAATGGAAAAAGCAATCTCTTGGCATATTTTGGACAACCTTTTGGCAGCCATTTGGCATCTTTCTGGCATAGAGTGGACATTTAGACAATCATTGGGTGTCATGGGAAGAATTTTCTGGCTCGCATTTGGCATGCTTGGGACAACCTTTTGGGAACCTTTCGGCAATCTTTGCGCATGCTTGGGGCATTAATCCGACTTATGTTTGGCATCCTTCTGGAATGCAGAGAGCAATCTTTGGGCGTCCTTAGGACAATATTTTGGCAACCAATTGGCATCCTTCTGGCATCGAGTGGGCATTCTTTGGACAATCTTTTGGGAACCTGTCGGCAATCTACGGGCATTCTTGGGGCATTAATCGGACTTATTTTTGCAACCTTTGGGCGTCTTTGGCAGTATTTTCAGAATCGCGTTTGGCATCCTTGGGACAACCTTTTGGTAACCTTTCAGCAATCTTTGGTCATTCTTGGGGCAATAATTGGACGTATTTTTGGCATCTTTCTGGCATGGAGAGAGCAATCTCTGGGCATATTTGGGATAACCTTTTGGCAGCCATTTGGCATCATTATGGCATAGAGTGGACATTTAGACAATCTGTGGGCGTCATTGGGAGAAATTGCCGGCTCCTTGGGACAACCTTTTGGCAACCTTTTGGCAATCTTTGGGCATTCTTGGGCCAATAATCGGGCGTATTTTTGGCATCCTTCTGGAATGGAAAAAGCAATCTCTTGGCATATTTTGGACAACCCGGTCTTTGGGCACTTGGCAACATTTGGCATCTCTTAATCTGGCATAGGGAGCCTTTGGACATTTAGGGACAATTTTGGCACCTTGGCAGCCTTCTGTCATAAGGGCAAGACAATCTTTCTGGCATGGGGCGCAACTTTGGGCATGGAAACCTTTGGCGACATTTGGCATCCTTCTGGCATATAGTGGATACCTTTCGGCAATCTGTGCGCGTGCATTGGGAGACATTTCGGATCCCTGAGACTTACCTGTTTGGCAACCTTTTTTGTCATTGGGAGTATTTGCAGGTTCGCGTTTGGCAATCCTTGGGACCACCTGTTGGCAACTTTTCGGCAATCTTTGTGCATTCTTGGGCCATTACTCGGACGTATTTTTGGCATCTTTCTGGCATCGAGAGGGCAATCTCTGTGCATATTTGGGACAACCTTTTGGCAGCCATGTCGGCATCATTCTGGCATAGAGTGGACATTTGGACAATCTGTGGGCGTCATAGCGAGAACTTATCGGGTTCCTTGGGACAACCTTTTGGCAACTTTTGTTCGTCATTGGCAGTATTTTCAGGATCGCGTTTGGCATCCTTGGGACAACCTGTTGGCAACCTTTCGGCAATCTTTGGGCATTCTTGGGGCAATAATTAGACGTATTTTGCATCCTTCTGGAATGGAAAAAGCAATCTCTTGGCATATTTTGGACAACCTTTTGGCAGCCATTTGGCATCTTTCTGGCATAGAGTGGACAAGACAATCATTGGGCGTCATGGGAAGAATTTTCTGGCTCGCATCTTGGCATGCTTGGGACAACCTTTTGGGAGACCTTTCGAGCAATCTTTGCGCATGCTTGGGGCATTAATCCGACTTATGTTTGGCATCCTTCTGGAATGCAGAGAGCAATCTTTGGGCGTCCTTAGGACAATATTTTGGCAACCAATTGGCATCCTTCTGGCATCGAGTGGGCATTCTTGGATAATCTTTTGGGAACCTGTCGGCAATCTATGGGCATTCTTGGGGCATTAATCGGACTTATTTTTGCAACCTTTGGGCGTCTTTGGCAGTATTTTCAGAATCGCGTTTGGCATCCTTGGGACAACCTTTTGGTAACCTTTCAGCAATCTTTGGGCATTCTTGGGCCAATAATCGGGCGTATTTTTGGCATCTTTCTGGCATGGAGAGAGCAGTCTCTGGGCATATTTGGGATAACCTTTCGGCAGCCATTTGGCATTCATTAGGGCATAGAGTGGACATTTAGACAATCTGGGGCGTCATTGGGAGAAATTGCCGGCTCCTGGGAC
This sequence comes from Drosophila colorata, assembly GCA_035041545.1. Taxonomy (NCBI): domain Eukaryota; kingdom Metazoa; phylum Arthropoda; class Insecta; order Diptera; family Drosophilidae; genus Drosophila; species Drosophila colorata. The sequence continues at coordinate 17,837 of JAWNLD010000260.1, forward strand.
AACCTTTGGAACCTTTTGGCAATCTTTGGGCATTCTTGGGCCATTAATCGGGCGTATTTTTGGCATCCTTCTGGCATGGAGAGAGCAGTCTCTGGGCATATTTGGGATAACCTTTCGGAAATCTTTGGGCATTCTTAGGGCATTAATCGAAATACTTTTTGCATCCTTCTGGGTTGGAGAGAGCAATCCCTGGTCATATTTGGGACAACCTTTGGCAACCATTTGGCATTCGTGGGGCATTAATCGGAGTTATTTTTGGCATCCTTTTGGCTAAGAGAGAGCCTTCTTTGTGCATATTAGGGACAACCTTTTGGCAACCATATGGCATCCTTCTGGCATAGAGTGGGCGTTCTTTAGACAATCTTTCGGGCATGGAGAGAGCATACTCTGGGTATATTTGCGACAACCTTTTGGCATACATTTGGCATCCTTCTGGCATATAGTGGATATTTAGACAATCTGTGGGCGTCATTGGGAGAAATTTCGGGTTCCCTGAGACTACCTTTTGGCAACCTTTGTTTGTCATAGGGAGTATTTTCAGTTCGCGTTTGGCATCCTTGGGACAACTGTTGGCAACCTTTCGGCAATCTTTGGGCATTCTTGGGCAATAATTGGACGTATTTTTGGCATCCTTCTGGAATGGAAAAAGCAATCTCTGGGCATAGTTTGGACAACCTTTGGGCAGCCATTTGGCATCTTTCTGGCATAGAGTGGACATTTAGACAATCATTGGGTGTCATGGGACGAATCTTCTGGCTCGCATATGGCATGCTTGGGACAACCTTTTGGGAACCTTTCGGCAATCTTTGCGCATGCTTGGGGCATTAATCCGACTTATGTTTGGCATCCTTCTGGCATAGCAGAGAGCAATCTCTGGGCGTCCTTGGGACAACCTTTTGGCAGCCAATTGGCATCCTTCTGGCATCGAGTGGGCATTCTTGGACAATCTGTGGGCGAACCTAGGCGAGCAATCTACGGGCATTCCTTGGGGCATCAATCGGACTTATTTTGGCAACTTTTGGGCGTCATTGGCAGTATTTTCAGAATCGCGTTTGGCATCCTTGGGACAACCTTTTGGTAACCTTGCAGCAATCTTTGGTCATTCTTGGGGCAATAATTGGACGTATTTTTGGCATCTTTCTGGCATGGAGAGAGCAATCTCTGGGCATATTTGGGATAACCTTTTGGCAGCCATTTGGCATCATTATGGCATAGAGTGGACATTTAGACAATCTGTGGGCGTCATTGGGAGAAATTGCCGGCTCCTTGGGCAACCTTTCGGCAATCTTTGGGCATTCTTGGGGCAATAATTAGACGTATTTTTGGCATCCTTCTGGAATGGAAAAAGCAATCTCTTGGCATATTTTGGACAACCTTTTGGCAGCCATTTGGCATCTTTCTGGCATAGAGTGGACATTTAGACAATCATTGGGTGTCATGGGAAGAATTTTCTGGCTCGCATTTGGCATGCTTGGGACAACCTTTTGGGAACCTTTCGGCAATCTTTGCGCATGCTTGGGGCATTAATCCGACTTATGTTTGGCATCCTTCTGGAATGCAGAGAGCAATCTTTGGGCGTCCTTAGGACAATATTTTGGCAACCAATTGGCATCCTTCTGGCATCGAGTGGGCATTCTTTGGACAATCTTTTGGGAACCTGTCGGCAATCTATGGGCATTCTTGGGGCATTAATCGGACTTATTTTTGCAACCTTTGGGCGTCTTTGGCAGTATTTTCAGAATCGCGTTTGGCAGCCTTGGGACAACCTTTTGGTAACCTTTCAGCAATCTTTGGTCATTCTTGGGGCAATAATTGGACGTATTCATCCGTGGGACAACCTTTTGGTAACCTTTCAGCAATCTTTGGTCATTCTTGGGGCAATAATTGGACGTATTTTTGGCATCTTTCTGGCATGGAGAGAGCAATCTCTGGGCATATTTGGGATAACCTTTTGGCAGCCATTTGGCATCATTATGGCATAGAGTGGACATTTAGACAATCTGTGGGCGTCATTGGGAGAAATTGCCGGCTCCTTGGGACAACCTTTTGGCAACCTTTTGGCAATCTTTGGGCATTCTTGGGCCATTAATCGGGCGTATTTTTGGCATCCTTCTGGCATGGAGAGAGCAGTCTCTGGGCATATTTGGGATAACCTTTCGGAAATCTTTGGGCATTCTTAGGGCATTAATCGAATTACTTTTTGCATCCTTCTGGGTTGGAGAGAGCAATCCCTGGTCATATTTGGGACAACCTTTGGCAACCATTTGGCATTCGTGGGGCATTAATCGGAGTTATTTTTGGCATCCTTTTGGCTAAGAGAGAGCCTTCTTTGTGCATATTAGGGACAACCTTTTGGCAACCATATGGCATCCTTCTGGCATAGAGTGGGCGTTCTTTAGACAATCTTTCGGGCATGGAGAGAGCATACTCTGGGTATATTTGCGACAACCTTTTGGCATACATTTGGCATCCTTCTGGCATATAGTGGATATTTAGACAATCTGTGGGCGTCATTGGGAGAAATTTCGGGTTCCCTGAGACTACCTTTTGGCAACCTTTGTTTGTCATTGGGAGTATTTTCAGGTTCGCGTTTGGCATCCTTGGGACCACCTGTTGGCAACCTTTCGGCAATCTTTGTGCATTCTTGGGCCATTAATCGGACGTATTTTTGGCATCTTTCTGGCATAGAAAGAGCAATCTCTGTGCATATTTGGGACAACCTTTTGGCAGCCATTTGGCATCATTATGGCATAGAGTGGACATTTGGACAATCTGTGGGCGTCATAGGGAGAAATTTCGGGTTCCTTGGGACAACCTTTTGGCAACCTTTGTTTGTCATTGGGAGTATTTTCAGGTTCGCGTTTGGCATCCTTGGGACAACCTGTTGGCAACCTTTCGGCAATCTTTGGGCATTCTTGGGGCAATAATTAGACGTATTTTTGGCATCCTTCTGGAATGGAAAAAGCAATCTCTTGGCATATTTTGGACAACCTTTTGGCAGCCATTTGGCATCTTTCTGGCATAGAGTGGACATTTAGACAATCATTGGGTGTCATGGGAAGAATTTTCTGGCTCGCATTTGGCATGCTTGGGACAACCTTTTGGGAACCTTTCGGCAATCTTTGCGCATGCTTGGGGCATTAATCCGACTTATGTTTGGCATCCTTCTGGAATGCAGAGAGCAATCTTTGGGCGTCCTTGGGACAATATTTTGGCAACCAATTGGCATCCTTCTGGCATCGAGTGGGCATTCTTTGGACAATCTTTTGGGAACCTGTCGGCAATCTATGGGCATTCTTGGGGCATTAATCGGACTTATTTTTGCAACCTTTGGGCGTCTTTGGCAGTATTTTCAGAATCGCGTTTGGCATCCTTGGGACAACCTTTTGGTAACCTTTCAGCAATCTTTGGTCATTCTTGGGGCAATAATTGGACGTATTTTTGGCATCTTTCTGGCATGGAGAGAGCAATCTCTGGGCATATTTGGGATAACCTTTTGGCAGCCATTTGGCATCATTATGGCATAGAGTGGACATTTAGACAATCTGTGGGCGTCATTGGGAGAAATTACCGGCTCCTTGGGACAACCTTTTGGCAACCTTTTGGCAATCTTTGGGCATTCTTGGGCCATTAATCGGGCGTATTTTTGGCATCCTTCTGGCATGGAGAGAGCAGTCTCTGGGCATATTTGGGATAACCTTTCGGAAATCTTTGGGCATTCTTAGGGCATTAATCGAATTACTTTTTGCATCCTTCTGGGTTGGAGAGAGCAATCCCTGGTCATATTTGGGACAACCTTTGGCAACCATTTGGCATTCGTGGGGCATTAATCGGAGTTATTTTTGGCATCCTTTTGGCTAAGAGAGAGCCTTCTTTGTGCATATTAGGGACAACCTTTTGGCAACCATATGGCATCCTTCTGGCATAGAGTGGGCGTTCTTTAGACAATCTTTCGGGCATGGAGAGAGCATACTCTGGGTATATTTGCGACAACCTTTTGGCATACATTTGGCATCCTTCTGGCATATAGTGGATATTTAGACAATCTGTGGGCGTCATTGGGAGAAATTTCGGGTTCCCTGAGACTACCTTTTGGCAACCTTTGTTTGTCATTGGGAGTATTTTCAGGTTCGCGTTTGGCATCCTTGGGACCACCTGTTGGCAACCTTTCGGCAATCTTTGTGCATTCTTCGGCCATTAATCGGACATATTTTTGGCATCTTTCGGCATAGAAAGAGCAATCTCTGTGCATATTTGGGACAACCTTTTGGCAGCCATTTGGCATCATTATGGCATAGAGTGGACATTTGGACAATCTGTGGGCGTCATAGGGAGAAATTTCGGGTTCCTTGGGACAACCTTTTGGCAACCTTTGTTTGTCATTGGGAGTATTTTCAGGTTCGCGTTTGGCATCCTTGGGACAACCTGTTGGCAACCTTTCGGCAATCTTTGGGCATTCTTGGGGCAATAATTGGACGTATTTTTGGCATCCTTCTGGAATGGAAAAAGCAATCTCTGGGCATATTTTGGACAACCTTTTGGCAGCCATTTGGCATCTTTCTGGCATAGAGTGGACATTTAGACAATCATTGGGTGTCATGGGAAGAATTTTCTGGCTCGCATATGGCATGCTTGGGACAACCTTTTGGGAACCTTTCGGCAATCTTTGCGCATGCTCGGGGCATTAATCCGACTTATGTTTGGCATCCTTCTGGAATGCAGAGAGCAATCTTTGGGCGTCCTTAGGACAATATTTTGGCAACCAATTGGCATCCTTCTGGCATCGAGTGGGCATTCTTTGGACAATCTTTTGGGAACCTGTCGGCAATCTATGGGCATTCTTGGGGCATTAATCGGACTTATTTTTGCAACCTTTGGGCGTCTTTGGCAGTATTTTCAGAATCGCGTTTGGCATCCTTGGGACAACCTTTTGGTAACCTTTCAGCAATCTTTGGTCATTCTTGGGGCAATAATTGGACGTATTTTTGGCATCTTTCTGGCATGGAGAGAGCAATCTCTGGGCATATTTGGGATAACCTTTTGGCAGCCATTTGGCATCATTATGGCATAGAGTGGACATTTAGACAATCTGTGGGCGTCATTGGGAGAAATTCCAGCTCCTTGGGACAACCTTTTGGCAACCTTTTGGCAATCTTTGGGCAATCATGGGCCATTAATCGGGCGTATTTTTGGCATCCTTCTGGCATGGAGAGAGCAGTCTCTGGGCATATTTGGGACAACCTTTTGGCAGCCATTTGGCATCATTATGGCATAGAGTGACATTTAGACAATCTGTGGGCGTCATTGGGAGAAATTTCCGGCTCCTTGGGACAACCTTTTGGCAACCTTTGCTTGCATTTGGAGTATTTTGGGCATTTGGCATTTGGGACCTTCTGGCATTGGCAACCTTTCGGCAATCTTGTGCATTCTTTGGCATTATCGGCGTTCTTTGGCATCTTTCTGGCATAGAGTAAGAGCAATCTCTGGGCATATTTGGGACAACCTTTTGGCAGCCATTTGGCATCCTTCTGGCATAGAGTGGACATTTGACAATCTGTGGGCGTCATGGGAGAAATTTCGGGTTCCTTGGGACAACCTTTTGGCAACCTTTGTTTGTCATTGGGAGATGCATCTTGGCATCCCTTGGACAACCTGTTGGCAACCTTTCGGCAATCTTTGTGCATTCTTGGGGCATTAATCGGACGTATTTTTGGCATCTTTCTGGCATAGGAAAGAGCAATCTCTGTGCATATTTGGGACAACCTTTTGGCAGCCATTTGGCATCCTTCTGGCATAGAGTGGACATTTGGACAATCTTTGGGCGTCATGGGAGAGAATTTTCTGGCTCGCATATGGCATCTTGGGACAACCTTTTGGCAACCTTTCGGCAATCTTTGGCATTTGGGGCATTATTCGGACTTATGTTTGGCATCCTTCTGGCATGCAAGAGCAATCTTTGGGCGTCCTTGGGACAATATTTGGCACCATTTGGCATCCTTCTGGCATGAAGGGGCATTCTCTGGGCATCTTTTGGAGAACCTTGGCAGCCTTGGACATCTTTGGCATAATCGGACATTTTGCAATCTTGGGCGTCATTGGGAGTATTTTCAGGCTCGCATTGGCATGCTTGGGACAACCTTTTGGAACCTTTCGGCAATCTTTGGCATTCTTGGGGCATTAATCGGACTATGTTGCATCCTTCTGGATGGAGAGAGCAATCTCTGGGCATATTAGGACAATATTTGGCACCATTTGGCATTTCTGGCATCGATTCTTGCGCCTTCTGGTTGGAACAATCTTCTTTGGGCAACCTTTGGCAACCATGGCATTCATGGGGCATTAATCGGATTATTTTTGGCATCTTTTGGCGTAGAGAGAGCAATCTCTGTGCATATTTGGGACAACCTTTTGGCAGCCATTTGGCATCCTTCTGGCATAGAGTGGACGATTTTAGACAATCTGTCGGCGTCATGGAGAGAGAATCTCTGGGCATCCTTGGGACAACCTTTTGGCAACCTTTGGCATCTTTGGCATATAGTGGACTATTTAGACAATCTGTGGGCGTCATTGGGAGAAATTTCGGGCATCCTTGGGACAACCTTTTGGCAACCTTTGGCAATCTTTGGGAGCATTCTTGGGGCCATTAATTGGCGTATCCTTTGGACATCCTTCTGGCAACCTTTGGAGCAGTCTCTGGGCATTTCTTGGGCCATTCATCGGACGTATTTTTGCATCTTCTGGCAGAAAAGCAATCTCTGGATATTTGGACAACCTTTTGGCACCATTTGGCATCATTATGGCATAGAGTGGACATTTGGACAATCTGTGGGCGTCATAGGGAGAAATTTCGGGTTCCTTGGGACAACCTTTTGGCAACCTTTGTTTGTCATTGGGAGTATTTTCAGGTTCGCGTTTGGCATCCTTGGGACAACCTGTTGGCAACCTTTCGGCAATCTTTGGGCATTCTTGGGGCAATAATTCGGACGTATTTTTGGCATCCTTCTGGCATGGAAAGAGCAATCTCTGGGCATCTTTTGGACAACCTTTTGGCAGCCATTTGGCATCCTTCTGGCATAGAGTGGACATTTGGACAATCATTGGGGTCATGGGAAAATGTTCTGGCAATGCATATGGGCATGTCTTGGGACAACCTTTTGGCAACCTTTCGGCAATCTTTGCGCATGCTTGGGGCATTATTGACTATCTTTGGCATCCTTCTGGAATGCAGAGAGCAATCCTTGGGCGCCTTAGGACAATATTTTGGCACCATTGGCATCCTTCTGGCATCGAGTGGCACTTTGGACAATCTTTTGGGAAGTCGGCTCTATGGCATTCTTGGGGCAATTTGGGACATTTGGCAACCTTTGGCATCTTTGGCATATTTCCGAGCGTTGGCATCTTTGGCATCCTTCTGGAACCTTTCAGCAATCTTTGGCATCCTTGGACAATAATTGGCATCCTTGGCATCTTTCTGGCATGGAGAGAGCAATCTCTGGGCATATTTGGGATAACCTTTTGGCAGCCATTTGGCATCATTATGGCATAGAGTGGACATTTAGACAATCTGTGGGCGTCATTGGGAGAAATTGCCGGCTCCTTGGGACAACCTTTTGGCAACCTTTTGGCAATCTTTGGGCATTCTTGGGCCATTAATCGGGCGTATTTTTGGCATCCTTCTGGCATGGAGAGAGCAGTCTCTGGGCATATTTGGGACAACCTTTTGGCAGCCATTTGGCATCATTATGGCATAGAGTGGACATTTGGACAATCCTGCTGGGCGTCATAGGAGAGAGCAATCCCGGGTCATCCTTGGGACAACCTTTTGGCAACCATTTGGCATGTCATTGGGAGCATTAATCGGAGTTCGCGTTTGGCATCTTCTTGGCTAAGAGCCAGCCTTCTTTGTGCATATTAGGGACAACCTTTCGGCAACCATATGTGCATCCTTCGGGCCATTAGAGTCGGGCGTATCTTTAGGCAATCTTTCGGGCATGGAGAGAGCATATCTCTGGGCATATTTGCGACAACCTTTTGGCAGCCATTTGGCATCCTTCTGGCAAAAGAAGTGGACATTTGGACAATCTGTGGGCGTCATAGGGAGAAATTTCGGGTTCCCTGGGACAACCTTTTGGCAACCTTTGTTTGTCATTGGGAGTATTTTCAGGTTCGCGTTTGGCATCCTTGGGACCACCTGTTGGCAACCTTTCGGCAATCTTTGTGCATTCTTGGGCCATTAATCGGACGTATTTTTGGCATCTTTCTGGCATAGAAAGAGCAATCTCTGTGCATATTTGGGGGCAACCTAATTGGCACGCCATTTTTGGCATCCTTCTGGCATGGAAAAAGCAAGCTCTGGGCACATTTTGGACAACCTGTGGGCAGCCATAGGGCGAACTTTCGGGTTCCTAGAGTGGACAACCTTTAGGCAACCATTGGGTGTCATTGGGAAGAATTTTCAGGCTCGCGTATGGCATCCTTGGGACAACCTGTTGGCAACCTTTCGGCAATCTTTGCGCATGCTTGGGGCAATAATTCCGACGTATGTTTGGCATCCTTCTGGAATGCAGAGAGCAATCTCTGGGCGTCCTTAGGACAACCTTTTGGCAGCCAATTGGCATCCTTCTGGCATCGAGTGGACATTTAGACAATCATTGGGTGTCATGGGAAGAATTTTCTGGCTCGCATATGGCATGCTTGGGACAACCTTTTGGGAACCTGTCGGCAATCTATGCGACATGCTTGGGGCATTAATCCGACTTATGTTTGGCATCCTTCTGGAATGCAGAGAGCAATCTTTGGGCGTCCTTAGGACAATATTTTGGCAACCAATTGGCATCCTTCTGGCATCGAGTGGGCATTCTTTGGACAATCTTTTGGGAACCTGTCGGCAATCTATGGACATTCTTGGGGCATTAATCGGACTTATTTTTGCAACCTTTGGGCGTCTTTGGCAGTATTTTCAGAATCGCGTTTGGCATCCTTGGGACAACCTTTTGGTAACCTTTCAGCAATCTTTGGTCATTCTTGGGGCAATAATTGGACGTATTTTTGGCATCTTTCTGGCATGGAGAGAGCAATCTCTGGGCATATTTGGGATAACCTTTTGGCAGCCATTTGGCATCATTATGGCATAGAGTGGACATTTAGACAATCTGTGGGCGTCATTGGGAGAAATTGCCGGCTCCTTGGGACAGCCTTTTGGCAACCTTTTGGCAATCTTTGGGCATTCTTGGGCCATTAATCGGGCGTATTTTTGGCATCCTTCTGGCATGGAGAGAGCAGTCTCTGGGCATATTTGGGACAACCTTTCGGCAAGCTTTGGGCATTCTTAGGGCATTAATCGAATTACTGTTTGCATCCTTCTGGGTTGGGACATTTGGAGCAATCCCTGGGCGTCATAGGGAGAAATTTCGGGACAACCTTGGGACAACCATTTGGCAACCTTCGTGGGGCATTAAGCGGAGTTATTTTCAGGCATCGCGTTTGGCATCCTTGAGAGAGCCACCTTTGTGCATATTAGGGACAACCTTTCGGCAATCGATATGTGCATCCTTCGGGCCATTAGAGTCGGGCGTATCTTTGGACAATCTTTCGGGCATGGAGAGAGCATATCTCTGGGCATATTTGCGACAACCTTTTGGCAGCCATTTGGCATCCTTCTGGCAAAGAGTGGACATTTGGACAATCTGTGGGCGTCATAGGGAGAAATTTCGGGTTCCCTGGGACAACCTTTTGGCAACCTTTGTTTGTCATTGGGAGTATTTTCAGGTTCGCGTTTGGCATCCTTGGGACAACCTGTTGGCAACCTTTCGGCAATCTTTGGGCATTCTTGGGGCAATAATTGGACGTATTTTTGGCATCCTTCTGGAATGGAAAAAGCAATCTCTGGGCATATTGTGGACAACCTTTTGGCAGCCATTGGGCCATCTAATCTGGCATAGCGTGGACATTTAGGCAATCATTGGCTGGCATGGGAAGAGCATTATCTGGCTCGCATATGGCATGCTTGGGACAACCTGTTGGCAGCCATTTCGGCAATCTTTGCGCATGCTTGGGGCATTATTCCGACTTATGTTTGGCATCCTTCTGGAATGCAGAGAGCAATCATTGGGCGTCCTGAGGACAGATATTTTGGCAACCAATTGGCATCCTTCTGGCATCGAGTGGGCATGCTTGGGACAACTCTTTTGGGAACCTGTCGGCAATCTATGCGACATGCTTGGGGCATTAATCCGACTTATGTTTGGCAACCTTCTGGGCGTCTTTGGCAGTATTTGCAGCAATCGCGTTTGGGCGTCCTTGGGACAGCTCTTTTGGCAGCCATTTCGGCAATCTTTCGTCATGCTAGGGGCAATCATTGGACGTATCTTTATGCGTCATTGGTAGACCTTTCTGGCATCGCGAGATGAGCAATCTCTAGGGACATACCTTTGGGATAACCTTGTCGCCATTATGCCATCATTATGGCATAGAGTGGACATGTAGACAATCTGTGGGCGTCATTGGGAGAAATTGCCGGCTCCTTGGGACAGCCTTTTGGCAACCTTCTGGCAATCTTTGGAGCATTCTTGAGAGCCATCTACTCGGGCGTATTTTGGGACAACCTTCTGGCATGGCGAGACCAGTCTCTGGGCATATTTGGCATAACCTAGCGGCAATCTTTGGGCGATCTCTTAGGCGTCATTAAGCGAATGACTCTTTGCATCCTTCTCGCGGTTGCCAGACGAGGGACAATCCCTGGTCATATTGGAAACAACCTTTCGGCAACCATTTGGTCATTCGTGGGGCATTAATCGGACTTATTTGTGGCATCCTTCTGGCTAAGAGAGAGCCATCTCTAGTGCATATTGGGGACAACCTTTTGGCCAACCATATTGGCATCCTTCTGGCAATGGTAGTGGGCGTTCTTTGGAGCAATCTTTCGGCGTCATGGAGTAGACCATACTTTCTCGCGGTATATTTGCGACAACCTTAGGGACATACCTTTTGGCATCCTTCTGGCATATCGTGGAATCTTTGGACAATCTGTGGGCGTCATTGGGAGAAATTTCGGGCTCCCTGGGACTACCTTTTGGCAACCTTCTGTTTGTCATTGGAGAGTATTTGCAGGATCGCGTTTGGGCATCCTTAGGGACCACCCTGTTGGCAACCATATCGGCAATCTTTGTGCATTCTTGGGCCATTAATCGGACATATTTGTGGCAGCGTTCTGGCATACGAAGAGCAATCTCTGTGCATATTTTGGACAACCTTTTGGCAGCCATTTGGCATCTTTCTGGCATACCGTGGACATTTAGACAATCATTGGGTGTCATGGGAAGAATTTTCAGGCTCGCGTATGGCATCCTTGGGACAACCTTTTGGCAACCTTTCGGCAATCTTTGCGCATGCTTGGGCCATTAATCCGACGTATGTTTGGCATCCCTTCTGGCATGCAGAGAGCAATCTCTGGGCGTCCTTAGGACGATAGCCTTTCGGCAGCCATTCGGCAAACTTTCGGCATGCGTGGGGGCATTAATCGGACTTACTATTTGCATCCTTTTGGATCTTTATGCGTCATTGGTAGACCAATCTTTCTGGTTGGCATCGTGGGGACGAACCATTCGGCAACCATTTCGGCATATCTTCTGGTCGTTCTTGGGGCGTGGTGGACTTATCTTTAGCACGCTCTTCATGCGTCATTGGGAGCACTCTCTAGGCATATTCTGGGACAACCTTTGCACCCCAACCAAATGGCATATTTCACTGCTCGGGGCAATCTTTGAGACGATCTCTATGCGTCATTGGATAGGCCTAATCTTTCTCGCGGTTGCCATACTAGGGACAACCTTTGGTAACCTTGCGGCAATCTTTGGTCATCTCTTCGGGCATTAGAGTGGACATTAAAATATGTGGGCGTCCTTCTGGCTTGGAAGAGCAATCTCTCGGCATCCGTGGGGACAACCCTTTGGTCAAACCATTCGGCATATCTCAATGGTAGGGGCATTCTTGGGCCTATCTTAATCGGACGTCATTGGTAGGCCTTTCCTTCTCGCGCATGGCATCCTAGGGACAACCTCTGGGCATACCTTTCGGACAATCCGTGGTCATTCTTGGGGCATTAATTGGACTTATTTGGCATCCTTCTGGCCGGAGAGAGCAATCTTTGGGCATATTAGGGACAACCCTGTGGCAGCCATATGGCATCCTTCGGGCAGAGAGTGGCCGTTCGTTAGACAATCTTGCAGGCATGCAGTCAAACTTTTGGCAACCTTCGGGCGTCATTGGCGTGTATTTTCAGGTCTCGCGTTTGGCATCCTTGGGACAACCTTTTGGCAACCTGTTCGGCAATCTGTGGGCATTCTTGGGCCATTTAATCCGACGTATTTTGTGCATCCTTCTGGCACGGAGAGATGCAATCTCTGGGCATATTTTGGACATAGCCTTTCGGCAACCAGTCGGCAAACTTTGGGCATCCTTCGGGCATTAGAGTCGGACTTACTATTAGACGATCCTGTGGGCGTCATTGGAGAGAGCAATCTCCGGGCATCGTTGGGACAACCATTACCATTCGGCATATCTTCTGAGCGGAGGCGTGGGCTTTCATTAGATCGCACTTCATGCGTCATTGGCAGCCTTCTTGAATCTTTCTCGCGTTTGGCATCCTTTTCACCCCAGCAAAATGGCATCCTCTCGGCAATCTTTGGGCAGTCCTGGCATGGATAGAGCAATCTCTGGGCATATTTGGGACAACTTTTTGCAGCAATTTGGCACCCTTCTGGCATCGAGTGGACATTTAGACAATCTGTGGGCGTCATTGGGAGACAATTCCGGCTCCGTGGGACAACCTTTGGGCAACCTGTCGGCAATCTTTGGGCATTCTTTGGGCCATTAATCGGACGTATATTTGGCATCCTTCTGGCATGGAAAATGCAATCTCTGGGCATATTTTGGACAACCGTTTGGCAGCCGTTTGGCATCCTTCTGGCATAGAGTGGACATTTGAGACAATCTGTGAGGCCTCATTGGGAGAAATTGCCGGCTCCTTGGGGACGAGCCTTTTGCGCAGCGGCTTCCGGCGATCATTGGCAGCTATTCTTAGGCCAGTCATCGGACGTATTTTGGCATCCTTCTGGCATGGAGCAGCCTAATCTCTGGGCATACCTGTTGGCATAGCCTGTCGGCAACCATTGCGGCAAACTTTCGGCATCCTTGGGGCATTCATCGGACTTACTATTTGCATCCTTCTGGCACGGGAAAGATGCAATCTCTGGGCATAGTTGGGACAACCATTAGGCAGCCATTTGGCATCCTTCTGGCGGAGGGTGGGCTTTCTTTAGACGCTCTGTCGGGCGTCATTGGGAGACCTTTCTTTCGCGCGTTCTTGGGACAACCTTTCAGCACTCTCCAAGCATACATGGGTCATCCTACTCGGACTAAGCTTTGAGCATCCTTCTTGGCATGGAGAGAGCAATCTCTGGGCGTCCTTGGGACAACTATTTTGGCAGCCATTTGGCACCCTTCTGGCATCAGAGTGGGCATCCTTTGGACAATCTTTTGGGAACCTGTCGGCAATCTTCCGTTTTGGGGCATTAATCGGACTTATATTTGACGTCCGTCGGGCATGGAAAATGCAATCTCTGGGCATCCGTGGGACAACCTTTTGGCAGCCGTTTGGCATCCTTCTGGCATAGAGCGGACATTTAGACAATCTGTGGGCATTCATTGGGAGGAAATTTCCGGCTCCTTGGGACAACCTTTTGGCAACCTTCCGGAAATCTTTGGGCTTTCTTAGGCCATTAATAGGACGTATTTTTGGCATCCTTCTGGCATGGAGAGTGCAATCTCTGGGCATATTTGGGACAGCCGTTTCGGCAGCCATTCGGCAAGCTTTCGGCATTCTTGGGGCGTGCTTAGAGTCGGACTTACTATTAGACAATCTTGTGGGCCTCATTGGATGAGACAATCTCTGGGCCGAGTTGGGCCTTATTAGGACAACCATTTGGCATACCTTTCGGGCGGCGGGTGGGCTGTCTTTCAGACGCGCGTTCATGGCGCCCATTGGGACGACCTTTCTGGGCACGCGTGTTGGCAATCCTGTGGTCACCCCAGCAGATGGCATTCCTCTCGGCATATCTTTGAGCATCCTTCTGGCACGGAAAGATGCAATCTCTGGGCATATTTGGGACAACCTTTTGGCAGCCATTTGGCATCCTTCTGGCATAGAGTGGACATTTAGACAATCTGTGGGCGTCATTGGGAGAAAAATTCCGGCTCCGTGGGACAACCTTTGGGACAACCTTTCGGCAATCTTTGGGCATTCTTGGGCCATTAATCGGACGTATTGGTTTGGCATCCTTCTGGCATGGAGAGATGCAATCTCTGGGCGTCCTTAGGACAACCGTTTGGCAGCCATTTGGCATCCTTCTGGCCTAGAGTGGACATTTCGACAATCTGTGGGCCTCATTGGGAGAAATTGCCGGTTCCTTTGGACAACCTTTTTGGCAACCTTTGGGCGTCGTTGGCTGTATTTCAGTCTCGCGTTTGGCACCCATGGGACAACCTTCTTGGGAGCCTGTTGGCAATCTGTGGTCATTCTTGTAATCAAACATATTTTTTGACATCCTTCTGGCACGGAAAATGCAATCTCTGGGCATATTTTGGACAACCCTTTTTGGCAGCCATTTGGCATCCTTCTGGCATAGAGTGGACAGTTAGACAATCTGTGGGCGTCATTGGGAGAAATTTCCGGCTCCTTGGGACAACCTTTTCGGCAACCTCTTTGTTTGTCATAGCGAGTATCTTCAGGGTCGCGTTAGGCGGATCCTTGGTTTGGCAGCCTTCTGGCAACCTGGAGCGAGCAATCTTTGGGCGTCCTTAATCGGACAATATTTTGGCAACCATTTGGCATCCTACTGGCATCGAGATGGGCAATCCTCTGGACAATCGTTGGGACAACCATGTCGGCAACCATTTGGGCATATCTCTGGCGGCAGGGGGTCGGGCTTATCTTTAGACAGCCTTCTGGCATGCGAAAATGCAATCTCTGGGCAGACCTTTGGACAACCTTTCTCGCAGCCATTTGGCACATCCTTCTGGCATCGCGTGGCCAGTTACACAATCTGTGGGCGTCCTCTGCGAGCAATTTCGGGTTCCTGAGGACAACCTTCTTGGCAACCTTTGTTTGTCATAGGGAGCATTTTCAGGTTCGCGTGAGGCATCCTTGGGACAACCTTTTGCAGCAACCTTTCGGCAATCCTTCTGGGCCATTAGAGTCGGACTTATTTTAGGCAATCCTGCTGGGCGTCATTGGGAGAAGGCAATCTCCGGACATCCGTTGGGACAACCATTAGGCAACCATTTCGGCATATCTTCTGGCGCAGGGTGGGCTTTCTTTAGACGCTCTTCATGCGTCATTGGGAGACCTTTCTTTCGCGACGTTTGGCATCCTTTTCACCCCAACACAATGGCATCCTCTCGGCAATCTTTGAGCATTCTTGGCATGGATAGATGCAATCTCTGGGCATATTTGGGACAACCGTTTGGCAGCACATTTGGCATCCTTCTGGCCAAGAGTGGACATTTAGACAATCTGTGGGCCTCATTGGGAGAAAATTGCCGGCTCCGTGGGACAACCTTTTGGCCAGCCTTTCGGCAGTCATTGGCTGCATTCTTCAGGCGCGCGTTAATCGGCACCCATTTTGGGACAACCTTCTGGCATGGAACCTGTTGGCAATCTCTGGGCATATCTTGGGGCATTACCGTCCGGCAGACATTTGGCATCCTTCTGGCCTAGCGTGGACATATAGACAATCTCTGGGCCTCATTGTGGAGAAATTGCCGGTTCCTTGGGACAGCCATTTGGCAACCTTCTGGGCGTCGAGTGGACTGTATTTAGACAGTCTGCGGGCGTCAGTTGGGCGAAATTTCCGGCTTCTTGGGGCAACCTTTTGGCAACCTGTCCGGCAATCTGTTGGGCATTCTTGGGCCATTAATCCGACGTATTTTTTGGCATCCATCTGGCACGGAGAGATGCAATCTCTGGGCATATTTCGGGACAACCTTTTGGCAGCCATTTGGCATCCTTCTGGCATAGAGTGGACATTTAGCCAATCTGTGGGCGTCATTGGGAGAAATTTCCGGCTTCCTTGGGGCAGCCTTTTGGCAACCTGCCGGAAATCTTTGGGCTTTCGTGGGCCATTAATCGGCACGTATTTTTGGCAGTCCATCTGGCGTGGAGAGAGCAATCTCTGGGCATATTCGGGACAACCTTTTGTGCAGCCATGTCGGCATCATTTTGGCATATAGTGGACATTTAGACAATCTGTGGGCGTCATTGGGAGAAATTTCGGGTTCCCTTGGGACAACCTTTTGGCAACCTTCTGGGCGTCATTGGCAGTATTAGCAGTCTCGCGTTGGGCATCCTTTGGACAACCTTTTTGAACATGTCGGCAATCATAAGGCATTCTTGGGGCATTAATCGGAATTATTTTTGGCATCCTTCTGGCATGGAATAAGCAATCTCTGGGCATATTTTGGACAACCTTTTGGCAGGAATTTGGCATCCTTCTGGCATAGAGTGGACATTTAGACAATCTTTGGGCGTCATTGGGAGAACTTTCTGGCTCGCATATGGCATGCTTGGGACCAACTTTTGGGAACCTTTCGGCCGCCTTTGGGCGTTCTTGGAGCATTAGTCGTACGTATTTTTCTATGGTAGGGGTGGCATTCTTTAGACGATCTTTATGCGTCATTGGGAGACCTTTCTTTCTCGCGGCATCTATCTGGCATGGAGAGAGCAATCTCTTTGCATATTCGGGACAACCTTTTGGCAGCCATTTGGCATTCGTGGGGCATTAATCGGCGTTATTTTTGGCATCCTTTTGGCATGGAGAGAGCAATCTTTGGGCATATTAGGGACAACCTTTTGGCAACCATATGGCATCCTTCTGGCATAGAGTGGGCGTTCTTTAAGACAATCTTTCTGGCATGGAGAGAGCAAACTCTATGTATATCTGCGACAACCTTTTGGCAGTCTTTTGGCATTCTTCTGGCATATTGTGGACATTTAGACAATCTTTGGGCGTCATTGTGAGAAATTTCGGGTTCTTTGGGACAACCTTTTGGCAACCTTTGTTTGTCTCTGGGAGTATTTTCAGGTTCGCTTTAGGCATCCTTGGGACAACCTTTTGGCAACCTTTCCGCAATCTTTGGGCATTCTTGGGCCATTAATCGGACGTATTTTTGGCATCCATCATGGAGAGAGCAATCTCTGCGCATATTTGGGACAACTTTTGGCAGCCATTTGGTATCCTTCTGGCATACAGTGGACATTTAGACAATCTGTGGGCGTCATTGGGAGAAATTTCCGGCTCCGTGGGACAACCTTTCGGCAACCTTTCGGCAATCTATGGGCATTCTTGGGCCATTAATCGGACGTAGTTTTGGCATCTTTCCGGCATGGAGAAAGCAATCTCTGGGTATATTTGGGACAACCTTTTGGCAACCATATGGCATAGAGTGGACATTAAGACAATCTGTGGGCGTCATTGGGAGAAATTTCGGGTTCCTCGGAACAACCTGTTGGCAACCCTTGTTTGTCAGTGGGAGTATTTTCAGGTTCGCGTTAGGCATCCTTGGGACAACCTTTTGGCAACCTTTCGGCAATCTTTGGGCATTCTTGGGCCATTAATCGGACGTATTTTTGGCATCCTTCTGGCATGGAGAGAGCAATCTCTGTGCATATTTGGGACAACTTTTTGGCAGCCATTTGGTATCCTTTTGGCATAGAGTGGACATTTAGACAATCTGTGGGCGTCATTGGGAGAAATTTCCGGCTCCGTGGGACAACCTTTTGGCAACCTTTCGGCAATCTTTGGGCATTCTTGGGCCATTAATCGGACGTAGTTTTGGCATCTTTCTGGCATGGAGAAAGCAATCTCGGGGTATATTTGGGACAACCTTTTGGCATAATTATGGCATAGAGTGGACATTTAGACAATCTGTGGGCGTCATTGGGAGAAATTTCGGGTTCCTTTGAACAACCTTTTGGCAACCTTTGTTTGTCATTGGGAGTATTTTCAGGTTCGCGTTAGGCAACCTTGCGACAACTTTTTTGCAGCCATTTGGCAGCCTTCTAACATAGAGTGGATATATAGACAATCTTTGGGCGTCATTGGGAGAACTTTCTGGCTCGCATATGGCATGCTTGGGACAACCTTTTGGGAACCTTTCGGCAATCTTTGGGCATTCTTGGGGCATTAATCAGACTTATGTTTGGCATCCTTCTGGAATGGAGAGAGCAATCTTTGGGCGTCCTTAGGACAATCTTTTGGTAACCTTTCGGCGTCATTGGCAGTATTTTCAGTCTCGCGTTTGGCATCCTAGGGACAACCATTTGGCATCCTCTCGGCAATCTTTGGGCATTTGTGGGGCAATAATTTGACTTATTTTTGGCAGCTTTCTGGCATGGATAGAGCAATCTCTGGTCATATTTGGAACAACCTTTGCGCATCATTTGGCATATTTCTATGGTAGGGGTGGCATTCTTTACACGATCTTTATGCGTCATTGGGAGACCTTTCTTTCTCGCGGCATCTTTCTGACATGGAGAGAGCAATCTCTGGGCATATTTGGGACAACCTTTTGGCAGCCATTTGGCATCATTATGGCATAGAGTGGACATTTAGACAATCTGTGGGCCTCATTGGGAGAAATTGCTGGCCCCTTGGGACAACCTTTTGGCAACCTTTGGGCGTTATTGGCAGTATTTTCAGTCTCGCGTTTGGCATCCATGGGGCAACATTTTGGGAACCTGTCGGCAATCTTTGGGCATTCTTGGGACATTAATTGGACCTATTTTTGCCATCCTTCTGGCATGGATAGAGCAATCTCTGGTCATATTTGGGACAACCTTTGCGCTACCATTTGGCATATTTCTATGGTAGGGGTGGCATTCTTTAGACGATCTTTATGCGTCATTGGGAGACCTTTCTTTCTCGCGGCATCTTTCTGGCATGGAGAGAGCAATCTCTGGGCATATTCGGGACAACCTTTTGGCAGCCATTTGGCATTCGTGTTGCATTAATGGGCGTTATTTTTGGCATCCTTTTGGCTTAGAGAGAGCAATCTTTGGGGATATTAGGGACAACCTTTTGGCAACCATATGGCATCCTTCTGGCATAGAGTGGGCGTTCTTTAGACAATCTTTCTGGCATGGAGAGAGCAAACTCTGTGTATATTTGCGACAACCATTTGGCAGCCTTTTGGCATTCTTCTGGCATATAGTGGACATTTAGACAATCTTTGGGCGTCATTGTGAGAAATTTCGGGTTCCTTGGGACAACCTTTTGGCAACCTTTGTTTGTCCCTGGGAGCATTTTCTGGTTCGCGTTAGGCATCCTTGGGACAACCTTTTGGCAACCTTTCGGCAACCTTTCCGCAATCTTTGGGCATTCTTGGGCCATTAATCGGACGTATTTTTGGCATCCTTCTGGCATGGAGAGAGCAATCTCTGCGCATATTTGGGACAACTTTTTGGCAGCCATTTGGTATCCTTCTGGCATACAGTGGACATTTAGACAATCTGTGGGCGTCATTGGGAGAAATTTCCGGCTCCGTGGGACAACCTTTCGGCAACCTTTCGGCAATCTATGGGCATTCTTGGGCCATTAATCGGACGTAGTTTTGGCATCTTTCTGGCATGGAGAAAGCAATCTCTGGGTATATTTGGGACAACCTTTTGGCAACCATATGGCATAGAGTGGACATTAAGACAATCTGTGGGCGTCATTGGGAGAAATTTCGGGTTCCTCGGAACAACCTGTTGGCAACCTTTGTTTGTCAGTGGGAGTATTTTCAGGTTCGCGTTAGGCATCCTTGGGACAACCTTTTGGCAACCTTTCGGCAATCTTTGGGCATTCTTGGGCCATTAATCGGACGTATTTTTGGCATCCTTCTGGCATGGAGAGAGCAATCTCTGTGCATATTTGGGACAACTTTTTGGCAGCCATTTGGTATCCTTTTGGCATAGAGTGGACATTTAGACAATCTCTGGGCGTCATTGGGAGAAATTTCCGGCTCCGTGGGACAACCTTTTGGCAACCTTTCGGCAATCTTTGGGCATTCTTGGGCCATTAATCGGACGTAGTTTTGGCATCTTTCTGGCATGGAGAAAGCAATCTCTGGATATATTTGGGACAACCTTTTGGCATCATTATGGCATAGAGTGGACATTTAGACAATCTGTGGGCGTCATTGGGAGAAATTTCGGGTTCCTTTGAACAACCTTTTGGCAACCTTTGTTTGTCATTGGGAGTATTTTCAGGTTCGCGTTAGGCATCCTTGGGACAACTTTTTGGCAGCCATTTGGCAGCCTTCTAACATAGAGTGGATATATAGACAATCTTTGGGCGTCATTGGGAGAACTTTCTGGCTCGCATATGGCATGCTTGGGACAACCTTTTGGGAACCTTTCGGCAATCTTTGGGCATTCTTGGGGCATTAATCAGACTTATGTTTGGCATCCTTCTGGAATGGAGAGAGCAATCTTTGGGCGTCCTTAGGACAATCTTTTGGTAACCTTTGGGCGTCATTGGCAGTATTTTCAGTCTCGCGTTTGGCATCCTAGGGACAACCATTTGGCATCCTCTCGGCAATCTTTGGGCATTCGTGGGGCATTAATTGGACCTATTTTTGCCATCCTTCTGGCATGGATAGAGCAATCTCTGGTCATATTTGGGACAACCTTTGCGCAACCATTTGGCATATTTCTATGGTATGGGTGGCATTCTTTAGACGATCTTTATGCGTCATTAATCGGCGTTATTTTTGGCATCCTTTTGGCTTAGAGAGAGCAATCTTTGGGGATATTAGGGACAACCTTTTGGCAACCATATGGCATCCTTCTGGCATAGAGTGGGCGTTCTTTAGACAATCTTTCTGGCATGGAGAGAGCAAACTCTGGGTATATTTGCGACAACCTTTTGGCAGTCTTTTGGCATTCTTCTGGCATATAGTGGACATTTAGACAATCTTTGGGCGTCATTGTGAGAAATTTCGGGTTCCTTGGGACAACCTTTTGGCAAACTTTGTTTGTCCCTGAGAGTATTTTCTGGTTCGCGTTAGGCATCCTTGGGACAACCTTTTGGCAACCTTTCGGCAATCTTTGGGCATTCTTGGGCCATTTATCGGACGTATTTTTGGCATCCTTCTGGAGAGAGCAATCTCTGGGCATATTTGGGACAACTTTTTGGCAGCCATTTGGTATCCTTCTGGCATACAGTGGACATTTAGACAATCTGTGGGCGTCATTGGGAGACATTTCCGGCTCCGTGGGACAACCTTTTGGCAACCTTTCGGCAATCTTTGGGCATTCTTGGGCCATTAATCGGACGTAGTTTTGGCATCTTTCTGGCATGGAGAAAGCAATCTCTGGGTATATTTGGGACAACCTTTTGGCAACCATATGGCATAGAGTGGACATTAAGACAATCTGTGGGCGTCATTGGGAGAAATTTCGGGTTCCTCGGAACAACCTGTTGGCAACCTTTGTTTGTCACTGGGAGTATTTTCAGGTTCGCGTTAGGCATCCTTGGGACAATCTTTTGGCAAACTTTCGGCAATCTTTGGGCATTCTTGGGCCATTAATCGGTCGTATTTTTGGCATCCTTCTGCCATGGAGAGAGCAATCTCTGGACATATTTAGGACAACTTTTTGGCAGCCATTTGGCAGCCTTCTAACATACAGTGGATATATAGACAATCTTTGGGCGTCATTGGGAGAACTTTCTGGCTCGCATATGGCATGCTTGGGACAACCTTTTGGGAACCTTTCGGCAATCTTTGGGCATTCTTGGGGCATTAATCGGACTTATGTTTGGCATCCTTCTGGAATGGAGAGAGCAATCTTTGGGCGTCCTTAGGACAACTTTTTGGTAACCTTTGGGCGTCATTGGCAGTACTTTCAGTCTCGCTTTTGGCATCCTTGGGACAACCATTTGGCATCCTCTCGGCAATCTTTGGGCATTCGTGGGGCAATAATTTGACTTATTTTTGGCAGCTTTCTGGCTTGGATAGAGCAATCTCTGGTCATATTTGGAACAACCTTTGCGCATCATTTGGCATATTTCTATGGTAGGGGTGGCATTCTTTACACGATCTTTATGCGTCATTGGGAGACCTTTCTTTCTCGCGGCATCTTTCTGACATGGAGAGAGCAATCTCTGGGCATATTTGGGACAACCTTTTGGCAGCCATTTGGCATCATTATGGCATAGAGTGGACATTTAGACAATCTGTGGGCCTCATTGGGAGAAATTGCTGGCCCCTTGGGACAACCTTTTGGCAACCTTTGGGCGTTATTGGCAGTATTTTCAGTCTCGCGTTTGGCATCCATGGGGCAACATTTTGGGAACCTGTCGGCAATCTTTGGGCATTCTTGGGACATTAATTGGACCTATTTTTGCCATCCTTCTGGCATGGATAGAGCAATCTCTGGTCATATTTGGGACAACCTTTGCGCTACCATTTGGCATATTTCTATGGTAGGGGTGGCATTCTTTAGACGATCTTTATGCGTCATTGGGAGACCTTTCTTTCTCGCGGCATCTTTCTGGCATGGAGAGAGCAATCTCTGGGCATATTTGGGACAACTTTTTGGCAGCCATTTGGTATCCTTCTGGCATAGAGTGGACATTTAGACAATCTGTGGGCGTCATTGGGAGAAATTTGCGGCTCCGTGGGACAACCTTTTGGCAACCTTTAGGCAATCTTTGGGCATTCTTGGGCCATTAATCGGACGTATTTTTGGCATCCTTCTGGCATGGAGAGAGCAATCTCTGGGCATATTTGGGACAACTTTTTGGCAGCCATTTGGTATCCTTCTGGCATAGAGTGGACATTTAGACAATCTGTGGGCGTCATTGGGAGAAATTTCCGGCTCCGTGGGACAACCTTTTGGCAACCTTTCGGCAATCTTTGGGCATTCTTGGGCCATTAATCGGACGTAGTTTTGGCATCTTTCTGGCATGGAGAAAGCAATCTCTGGGTATATTTGGGACAACCTTTTGGCATAATTATGGCATAGAGTGGACATTTAGACAATCTGTGGGCGTCATTGGGAGAAATTTCGGGTTCCTTTGAACAACCTTTTGGCAACCTTTGTTTGTCATTGGGAGTATTTTCAGGTTCGCGTTAGGCATCCTTGCGACAACTTTTTGGCAGCCATTTGGCAGCCTTCTAACATAGAGTGGATATATAGACAATCTTTGGGCGTCATTGGGAGAACTTTCTCGCTCGCATATGGCATGCTTGGGACAACCTTTTGGGAACCTTTCGGCAATCTTTGGGCATTCTTGGGGCATTAATCGGACTTATGTTTGGCATCCTTCTGGAATGGAGAGAGCAATCTTTGGGCGTCCTTAGGACAACTTTTTGGTAACCTTTGGGCGTCATTGGCAGTACTTTCAGTCTCGCTTTTGGCATCCTTGGGACAACCATTTGGCATCCTCTCGGCAATCTTTGGGCATTCGTGGGGCAATAATTTGACTTATTTTTGGCAGCTTTCTGGCATGGATAGAGCAATCTCTGGTCATATTTGGAACAACCTTTGCGCATCATTTGGCATATTTCTATGGTAGGGGTGGCATTCTTTACACGATCTTTATGCGTCATTGGGAGACCTTTCTTTCTCGCGGCATCTTTCTGGCATGGAGAGAGCAATCTCTGGGCATATTTGGGACAACCTTTTGGCAGCCATTTGGCATCATTATGGCATAGAGTGGACATTTAGACAATCTGTGGGCCTCATTGGGAGAAATTGCTGGCCCCTTGGGACAACCTTTTGGCAACCTTTGGGCGTTATTGGCAGTATTTTCAGTCTCGCGTTTGGCATCCATGGGGCAACATTTTGGGAACCTGTCGGCAATCTTTGGGCATTCTTGGGACATTAATTGGACCTATTTTTGCCATCCTTCTGGCATGGATAGAGCAATCTCTGGTCATATTTGGGACAACCTTTGCGCAACCATTTGGCATATTTCTATGGTAGGGGTGGCATTCTTTAGACGATCTTTATGCGTCATTGGGAGACCTTTCTTTCTCGCGGCATCTTTCTGGCATGGAGAGAGCAATCTCTGGGCATATTCGGGACAACCTTTTGGCAGCCATTTGGCATTCGTGTTGCATTAATCGGCGTTATTTTTGGCATCCTTTTGGCTTAGAGAGAGCAATCTTTGGGGATATTAGGGACAACCTTTTGGCAACCATATGGCATCCTTCTGGCATAGAGTGGGCGTTCTTTAGACAATCTTTCTGGCATGGAGAGAGCAAACTCTGTGTATATTTGCGACAACCATTTGGCAGCCTTTTGGCATTCTTCTGGCATACAGTGGACATTTAGACAATCTTTGGGCGTCATTGTGAGAAATTTCGGGTTCCTTGGGACAACCTTTTGGCAACCTTTGTTTGTCCCTGGGAGTCTTTTCTGGTTCGCGTTAGGCATCCTTGGGACAACCTTTTGGCAACCTTTCGGCAATCTTTGGGCATTCTTGGGCCATTAATCGGACGTATTTTTGGCATCCTTCTGGCATGGAGAGAGCAATCTCTGGGCATATTTGGGACAACATTTTGGCAGCTATTTGGTATCCTTCTGGCATAGAGTGGACATTTAGACAATCTGTGGGCGTCATTGGGAGAAATTTCCGGCTTCGTGGGACAACCTTTTGGCAACCTTTCGGCAATCTTTGGGCATTCTTGGGCCATTAATCGGACGTAGTTTTGGCATCTTTCTGGCATGGAGAAAGCAATCTCGGGGTATATTTGGGACAACCTTTTGGCATAATTATGGCATAGAGTGGACATTTAGACAATCTGTGGGCGTCATTGGGAGAAATGTCGGGTTCCTTTGAACAACCTTTTGGCAACCTTTGTTTGTCATTGGGAGTATTTTCAGGTTCGCGTTAGGCAACCTTGCGACAACTTTTTTGCAGCCATTTGGCAGCCTTCTAACATAGAGTGGATATATAGACAATCTTTGGGCGTCATTGGGAGAACTTTCTCGCTCGCATATGGCATGCTTGGGACAACCTTTTGGGAACCTTTCGGCAATCTTTGGGCATTCTTGGGGCATTAATCGGACTTATGTTTGGCATCCTTCTGGCATGGATAGAGCAATCTCTGGTCATATTTGGAACAACCTTTGCGCACCATTTGGCATATTTCTATGGTATGGGTGGCATTCTTTAGACGATCTTTATGCGTCATTGGGAGACCTTTCTTTCTCGCGGCATCTTTCTGGCATGGAGAGAGCAATCCCTGGGCATATTCGGGACAACCTTTTGGCAGCCATTTGGCACCATTATGGCATGGATTGGACATTTAGACAATCTGTGGGCCTCATTGGGAGAAAATGCCGGCTCCTTGGGACAACCTTTTGGCAACCTTTGGGCGTCATTGGCAGTATTTTCAGAATCGCGTTTGGCATCCTTGGAACAATTTTTTGGTAAACTTTCAGCAATCTCTGGTCATTCTTGGGGCAATAATTGGACGTATTTTTGGCATCTTTCTGGCATGGAGAGAGCAATCTCTGGGCATATTTGGGACAACCTTTTGGCAGCCATTTGGCATCATTATGGCATAGAGTGGACAATTAGACAATCTCTGGGCCTTATTGGGAGAAATTGCCGGCCCCTTGAGACAACCTTTTGGCAACCTTTGGGCGTTATTGGCAGTATTTTCAGTCTCGCGTTTGGCATCCACGGGGCAACATTTTGGGAACCTGTCGGCAATCTTTGTGCATTCTTGGGACATTAATTGGACCTATTTTTGCCATCCTTCTGGCATGGATAGAGCAATCTCTGGTCATATTTGGGACAACCTTTGCGCAACCATTTGGCATATTTCTATGGTAGGGGTGGCATTCTTTAGACGATCTTTATGCGTCATTGGGAGACCTTTCTTTCTCGCGGCATCTTTCTGGCATGGAGAGAGCAATCTCTGGGCATATTCGGGACAACCTTTTGGCAGCCATTTGGCATTCGTGTTGCATTAATCGGCATTATTTTTGGCATCCTTTTGGCTTAAAGAGAGCAATCTTTGGGGATATTAGGGACAACCTTTTGGCAACCATATGGCATCCTTCTAGCATAGAGTGGGCGTTCTTTAGACAATCTTTCTGGCATGGAGAGAGCAAACTCTGGGTATATTTGCGACAACCTTTTGGCAGCCTTTTGGCATTCTTCTTGCATATAGTGGACATTTTGACAATCTTTGGGCGTCATTGTGAGAAATTTCGGGTTCCTTGGGACAACCTTTTGGCAACCTTTGTTTGTCCCTGGGAGTATTTTCTGGTTCGCGTTAGGCATCCTTGGGACAACCTTTTGGCAACCTTTCGGCAACCTTTCGGCAATCTTTGGGCATTCTTGAGCCATTAATCGGACGTATTTTTGGCATCCTTCTGGCATGGAGAGAGCAATCTCTGGGCATATTTGGGACAACTTTTTGGCAGCTATTTGGTATCCTTCTGGCATACAGTGGACATTAAGACAATCTGTGGGCGTCATTGGGAGAAATTTCCGGCTCCGTGGAACAACCTTTTGGCAACCTTTCGGCAATCTTTGGGCATTCTTGGGCCATTAATCGGACGTAGTTTTGGCATCTTTCTGGCATGGAGAAAGCAATCTCTGGGTATATTTGGGACAACCTTTTGGCAACCATATGGTATAGAGTGGACATTAAGACAATCTGTGGGCGTCATTGGGAGAAATTTCGGGTTCCTCGGAACAACCTGTTGGCAACCTTTGTTTGTCACTGGGAGTATTTTCAGGTTCGCGTTAGGCATCCTTGGGACAACCTTTTGGCAACCTTTCGGCAATCTTTGGGCATTCTTGGGCCATTAATCGGACGTATTTTGGCATCCTTCTGGCATGGAGAGAGCAATCTCTGGGCATATTTGGGACAACTTTTTGGCAGCCATTTGGTATCCTTCTGGCATAGAGTGGACATTTAGACAATCTGTGGGCGTCATTGGGAGAAATTTCCGGCTCCGTGGGACAACCTTTTGGCAACATTTCGGCAATCTTTGGGCATTCTTGGGCCATTAATCGGACGTAGTTTTGGCATCTTTCTGGCATGGAGAAAGCAAACTCTGGGTATATTTGGGACAACCTTTTGGCATCATTATGGCATAGAGTGGATATTTAGACAATCTGTGGGCGTCATTGGGTGAAATTTCGGGTTCCTTTGAACAACCTTTTGGCAACCTTTTTTTGTCATTGGGAGTATTTTTAGGTTCGCGTTAGGCATCCTTGCGACAAATTTTTGGCAGCCATTTGGCAGCCTTCTACCATAGAGTGGATATAAAGACAATCTTTGGGCGTCATTGGGAGAACTTTCTCGCTCGCATATGGCATGCTTGGGACAACCTTTTGGGAACCTTTCGGCATCCTTCTGGAATGGAGAGAGCAATCTTTGGGCGTCCTTAGGACAACTTTTTGGTAACCTTTGGGCGTCATTGGCAGTATTTTCAGTCTCGCGTTTGGCATCCTTGGGACAACCATTTGGCATCCTCTCGGCAATCTTTGGGCATTCGTGGGGCATTAATCGACCTTATGTTTGGCATCCTTCTGGAATGCAGAGAGCAATCTTTGGGCGTCCTTAGGACAATATTTTGGCAACCATTTGGCATCCTTCTGGCATCGAGTGGGCATCCTTTTCACAATCTTTTGGGAACCAGTCGGCAATCTTTGGGCATTCTTGGGGCATTAATCGGACTTATTTTTGGCATCCTTCTTGCATGGAAAATGCAATCTCTGGGCATATTTTGAACAACCTTTTGGCATCCTTCTGGCATAGAGTGGACAGTTAGACAATCTGTGGGCGTCATTGGGAGAAATTTCGGGTTCCTTGGAACAACCTTTTGTTAACCTTTGTTTGTCGTTGGGAGTCTTTTCAGGTTCGCGTTAGGCACCCTTGGGACAACATTTTGGCAACCTTTCGGCAATCTTTGGGCATTCTTGGGCCATTAATCGGACGTATTTTTGGCATTCTTCTGGCATGGAGAGAGCAATCTCTGGGCATATTTGGGACAACTTTTTGGCAGCCATTTGGTATCCTTCTGGCATAGGGTGGACATTTAGACAATCTGTGGGCGTCATTGGGAGAAATTTCCGGCTCCGTGGGACAACCTCTTGGCAACCTTTCAGCAATCTTTGGGCATTCTTGGGCCATTAATCGGACGAAGTTTTGTCATCTTTCTGGCATGGAGAAAGCAATCTCAGGGTATATTTGGGAAAACCTTTTGGCATCATTATGGCATAGAGTGGACATTTAGACAATCTGTGGGCGTCATTGGGAGAAATTTCGGGTTCCTTGGAACAACCTTTTGGCAACCTTTGTTTGTCATTGGAAGTATTTTCAGCTTCGCGTCAGGCATCCTTGAGACAACTTTTTGGCAGCCATTTGGCAGCCTTCTGACACATTTAGACAATCTTTGGGAGTCATTGTGAGAACTTTCAGGCTCGCATATGGCATGCTTGGGACAGCCTTTTGGAAACCTTTCGGCAATCTTTGGGCATTCTTGGGGCATTAATCGGACTTATGTTTGGCATCCTTCTGGAATGGAGAGAGCAATCTTTGGGCGTCCTTAGGACAACCTTTTGGTAACCCTTGGGCGTCATTGGCAGTATTTTCAGTCTCGCGTTTGGCATCCTTGGGACAACCATTTGGCATCCTCTCGGCAATCTTTGGGCATTCGTGGGGCAATAATTTGACTTATTTTTGGCAGCTTTCTGGCATGGATAGAGCAATCTCTGGTCATATTTGGGACAACCTTTGCCCAACCATTTGGCATATTTCTATGGTAGGGGTGGCATTCTTTAGACGATCTTTATGCGTCATTGGGAGACCTTTCTTTCTCGCGGCGTCTATGGGCATATTTTGAACAACCTTTTGGCATCCTTCTGGCATAGAGTGGACAGTTAGACAATCTGTGGGCGTCATTGGGAGAAATTTCGGGTTCCTTGGAACAACCTTTTGTTAACCTTTGTTTGTCGTTGGGAGTCTTTTCAGGTTCGCGTTAGGCACCCTTGGGACAACATTTTGGCAACCTTTCGGCAATCTTTGGGCATTCTTGGGCCATTAATCGGACGTATTTTTGGCATTCTTCTGGCATGGAGAGAGCAATCTCTGGGCATATTTGGGACAACTTTTTGGCAGCCATTTGGTATCCTTCTGGCATAGGGTGGACATTTAGACAATCTGTGGGCGTCATTGGGAGAAATTTCCGGCTCCGTGGGACAACCTCTTGGCAACCTTTCAGCAATCTTTGGGCATTCTTGGGCCATTAATCGGACGAAGTTTTGTCATCTTTCTGGCATGGAGAAAGCAATCTCAGGGTATATTTGGGAAAACCTTTTGGCATCATTATGGCATAGAGTGGACATTTAGACAATCTGTGGGCGTCATTGGGAGAAATTTCGGGTTCCTTGGAACAACCTTTTGGCAACCTTTGTTTGTCATTGGAAGTATTTTCAGCTTCGCGTCAGGCATCCTTGAGACAACTTTTTGGCAGCCATTTGGCAGCCTTCTGACACATTTAGACAATCTTTGGGCGTCATTGTGAGAACTTTCAGGCTCGCATATGGCATGCTTGGGACAGCCTTTTGGAAACCTTTCGGCAATCTTTGGGCATTCTTGGGGCATTAATCGGACTTATGTTTGGCATCCTTCTGGAATGGAGAGAGCAATCTTTGGGCGTCCTTAGGACAACCTTTTGGTAACCCTTGGGCGTCATTGGCAGTATTTTCAGTCTCGCGTTTGGCATCCTTGGGACAACCATTTGGCATCCTCTCGGCAATCTTTGGGCATTCGTGGGGCAATAATTTGACTTATTTTTGGCAGCTTTCTGGCATGGATAGAGCAATCTCTGGTCATATTTGGGACAACCTTTGCCCAACCATTTGGCATATTTCTATGGTAGGGGTGGCATTCTTTAGACGATCTTTATGCGTCATTGGGAGACCTTTCTTTCTCGCGGCGTCTATCTGGCATGGAGAGAGCAATCTCTGAGCATATTTGGGACAACCTTTTGGCAGCCATTTGGCATCATGATGGCATAGAGTGGACATTTAGACAATCTGTGGGCCTCATTGGGAGAAATTGCCGGCTCCTTGGGACAACCTTTTGGCAACCTTTGGGCGTCATTGGCAGTATTTTCAGTCTCGCGTTTGGCATCCATGGGGCAACATTTTGGGAACCTGTCGGCAATCTTTGGGCATTCTTGGGGCATTAATCGGACTTTTTTTTGTCATCCTTCTGGCATAGAAAAAGCAATCTCTGACATTTTTTGGACAACCTTTTGGCAGCCATTTGGCATCCTTTTACCATACAGTGGACATTTAGACAATCTGTGGGCGTCATTGGGAGAAATTTCCGGTTTCGTGGGACAACCTTTTGGCAACCTTTGGGCGTCATTGGTAGTATTTTCAGTCTCGCGTTTGGCATCCTAGGGACAACCATTTGGCATCCTCTCGGCAATCTTTGGGCATTCGTAGGTCATTAATTAGACGTATTTTTGGTATCCTTCTGGCATGGAGAGAGCAATCTCTGGGCATTTTTTGGACAGCTTTTTGGCAGCCATTTGGTATCCTTCTGGCATACAGTGGACATTTAGATAATCTGTGAGCGTCATTGGGAGAAATTTCCGGCTCCGTGGAACAACCTTTTTTGCAACCTTTCGGCAATCTTTGGGCATTCTTGGGCCATTAATCGGACGTAGTTTTGGCATCTTTCTGGCATGGAGAAAGCAATCTCTGGGTATATTTGGGACAACCTTTTGGCAACCATATGGCATAGAGTGGACATTTAGACAATCTGTGGGCGTCATTGGGAGAAATTTCGGGTTCCTCGGAACAACCTTTTGGCAACCTTTGTTTGTCATTGGGAGTATTTTCAGGTTCACGTTAGGCATCCTTACGACAACTTTTTGGCAGCCATTTGGCAGCCTTCTAACATAGAGTGGATATATAGACAATCTTTGGGCGTCATTGGGAGAACTTTCTCGCTCGCATGTGGCATGCTTGGGACAACCTTTTGGGAACCTTTCGGCAATCTTTGGGCATTCTTGGGGCATTAATCGGACTTATGTTTGGCATCCTTCTGGAATGGAGAGAGCAATCTTTGGGCGTCCTTAGGACAACTTTTTGGTAACCTTTGGGCGTCATTGGCAGTATTTTCAGTCTCGCGTTTGGCATCCTTAGGACAACCATTTGGCATCCTCTCGGCAATCTTTGGGCATTCGTGGGGCAATAATTTGACTTATTTTTGGCAGCTTTCTGGCATGGATAGAGCAATCTCTGGTCATATTTGGAACAACCTTTGCGCACCATTTGGCATATTTCTATGGTAGGGGTGGCATTCTTTACACGATCTTTATGCGTCATTGGGAGACCTTTCTTTCTCGCGGCATCTTTCTGGCATGGAGAGAGCAATCTCTGGGCATATTCGGGACAACCTTTTGGCAGCCATTTGGCACCATTATGGCATGGAGTGGACATTTAGACAATCTGTGGGCCTCATTGGGAGAACTTTCTGGCTCGCATATGGCATGCTTGGGACAACCCTTTGGGAACCTTTCGGCAATCTTTTGGTAACCTATGGGCGTCATTGGCAGTATTTTCTGTCTCGCGTTTGGCATCCAAGGGACAACCATTTGGCATCCTCTCGGCAATCTTTGGGCATTCGTGGGGCATTAATTGGACTTATTTTTGGCATCCTTCTGGCATGGAGAGAGCAATCTCTGGGCATATTTGGGACAACTTTTTGACAGCCATTTGGCATCCTTCTGGCATATAGTGAACATTTAGACAATCTGTGGGCGTAATTGGGAGAAATTTCCGGTTCCTTGGGACAACCTTTTGGCAACCTTTGGGCGTCATTGGCAGTATTTTCAGTCTCGCGTTTGGCACCCTTGGGACAACCTTTTGGGAACCTGTCGGCAATCTTTGGGCATTCTTGGGGCATTAATCGGACTTATGTTTGGCATCCTTCTGGAATGCAGAGAGCAATCTTTGGGCGTCCTTAGGACAATATTTTGGCAACCATTTGGCAACCATTTGGCATCCTTCTGGCATCGAGTGGGCATCCTTTGGACAATCTTTTGGGAACCTGTCGGCAATCTTTGGGCATTCTTGGGGCATTAATCGGACTTATTTTTGACATCCTTCTGGCATGCAAAATGCAATCTCTGGGCATATTTTGGACAGCCTTTTGGCAGCCATTTGTTATCCTTCTGGCATATAGTGAACATTAAGACAATCTGTGGGCGTAATTGGGAGAAATTTCCGGTTCCTTGGGACAACCTTTTGGCAACCTTTGGGCGTCATTGGCAGTATTTTCAGTCTCGCGTTTGGCACCCTTGGGACAACCTTTTGGGAACCTGTCGGCAATCTGTGGGCATTCTTGGGGCATTAATCCGACATATTTTTGGCATCCTTCTGGCACGGAAAATGCACTCTGGGCATATTTTGGACAACCTTTTGGCAGCCATTTGGCATCATTATGGCATAGAATGGACATTTAGACAATCTGTGGGCCTCATTGGGAGAAATTGCCGGCTCCTTGGGACAACCTTTTGGCAACCTTTGGGCGTCATTGGCAGTATTTTCAGAATCGCGTTTGGCATCCTTGGAATAATTTTTTGGTAAACTTTCAGCAATCTTTGGTCATTCTTGGGGCAATAATTGGACGTATTTTTTACCATCTCTATGGCATGGAGAGAGCAATCTCTGGGCATATTTGGGACAACCTTTTAGCAGCCATTTGGCATCATTATGGCATAGAATGACAACCTTTTGGCCACCTTTGGGCGTTATTGGCAGTATTTTCAGTCTCACGTTTGGCATCCTTGGGACAACCTTTTGGCAACCTTTCGGCAATCTTTGGGCATTCTTGGGCCATTAATCGGACGTATTTTTGGCATCCTTCTGGCATGGAGAGAGCAATCTCTGGGCATATTTGCGACAACCTTTTGGCAGTCTTTTGGCATTCTTCTGGCATACAGTGGACATTTAGACAATCTTTGGGCGTCATTGTGACAAATTTCGGGTTCCTTGGGACAACCTTTTGGCAACCTTTGGGCGTCATTGGCAGTATTTCCAGGTTCGCGTTTAAAATCTTTGGGACAACCTTTTGGCAACATTTCGGCAATCTTTGAGCATTCTTGGGCCATTAATCGGACGTATTTTTGGCATCCTTCTGGCATGGAGAGAGCAATCTCTGGGCATATTTGGGACAACTTTTTGGCAGCCATTTGGTATCTTTCTGGCATATAGTGGACATTTAGACAATCTGTGGGCGTCATTGGGAGAAATTTCCGGCTCCGTGAGACAACCTTTTGGCAACCTTTCGGCAATCTTTGGGCATTCTTGGGCCATTAATCGGACGTATTTTTGGCATCTTTCTGGCATGGAGAAAGCAATCTCTGGGTATATTTGGGACAACCTTTTGGCATCCTTATGGCATAGAGTGGACATTTAGGAATGGAGAGAGCAATCTTTGGGCGTCCTTAGGACAACCTTTTGGTAACCTTTGGGCGTCATTGGCAGTATTTTCAGTCTCGCGTTTGGCATCCTTGGGACAACCATTTGGCATCCTCTCGGCAATCTTTGGGCATTCGTGGGGCAATAATTTGACATATTTTTGGCAGCTTTCTGGCATGGATAGAGCAATCTCTGGTCATATTTGGGACAACCTTTGCGCAACCATTTGGCAGATTTCTATGGTAGGGGTGGCATTTTTAAGACGATCTTTATGCGTCATTGGGAGACCTTTCTTTCTCGCGGCATCTTTCTGGCATGGAGAGAGCAATCTCTGGGCATATTCGGGACAACCTTTTGGCAGCCATTTGGCACC
This sequence comes from Drosophila colorata, assembly GCA_035041545.1. Taxonomy (NCBI): domain Eukaryota; kingdom Metazoa; phylum Arthropoda; class Insecta; order Diptera; family Drosophilidae; genus Drosophila; species Drosophila colorata. Next base: position 51,725 of record JAWNLD010000260.1, read on the forward strand.
ATTATGGCATAGAGTGGACATTTAGACAATCTGTGGGCCTCATTGGGAGAAAATGCCAGCTCCTTGGGACTACCTTTGGGCGTCATTGGCAGTATTTTCAGAATCGCGTTTGGCATCCTTGGGGCAACATTTTGGGAGCCTGTCGGCAATCTTTGGGCATTCTTGGGGCATTAATCGGACTTATTTTTGGCATCCTTCTGGCATGGAAAAAGCAATCTCTGGGCATTTTTTGGACAACCTTTTGGCAGCCATTTGGCATCCTTCTAGCATATAGTGGACATTTAGACAATCTGTGGGCGTCATTGGGAGAAATTTCCGGTTTCTTGGGACAACCTTTTGGCAACCTTTGGGCGTCATTGGCAGTATTTTCAGTCTCGCGTTCGGTAACCTAGGGACAACCATTTGGCATCCTCTCAGCAATCGTTGGGCATTCGTGGGGCATTAATTATACGTATTTTTGGTATCCTTCTGGCATGGAGAGAGCAATCTCTGGGCATATTTGGGACAGCCTTTTGGCAACCATTTTTCTATGGTAGGGGGGGCATTCTTAAGACGATCTTTATGCGTCATTGGGAGACCTTTCTTTCTCGCGGTTGGCATCTTTGGGTCAACCTTTTGGCAATCTTTCCGCAATCTTTGGGCGTTTTTGGGCTATTAATCGGACGTATTTTTTGCATCCTTCTGGCATGGAGAAAGCAATCTCTGGGTATATTTGGGACAACTTTTGGCAGCCATTTGGCAGACTTCTGACATAGAGTGGACATTTAGACAATCCTTGGGCGTCATTGGGAGAACTTTCTGGCTCGCATAAGGCATGCTTGGGACAACCTTTTGGGAACCTTTCGGCAATCTTTGGGCATTCTTCGGGCATTAATCGGACTTATGTTTTGCATCCTTCTGGCTTGGAGAGAGCAATCTCTGGGCATATTTGGGACAACCTTTTGGCAACCATATAGCATCCTTCTGGCATAGAGTGGGCGTTCTTTAGACAATCTTTCTGGCATGGAGAGAGCAAACTCTGGGTACATTTGCGACAACCTTTTGGCATTCTTCTGGCATATAGTGGACATTTAGACAATTTTTGGGCGTCATTGTGAGAAATTTCCGGCTCCTTGGGACAACCTTTGGGCGTTTTTGGCAGTATTTTCAGTCTCGCGTTTGGCATCCTTGGGACAACCTTTTGGCAACCTTTCTGCAATCTTTTGGGCGTTCTTTGGCTATTAATCGGACGTATTTTTTGCATCCTTCTGGCATGGAGAAAGCAATCTCTGTGCATATTTGGGACAACTTTTGGCAGCCATTTGGCAGCCTTCTGACATAGAGTGGACATTTAGACAATCTTTGGGCGTCATTGGGAGAACTTTCTGGCTCGCATAAGGCATGCTTGGGACAACCTTTTGGGAACCTTTCGGCAATCTTTGGGCATTCTTCGGGCATTAATCGGACTTATGTTTGGCATCCTTCTGGAATGGAGAGAGCAATCTTTGGGCGTCCTTAGGACAACCTTTTGGTAACCTTTGGGCGTCATTGGCAGCATTTTCAGTCTCGCGTTTGGCATCCTTGGGACAACCATTTGGCATCCTTTCAGCAATCTTTGGGCATTCGTGGGGCAATAATTTGACTTATTTTTGGCAGCCTTCTGGCATGGATAGAGCAATCTCTGGTTATATTTGGGACAACCTTTGCGCAACCATTTGGCATATTTCTATGGTAGGGGTGGCATTCTTTAGACGATCTTTATGCGTCATTGGGAGACTTTTTTTCTCGCGGCATCTTTCTGGCATGGAGAGAGCAGTCTCTGGGCATATTTGGGACAACCTTTTGGCAGCCATTTGGCATCATTATGGCATAGAGTGGACATTTAGACAATCAGTGGGAGAAATTTCCGGCTCCTTGGGACAACCTTTTGGCAACCTCTGGGCGTCATTGGCAGTATTTTCAGAATCGCGTTTGGCATCTTTGGGTCAACCTTTTGGTAACCGTTCAGCAATCTTTGGTCATTCTTGGGGCAATAATTGCACGTATTTTTGGCAACTTTCTGGCATGGAGAGAGCAATCTCTGGGCATATTTGGGACAACAGTTTGGCAGCCATTTGACATTCGTGGGCGTTAATCGGCGTTATTTTTTGCATCCTTTTGGCTTAGAGAGAGCAATCTTTGGGCATATTAGGGACAACCTTTTGGCAACCATATGGCATCCTTTTGGCATAGAGTGGGCGTTCTTTAGACAATCTTTCCGGCATGGAGAGAGCAAACTCTGGGTACATTTGCGACAACCTTTTGGCATTCTTCTGGCAGATAGTGGACATTTAAACAATCTTTGGGCGTCATTGTGAGAATTTTCGGGTTCCTTTGGACAACCTTTTGGCAACCTTTCGGCAATCTTTGGGCATTCTTGTGCCATTAAACGGACGTATTTTTGGCATATTTCTGGCGTGGAGAGAGCAATCTCTGGGCATATTTGGGACAACCTTTGGCAACCATTTGGCATTCGTGGATCATTAATCGGCGTTATTTTTGGCATCCTTTTGGCTTAGAGAGAGCAATCTTTGGGGATATTAGGGACAACCTTTTGGCAACCATATGGCATCCTTCTGGCATAGAGTGGGCGTTCTTTGGACAATCTTTCTGGCATGGAGAGAGCAAACTCTGGGTATATTTGCGACAACCTTTTGGCAGACATTTGGCATCCTTCTGGCATATAGTGGACATTTAGACAATCTGTGGGCGTCATTGGGAGAAATTTCGGATACCTTGGGGCAACCTTTTGGCAACCTTTGTTTGTCATTGGGAGAATTTTCAGGTTCGCGTTTGGCATCCTTGGGACAACCTTTTGGCAACCTGTCGGCAATCTTTGGGCATTCTTGCGGCATTAATTGGACTTATTTTTGGCATCCTTCTGGCATGGAGAGAGCAATCTCTGGGTATATTTGGGACAACTTTTGGCAGCCATTTGGCATCCTTCTGACATAGAGTGGACATTTAGACAATCCTTGGGCGTCATTGGGAGAACTTTCTGGCTCGCATATTGCATGCTTGGGACAAACTTTTGGGAACCTTTCGGCATTCTTTGGGCATTCTTCGGGCATTAATCGGACTTATGTTTTGCATCCTTCTGGCTTGGAGAGAGCAATCTCTGGGCATATTTGGGACAACCTTTTGGCAACCATATAGCATCCTTCTGGCATAGAGTGGGCGTTCTTTAGACAATCTTTCTGGCATGGAGAGAGCAAACTCTGGGTACATTTGCGACAACCTTTTGGCATTCTTCTGGCATATAGTGGACATTCAAACAATCTTTGGGCGTCATTGGGAGAAATTTCGGATACCTTGGGGCAACCTTTTGGCAACCTTTGTTTGTCATTGGGAGAATTTTCAGGTTCGCGTTTGGCATCCTTGGGACAACCTTTTGGCAACCTGTCGGCAATCTTTGGGCATTCTTGGGGCATTAATTGGACTTATTTTTGGCATCCTTCTGGCATGGAAAAAGCAATCTGTGGGCATATTTTGGACAACCTTTTGGCAGCGATTTGGCATCCTTCTGGCATAGAGTGGATATTTAGACAATCTTTGGGCGTCATTGGGATAACTTTCTGGCTCGCATATTGCATGCTTGGGACAAACTTTTGGGAACCTTTCGGCATTCTTTGGGCATTCTTGGGGCATTAGTCGTACGTATTTTTGGCATCCTTTGAGCATAGAGTGGGCATTCTTTAGACAATCTTTCTGGCATGGAGAGAGCAATCTCTGGGCATATTTGGGACAACCTTTTGGCAACCATTTGGCATCTTTCTTGAATAGAGTGGACATTAAGACAATCTGTTGGCGTCATTGGGAGAAATTTCCAGTTCCTTGGGACAACCTTTTGGCAACCTTTTGGGTGTAATTGGCATTATTTTCAGTCTCGCCTTTGGCATCCTAGGGACAACAATTTGGCATCCTCTCGGCAATCTTTTTTCATTTGTGGGGCATTAATTGGACTTATTTTTGGCAGCCTTCTGGCATGGATAGAGCAATCTCTGGTCATATTTGGGACAACCTTTGCGCAACCATTTGGCATATTTCTATGGTAGAGGTGGCATTCTTTAGACGATCTTTATGCGTTATTGGGAGTCCTTTCTTTCTCGCGATTGGCATCCTAGGGACAACCTTTTGGGAACCTTTCGGCAATCTTTGGGCATTCTTGGGGCATTAATCGGACTTATGTTTGGCATCCTTCTGGAATGGAGAGAGCAATCTTTGGGCGTCCTTAGGACAACTTTTTGGTAACCTTTGGGCGTCATTGGCAGTACTTTCAGTCTCGCTTTTGGCATCCTTGGGACAACCATTTGGCATCCTCTCGGCAATCTTTGGGCATTCGTGGGGCAATAATTTGACTTATTTTTGGCAGCTTTCTGGCATGGATAGAGCAATCTCTGGTCATATTTGGAACAACCTTTGCGCATCATTTGGCATATTTCTATGGTAGGGGTGGCATTCTTTACACGATCTTTATGCGTCATTGGGGGACCTTTCTTTCTCGCGGCATCTTTCTGGCATGGAGAGAGCAATCCCTGGGCATATTCGGGACAACCTTTTGGCAGCCATTTGGCACCATTATGGCATGGATTGGACATTTAGACAATCTGTGGGCCTCATTGGGAGAAAATGCCGGCTCCTTGGGACAACCTTTTGGCAACCTTTGGGCGTCATTGGCAGTATTTTCAGAATCGCGTTTGGCATCCTTGGAACAATTTTTTGGTAAACTTTCAGCAATCTCTGGTCATTCTTGGGGCAATAATTGGACGTATTTTTGGCATCTTTCTGGCATGGAGAGAGCAATCTCTGGGCATATTTGGGACAACCTTTTGGCAGCCATTTGGCATCATTATGGCATAGAGTGGACAATTAGACAATCTCTGGGCCTTATTGGGAGAAATTGCCGGCCCCTTGAGACAACCTTTTGGCAACCTTTGGGCGTTATTGGCAGTATTTTCAGTCTCGCGTTTGGCATCCACGGGGCAACATTTTGGGAACCTGTCGGCAATCTTTGTGCATTCTTGGGACATTAATTGGACCTATTTTTGCCATCCTTCTGGCATGGATAGAGCAATCTCTGGTCATATTTGGGACAACCTTTGCGCAACCATTTGGCATATTTCTATGGTAGGGGTGGCATTCTTTAGACGATCTTTATGCGTCATTGGGAGACCTTTCTTTCTCGCGGCATCTTTCTGGCATGGAGAGAGCAATCTCTGGGCATATTCGGGACAACCTTTTGGCAGCCATTTGGCATTCGTGTTGCATTAATCGGCATTATTTTTGGCATCCTTTTGGCTTAAAGAGAGCAATCTTTGGGGATATTAGGGACAACCTTTTGGCAACCATATGGCATCCTGCTAGCATAGAGTGGGCGTTCTTTAGACAATCTTTCTGGCATGGAGAGAGCAAACTCTGGGTATATTTGCGACAACCTTTTGGCAGCCTTTTGGCATTCTTCTTGCATATAGTGGACATTTTGACAATCTTTGGGCGTCATTGTGAGAAATTTCGGGTTCCTTGGGACAACCTTTTGGCAACCTTTGTTTGTCCCTGGGAGTATTTTCTGGTTCGCGTTAGGCATCCTTGGGACAACCTTTTGGCAACCTTTCGGCAATCTCTTTGGGCATTCTTGGGCCATTAATCGGACGTATTTTTGGCATCCTTCTGGCATGGAGAGAGCAATCTCTGGGCATATTTGGGACAACCTTTTGGCAGCCATTTGGCATCCTTCTGGCATAGAGTGGACATTTAGACAATCTGTGGGCGTCATTGGGAGAAATTTCCGGCTCCGTGGGACAACCTTTTG
>JAWNLD010000262.1:0-25240 GCA_035041545.1 Drosophila colorata
TTGAAGACTTTGCGAGCGACGAGATTTAAAGAAGAACAACTATAGAGGCGACATCCAGACGTACAGCTGTACTTGTGTGTGCCTTGGCAATGGTGAAATATCACCGTTCTGCTTATTGGCGCAAGTATTACAGTAATAAATGTTTTTTCGACTGATGAAACATAAACCATATTTTATGATAAATTAATTTTACTCAGTATCAATTTAAAGGCTTATTTCGCATTTTTATCAAGATAATAACGAAGAGTCTAAATATGAAGAATCTGCAGATATTATAGAAGAATTAATAGACAACGAATCGACAGAAAATTTTGAAGCTGAACAGCCTGAAAATTCTGCAAATATGGCATTCACATTAAGAGACATAGAATATTCTCTTTCAGCATTTACTGGCAATGATGCTTCCGATATTGATGAATGGCTGCGAGACTTCGAGTTCAACGAGTTCTTTATGGCAGAACATTGATATTAGGAGCAGCAAAGCCTTTTCTGAGTAGTCAAACGGGCATAAACGATTGGGATACCCTGAACGCACTAAAAAGTGAATTTAGTGAAAAATTAACGGCAAAACAAGTGCATAAGATTCTAGAAAATAGAAAGAAAAACAATAAGGAGAGCTTAACTGAATACTACTATAGTACGATTACTCTAGCAAGTCAAGGTCAGTTGGATGAGGAAAGCATAATAGCAGTAATATTGTTGAGGGCATTCCAGATTCTAAACAAAACACAAACTGTCTGTAAGATTCAACCAATTTCAAAAAGATTCGAGAAAAAATAAAAATTTACGTAAATATAAGTGCTAGTCTAGTACTAGTGCTAGTATTCAAGCAAAAAACTAAGTTAGAAAATGGTTTATAAAATGCGAGAGACGTTGTTTTAAATGTGGTGGCAGTAACCACATTGCGAAAGATTGCAAAGAGACAGGTATCAAATATTTTAATTGCCATCAAATAGGCCATAAAGCAAACGAATGCAGGACAAGTGATACACGAAAGGATTTGAAAAAAGAATCATCGAACAAGCAGCAACTTTCTCAGACTGTCTTTAATCGAGCTTTTAAGAAAATCGAAATTGGTAATCTGCAAATAATAGCGTTGTTTGATTCTGGCAGTGACATTTGTCCCGTCAGTGAACAAGTTGACTGGAATAGGAGAAAAGAAAATCTACACTTTAGGTTCGTTTAGTGTTGCCACTAAGTTAGACGATGATCCACTGGAAATGTGATTGGATGTGACGTGCTTGATTTTGTCAATGCAACCATAGGTGCAAAAGGTGTATTTTTCACTCCAGTCAATGACGAGACTGTTAACTTACACTCATGTACACTCATCATAGTGTACCCCAAATATCCAGTTCCTTGGGTTCATGTACAGTTATCGCTGACTGAAAAGTGTTCACCAGAGGTAGATTTCTTTCACTTGAACAATGACTTAAAGCCAGTAGTGGCAAAACTGATAAAAAATTATAAGCCGTTAAAACCAGAAATCAGCCCAGTTGAAATGAAGATGTTATTGTCGGATGAAGTGACGATTCATCAAAGACCCAAACTCTTACCATACACGGACAATGATATAGTCAATAAGCAGATCAGGGATTGGCTAAAGGAGGAAATAATTCGTCATAGTGTTTCCGAATACGCTTCACCTGCTAGGCTCGAAGAAGAATGGTAGTAAGAGACTTTGCTGTGACTACAGAAAGCTCAACGAGAAGATAATTCGCGACAATTTCCCGATGGCTCTAATCGGCAACGTTTTACACAATCTGCAAAAAGGGCAGGCTTTCACAACATTAGATTTGTCAAATGGTTTTTTTTCACGTACCTGTACATGAGGCTTCTCGTAAATATACCTCGTTTGTCACATAAAGTGGCCAATATGGCCAATACTATTCGGGATATCTAACTCCCCTACGGTGTTTATGAGGTACATATTTGCAGTTTCGAGAAAATAGATAGATGACTTTAATTCTGTATATGGACGACATCATTATTCCGTCAAAGGTTCCGAAGGTCTTGAGAAATTACGAAAGGTGTTGTGCCTTGCAGAAACTTCCGGTTTGTGAATAAAATGGGGAAAATGTCACGTGTTACAGCGGAAAGTTAATTTTCTGGGGTACATAATTAAGAATGCCACAATAAAGCCATCTAAAGAAAAGACTTCGGCAGTCGATAACTTCCCAGTTCCACGATATACTAAATAATTTCAGCGCTATTTGGGCCTAACTTCCTATTTTCGTAGATTTGTTAAAGATTTCGCTACCGTTGCTAGACCGCTGACAAATTTGATGAAGAAAAATGTGTCTTTGAAGTTGTGAAGAAGAGTTGGCAGCGCTCAATCATTTGAAAGTCTATTTATCTCGTTCACCGGTGTTGAGGTTTTTTTGATTAGAAAGCCACTATGGAGGTTCATTGCAATGCGAGTATGTATCCTATTACAGAAAGACTCAGAAGATCAGTGTTTTAAAGTCGCAGAGTTTATGAGTCGTAAGACAACGTCAGCGGAAGAAAAGTATCCTTCTTACGGGTTAGAAGTACTCGCTATAGTACAGGCTCTTAAGAAGTAGAGTTTATCTGCTTGGCAAAAGGATAAGGATAATAACTAACTGTAACGCATTCAAATTGACCATGAAGAAAGAGGATGTCCCTGTTAAAATGTCACGGTGGGCTATATTTATGCAAGATTTTGACTATGAAATCGAGCATCGTTCCGGAATAAAAATGAAACATGTCGATGCCTTGAGTAGAGTCCATTGTCTGTTGTTGAAGGATTCCCTAAGACATCGAATAATGCAGGCTCAGCGTCAAGATGAATGGATAGCAGTAATTTGTAAAGTGTTATTGTGGAGTACGTACGAAGATTCTTATCTAAAGTACGACATTTTGCACATGGATCCGGTTAGAGAATTGATTGTAAATCCTTCTAAGATGGAAAGCGAGATACCACACAGGACTATCGACTTAGTACAGCGCGAATATTTTATTCCAGAGTTAGCAGGAAAAGTTGATAGAATCGCCAAATCTTGTATAGAGTGTATCGTGAGCGACGCTAAGTATGACAAGAAAAAAGGATATTTAAATGAACCAGGACGGCCGAATGTAGGATTGGCAGCTCTGGCATAGTAGCATGTTGGCAAGTTAGTCGATGTTTAAATACCGATAGGAGTGTGAGTGTTCGATAGAAATAGAGCAGAGTAAGAATTCAACTTTAAGAGGAAAGACGTACGTGCGAATGTTGCAAGCGTAGAAATAAAACGTAGTCGTTTAACTTATTCTAAGAAATCAAAACACTAAATAAACGTTGTGTTATCATTAATCCATTGAATGAAGAACGGTGGTAATCGAACACAGAGGCAAGTAGTGTGGCTTCAAAGAAACAGACTACGACGAGAAAGAAGCAGCAAACGTTGCTACGAGGCGACAGAGCTACAAAACGACGAGAACACGACGAAACAAGAAGTGTGGCTACAAAGAAGTAATTGTTGTAGCGAGACAACAACAACAAAAGACAACACAGCCGAGAGATTTAAAGAAGAACAACAACAGAGGCGGCATTCAGACGTACAACTGTACTTGTGTGTGCATTGGCAAAGGCAAAATATCACCGTTCCGCTTATGTGTGTGTATTGGCGCAAGTATTACGTTGTTTGAACAGTTAAACATTTTTTTCTGATGAAACATAAACTATATTTTATGCTTAATTAATTTTACTCAGTATCAATTTAAATCGATTTAAGCCATGTTAGTAGATTAAAATGCAACTCGCCGAAATGTTAAGCCTTCCAGTAGCTGAGCTTAAAGAGAAATTGAAACAGTTTGGCTTACCACATTCAGGTGCTAAGGCAGTTTTACGACAAAGGCTTACTTCGCATTTTTATCAAGACAATAACGAAGTGTATATATACGAAGAATCGAATATGACTACTCCGATTGGGATGCCCTGAAGAACGCACTAAAAAGTGAATTTAGTGAAAAATTAACGGCAGGAATAATGCAGGCTCAGCGTCAAGATGCATGGATAGCAGTAATTTGTAAAGTGTTAGAGTCGAGTACGTACGACGATTATCATCTAAAGTATGATATTTTGCATAAGGATCCGGTTAGAGAATTGACTGTTATACCTTCTAAGATGGAAAGCGAGATAATAACCACAGAAGACTATCGACTTAGTACAGCGCGAATATTTTATTCCAGAGTTAGCAGGAAAAGTTGATAGAATCGCCAAATCTTGTATAGAGTGTATATCGTGAGCGACGCTAAGTATGACAAGAAAGAAGGATATTTAAATGCAATCAACACGTCTGATGAGCCTATGCAATCCTATCATATTGACCACATTGGGCCAATGGAGATGACCAAGAAAAATTGTAGCCGAGTGCTAGTAGTCGTCCACGGTTTTTCTAAATTTGTGTGGCTTTATCCAACAAAGAGTGCATGCGCAGATGAGGTGGTTGACAGGTTGCATATACAGTCTGAAGTGTTTGCAAATCCTAGGCGTGTGATTACAGATAGAGGTACTGCATTCACAGCTAATGTTTTCGTGGAATTTTGTAAGGAGCACAGTATACAACATTTACTAATAGCGACAGGAGTGCCACGCGGTAATGGTGAGGTCGAGCGAATTAACAGGATAGTCATTACTCTGTTAACTAAACTCTGTGCAGAAGACCAAAAAGCTAGTTACACGCACGTTGGCAGGGTACAATTGTTTATAAACTCCTCTCCTCCGAGAAGTACCAAAATATCTACGTTCAAGATATTGACTGGCATGAATATGAGAACTAAGTACGAAAGTGATTTAGAAAAGCTTGTAGAAGAAGAGTACCTTATAGAGCTGCAGCTGGAGAAAGAAAAAATACGTAGAACAGCCAAAGAGAACATCTCTCAGATACAAGAGGAGAATCGCAAGTCCAGGAAGCCAGAAAGAGAGTATGAAGTTGATGATATGGTATCCATTATGCGGACACAATTTGGAGCCGGGTTGAAGCTGAACGGCAAGTTTTTAGGTCCTTATATTGTGACGCGTAAATAAAGACGTGGCAGGTATTTGGTGTGTAAATTGGTGGTGGTGAAGGTCCCTTAAAGACAAACACATTTTCGGAATATATGAAAATGTGGTCTGAATCATTCGGGTCGAATGATGAATCAGGACGGCCGAATGTAGGATTGGCAGCTCTGGCATAGTAGCATGTTGGCAAGTTAGTCGATGTTTAAATACCGATAGGAGTGTGAGTGTTCGATAGAAATAGAGCAGAGTAAGAATTCAACTTTAAGAGGAAAGACGTACGTGCGAATGTTGCAAGCGTAGAAATAAAACGTAGTCGTTTAACTTATTCTAAGAAATCAAAACACTAAATAAACGTTATGTTATCATTAATCCATTGAATGAAGAACGGTGGTAATCGAACACAGAGGGAAGTAGTGTGGCTTCAAAGAAACAGACAACGACGAGAAAGAAGCAGCAAACGTTGCTACGAGGCGACAGAGCTACAAAACGACGAGATCACGACGAAACAAGAAGTGTGGCTACAAAGAAGAAATTGTAGCGAGACAACAACAACAAAACACAACACAGCCGAGAGATTTAAAGAAGAACAACAACAGAGGCGGCATTCAGACGTACAACTGTACTTGTGTGTGCATTGGCAAAGGCAAAATATCACCGTTCCGCTTATGTGTGTGTATTGGCGCAAGTATTACGTTGTTTGAACAGTTAAACATTTTTTTCTGATGAAACATAAACTATATTTTATGCTTAATTAATTTTACTCAGTATCAATTTAAATCGAATTAAGCAATGTTAGTAGATTAAAATGCAACTCGCCGAAATATTTAGCCTTCCAGTAGCTGAGCTTAAAGAGAAATTGAAACAGTTTGGCTTACCACATTCAGGTGCTAAGGCAGTTTTACAACAAAGGCTTACTTCGCATTTTTATCAAGACAATAACGAAGAGTCTATATACGAAGAATCGCCAGATATTGTAAAAGAATTGATAGACAACGAATCGACAGAAAATTTTGAATCTGAACAACCAGAAAACTCTGCAAATATGAATACTCATAAACGATTGGGATACCCTGAAGAACGCACTAAAAAAGTGAATTTAGTGAAAAATTAACGGCAGCACAAGTGCATAAGCTTCAAGAAAATAGAAAGGACAACAATAAGGAGAGCCTATTTGAATACTACTATAGTATGATTACTCTAGCAAGTCAAGGTCAGTTGGATGGGGAGAGCATAATAGAGTAGATTCTAAACAAAACAAAAGCCGTCTGTACCAAGCAACTACTTCTAAAGAGTTTCGAGAAAAAATTAAAATGTATGAGAAGATAAGTGCTAGTCCAGTGTTCAAGCCAAAAGCTATGTTTGAATAGTTTAGTAAAATGCGAGAGACGTTGTTTTAAATGCGGTGGCAGTAACCATATTGCGAAAGATTGCAAAGAGACAGGTGTCAAATATTTTAATTGCAATCAGATAGGCCGTACAGCAAACGAATGCAGGACAGAAGATACACGAAAGGATATGAAAAAAAAAATCGAGCATACAGCAAGTTTCTCAGACTGTCTTTAATCGAGCTTTTAAGAAAATCGACATTGGTAACCAGCATATAATAGCGCTGTTTGATTTTGGCAGTGACATTTGTACCGTCAGTGAAAAAGTTTACAAGGAGATTTACCTTGTCCTCTTGAAAACAGATATAAAAGAGTTGACTGGAATAGGAGGCAAGAAAATGTACACGTTGGGTTGGATTAAGCAACCACAGGTGCAAAAGGTGTATTTTTCAGTCCAGTCAATAAAGAGACTGTTTATTTTGGAAAGGCTGGTCACGAGCTAAAGTGCACTTATCATAGTGTACCGCAAATGTCCAGTTCCTTGGGTTTAAATATAGTTATCGCTGACTTAGCGAATAATTTTCATCACCTACTGTCGGCAAACGTAATCGAAGAGTTTTCATCAGGATCCGGTTACAGAAATGGTTGAAATACCTTCTAAGATGGAAAGCGAGATAATAACCACAGAAGGCTATAGACTTAGTACAGCGCGAATATTTTATTCCAGAGTTAGCGGGAATAGTTGATAGAATCGCCAAATCTTGTATAGAGTGTATCGTGAGCGACGCTAAGTATGACAAGAAATAAGGATATTTAAATGCAATCGACACGTCTGATGAGCCTCTGCAATCCTATCAAATTGATCACATTGGGCCAATGGCGATGACCAAGAAAAATTGTAGCCGAGTGCTAGTAGTCGTCCACGGTTTTTCTAAATTTGTGTGGCTTTATCCAACAAAGAGTACATGCGCAGATGAGGTGGTTGACAGGTTGCAGATACAGTCTGAAGTGTTTGCAAATCCTAGGCGTGTGATTACAGATAGAGGTACTGCATTCATAGCTAATGTTTTCGTGGAATTTTGTGAGGAGCACAGTATACAACATTTACTAATAGCGACAGGAGTGCCACGCGGTAATAGTGAGGTCGAGCGAATTAACAGGATAGTCATTACTCTGTTAACTAAACTCTGTGCAGAAGACCAAAAAGCTAGTTACACGCACGTTGGCAGGGTACAATTGTTTATAAACTCCTCTCCTCCGAGAAGTACCAAAATATCTACGTTCAAGATATTGACTGGCATGAATATGAGAACTAAGTACGAAAGTGATTTAGAAAAGCTTGTAGAAGAAGAGTACCTTATAGAGCTGCAGCTGGAGAAAGAAAAAATACGTAGAACAGCCAAAGAGAACATCTCTCAGATACAAGAGGAGAATCGCAAGTCCAGGAAGCCAGAAAGAGAGTATGAAGTTGATGATATGGTATCCATTATGCGGACACAATTTGGAGCCGGGTTGAAGCTGAACGGCAAGTTTTTAGGTCCTTATATTGTGACGCGTAAATAAAGACGTGGCAGGTATTTGGTGTGTAAATTGGTGGTGGTGAAGGTCCCTTAAAGACAAACACATTTTCGGAATATATGAAAATGTGGTCTGAATCATTCGGGTCGAATGATGAATCAGGACGGCCGAATGTAGGATTGGCAGCTCTGGCATAGTAGCATGTTGGCAAGTTAGTCGATGTTTAAATACCGATAGGAGTGTGAGTGTTCGATAGAAATAGAGCAGAGTAAGAATTCAACTTTAAGAGGAAAGACGTACGTGCGAATGTTGCAAGCGTAGAAATAAAACGTAGTCGTTTAACTTATTCTAAGAAATCAAAACACTAAATAAACGTTATGTTATCATTAATCCATTGAATGAAGAACGGTGGTAATCGAACACAGAGGGAAGTAGTGTGGCTTCAAAGAAACAGACAACGACGAGAAAGAAGCAGCAAACGTTGCTACGAGGCGACAGAGCTACAAAACGACGAGATCACGACGAAACAAGAAGTGTGGCTACAAAGAAGAAATTGTAGCGAGACAACAACAACAAAACACAACACAGCCGAGAGATTTAAAGAAGAACAACAACAGAGGCGGCATTCAGACGTACAACTGTACTTGTGTGTGCATTGGCAAAGGCAAAATATCACCGTTCCGCTTATGTGTGTGTATTGGCGCAAGTATTACGTTGTTTGAACAGTTAAACATTTTTTTCTGATGAAACATAAACTATATTTTATGCTTAATTAATTTTACTCAGTATCAATTTAAATCGAATTAAGCAATGTTAGTAGATTAAAATGCAACTCGCCGAAATATTTAGCCTTCCAGTAGCTGAGCTTAAAGAGAAATTGAAACAGTTTGGCTTACCACATTCAGGTGCTAAGGCAGTTTTACAACAAAGGCTTACTTCGCATTTTTATCAAGACAATAACGAAGAGTCTATATACGAAGAATCGCCAGATATTGTAAAAGAATTGATAGACAACGAATCGACAGAAAATTTTGAATCTGAACAACCAGAAAACTCTGCAAATATGAATACTCATAAACGATTGGGATACCCTGAAGAACGCACTAAAAAAGTGAATTTAGTGAAAAATTAACGGCAGCACAAGTGCATAAGCTTCAAGAAAATAGAAAGGACAACAATAAGGAGAGCCTATTTGAATACTACTATAGTATGATTACTCTAGCAAGTCAAGGTCAGTTGGATGGGGAGAGCATAATAGAGTAGATTCTAAACAAAACAAAAGCCGTCTGTACCAAGCAACTACTTCTAAAGAGTTTCGAGAAAAAATTAAAATGTATGAGAAGATAAGTGCTAGTCCAGTGTTCAAGCCAAAAGCTATGTTTGAATAGTTTAGTAAAATGCGAGAGACGTTGTTTTAAATGCGGTGGCAGTAACCATATTGCGAAAGATTGCAAAGAGACAGGTGTCAAATATTTTAATTGCAATCAGATAGGCCGTACAGCAAACGAATGCAGGACAGAAGATACACGAAAGGATATGAAAAAAAAAATCGAGCATACAGCAAGTTTCTCAGACTGTCTTTAATCGAGCTTTTAAGAAAATCGACATTGGTAACCAGCATATAATAGCGCTGTTTGATTTTGGCAGTGACATTTGTACCGTCAGTGAAAAAGTTTACAAGGAGATTTACCTTGTCCTCTTGAAAACAGATATAAAAGAGTTGACTGGAATAGGAGGCAAGAAAATGTACACGTTGGGTTGGATTAAGCAACCACAGGTGCAAAAGGTGTATTTTTCAGTCCAGTCAATAAAGAGACTGTTTATTTTGGAAAGGCTGGTCACGAGCTAAAGTGCACTTATCATAGTGTACCGCAAATGTCCAGTTCCTTGGGTTTAAATATAGTTATCGCTGACTTAGCGAATAATTTTCATCACCTACTGTCGGCAAACGTAATCGAAGAGTTTTCATCAGGATCCGGTTACAGAAATGGTTGAAATACCTTCTAAGATGGAAAGCGAGATAATAACCACAGAAGGCTATAGACTTAGTACAGCGCGAATATTTTATTCCAGAGTTAGCGGGAAAAGTTGATAGAATCGCCAAATCTTGTATAGAGTGTATCGTGAGCGACGCTAAGTATGACAAGAAATAAGGATATTTAAATGCAATCGACACGTCTGATGAGCCTCTGCAATCCTATCAAATTGATCACATTGGGCCAATGGCGATGACCAAGAAAAATTGTAGCCGAGTGCTAGTAGTCGTCCACGGTTTTTCTAAATTTGTGTGGCTTTATCCAACAAAGAGTACATGCGCAGATGAGGTGGTTGACAGGTTGCAGATACAGTCTGAAGTGTTTGCAAATCCTAGGCGTGTGATTACAGATAGAGGTACTGCATTCATAGCTAATGTTTTCGTGGAATTTTGTGAGGAGCACAGTATACAACATTTACTAATAGCGACAGGAGTGCCACGCGGTAATAGTGAGGTCGAGCGAATTAACAGGATAGTCATTACTCTGTTAACTAAACTCTGTGCAGAAGACCAAAAAGCTAGTTACACGCACGTTGGCAGGGTACAATTGTTTATAAACTCCTCTCCTCCGAGAAGTACCAAAATATCTACGTTCAAGATATTGACTGGCATGAATATGAGAACTAAGTACGAAAGTGATTTAGAAAAAGCTTGTAGAAGAAGAGTACCTTATAGAGCTGCAGCTGGAGAAAGAAAAAATACGTAGAACAGCCAAAGAGAACATCTCTCAGATACAAGAGGAGAATCGCAAGTCCAGGAAGCCAGAAAGAGAGTATGAAGTTGATGATATGGTATCCATTATGCGGACACAATTTGGAGCCGGGTTGAAGCTGAACGGCAAGTTTTTAGGTCCTTATATTGTGACGCGTAAATTAAGACGTGGCAGGTTTTTGGTGTGAAAATTGGTGGTGGTGAAGGTCCCTTAAAGACAAACACAATTTCGGAATATATGAAAATGTGGTCTGAATCATTCGGGTCGAATGATGAATCAGGACGGCCGAATGTAGGATTGGCAGCTCTGGCATAGTAGCATGTTGGCAAGTTAGTCGATGTTTAAATACCGATAGGAGTGTGAGTGTTCGATAGAAATAGAGCAGAGTAAGAATTCAACTTGAAGAGGAAAGCGTAGAAATAAAACGTAGTTTAACTTATTCTAAGAAATCAAAACACTCAATAAACGTTGTTTTGTCAATAATCCATTGAATGAAAATCGGTGTTAATTATTTACTGCTTCGGAGGAGAATTTACAAACTAGGGAGCTCAACAAAGATCCCTTCATATATGTAACATCACGCTATTGCAGCGCAGCCTCGTAAACTCTGACATTTTATTATTGGCTCTGATATCCTACCTTCAATTGTCCTAGGTGGCTCCCATCCCAATATATTTGGCACTTTGCTGAGTCAGGAAACTGTTTTCGGCTGGATTCTAAGACGCCCAGTTTCAAGGTTCGCATCCAATGCAATGTCGTCACTCTCAACTCATATATCTGGGTCTAAGGGATCACAGATAGACAAAATATTGTGCAAATTTTGGTAGGTGGACATTCCAGGTCCAGTTTCTAAAGAACGAGATTTAAAAAGAGACCCTCCATTAAAAGAGCAGTTCAACTCCGTGATTTAGGAGTACTTGGACTTAAGTCATAAGACACAAGTCTCCGCGAATAGCAGTCCAAATAATTTTTCAAATTCAAATCCGACAGCACCACAACAAAAGTTCGCGTTGTGTTTGTCGCTTCCAGTCCGTATTCAAATGGCAAAAGTCTAAACGACATTGATGATGTTTTAGTAAGGGCACACACGAATCAAACGCACAATTTCGGCCATAGCAGAACACCATATGGCACTCAACACCGGCGCTGTTGAGTGCCATAAGAAAGTGGATATTTAAAACGAAATACATAAAAATATTTTAAAGAACGACTTACTTTGTGCTGATTTCCTAGAAATCGAAGAGGCTAGCTTTGCAAAGACAATAAGCGATCGTTGGCGAGCCACTACTGACGAACTCTTTTTCGCACTTTCCGAGATGTTATTCAAGCCTTCGCTCACGAAAAGTGAGGTGCTATCACAGATTTTGATCCTGCCGAATGGCTAGCTAGATTTTTATGGAAGAAATCTTGCTCCAAGAACTTGGGTGAGATGATTCCTTACGGGAGCAGATCGTGCAACGCTGGCACGAGTTTCACAGCCACAATCCTTCTCTCCAAAAAGTCCGTATCCCAAGATGGGTTGAGTTCCAGCCAAAGGCAAAGGTGCAATTCCATGGCTTCTGCGACGCCTCTCAAGGCGCATATGGCGCTGCCGTTTACTTGCGCATCAAGACGAGCGGATGTATTTTCACCTATCTTCTCGCAGCAAAAAAAAAAGTCGCACCAGTGAAGACAGTTTCTCTACCACGTTTACAGCTGTGCGAGCTTTCCGCGGCACTTATTCCGCACCCTAACTCCACCATTGTACATGCCTGAATGAATAAACCTCCATGCAAATGGTCTACTTTTGTAGCTAACCGGGTAACCAAGATCACCTCAACCAATAGCAAATGGTCCCATGTTCGATCCGAAGATAGCCCAGCTGACAGCTGGCTAGTCGAGAACGGTTCTCCAGATTTGATAAGATACTGCGAGTTATCGAATATGTCTCTCGTTTAATTCAGTTCTGTCGAAAGCCAGCGGTCCACTTCCCCGCAGAGCTCCGTAACGAAGAGCTTACAAGAGCTCAGGACCAGCTTATCAAACATCAACGCCAAACGTATCCAAAAAAATATTGCTATTTGCTTGCAAGGAAACAAATTCAAAGATCGAACAGCATCCTCACTCTGAACCCATTTGTAGGCCAAAATGAGCTATGATGAGCGGTACCCCATCATTATTCCACCCAATCACCTGATTTTTCTACACGGAGGCAACCAGCTGGAGATGTGTCTCATAAGAGCCAAATTTTGGTTTCCGAAGATTAAGGTCCTGGTAAAATGTACAATAAGCTCATGCAAGGTCTGCCTTGTACATCGTAGACGACTTCAGACTCGACTCATGGGCGATCTCCCAAATCGACCTTTTCTCAACCCTTCACAAATATTGTCTCGGCATTTATTACCTTCTGGCGCTCTACAAATGGGAAGACTGTGGTAAGCAGGCATCAAAAGTTTTAAGACCCACTTCTACAAGTCCACATCATCAACAAAATGTACGTTTGGGGAATTTTCGACTTTCCTAGCCAAGATTGAAGCACTCACCCATGTCTGAAGATCTGACCGATTTATTGGCTCTAAGTCCAATGCTATGAACAGCATCCCACATCCCGCCCAATTGACCGTGAGGCGCAGTTGTAGAACGTACGACACGAGTCGCGAAGTACAAAACGAATACACACCATCTACAATATATTTGCTAAATAGCTTAGGAGTAAAGACTTAATACGAGGAAGGGAAGACTCCGAACTGATCACTCTGTAATGTTTATCAAAATCAGCACAAAGACCGGTGAAGAGTTCATGCAGGGCATAGTTAGTTAAGCCATGGTTAAGTGCTAAGGGTTTAAAATTACGTGTTAGTCTGGTTGGAACTGGGAAATTTAATTGGCTTCTCAACTCAGATGAATCGATTACGCCAGTAATTAAATTATGGACAAAGATTACGGCAAGCATAGTTCTCAGATTTGTTATCAATAAGAGCCTTCATGGGTATGATGGCAACCGAACATCAGGATCCCAATTTAGGCCACGAAAGGCAAATAATAAAAATTTCTTTTGTACCGTCTCAATTCAATTCTGATGTACTGTGTATTCTGGGGACCATACGCATGACCCAAACTCGACAATAGGTCGGACAAGAGATAAGAAAAGTGTCTTTGTGGTGTAAGGGTCATCAAACTCCTTGGACCATATATTGATGAATCCAAAAATATATACAGGCTTATTGACTATGGTCGTAACATGAGAGTCAAATTTAAGTTTATGATCAAAAACGACGCCTAATCATTTATGACTTAATCATTATTATTTACCCGTTCAATAGGTATGCTACCTAGCTTGTACGGAAACATTTGAGGAGAGCTTCGATAAAAAATCATTACCTTGCACTCAGAGCAATTACGATTTAAAAGGTTATCTTAACACCAGGACTCAAAGGCGTCAAGATCGGCTTGTAAGAGATTACTTGAAGCCATATTCTTATATGTAATGCACAATTTCACATCATCGGCATACATTAGCACACGGGAGTGTGAAAGTACCGAGGGAAGGTCATTAATGAAAAGAGTAAAGAGAAGCGGACCAAGATGAATACCCTGGCGAACCCCAGATGTTACAGATACAGATACTCTGAAATCCAGCTAATAAGATTTACTGGGAAGCCTTAAAGCTCTGCCCCAGCAATTCTGCTTTCGATGCAAGAATAAATGGCAATCCCCAACAAGGGTCCTCCATGTCGGTGACATGGTTATTATTAACGAAGATAACCTACCGATTAATGAGTGGCGCATGGACAGAGTTCAATTCACTTGGCCAGGCACAGACGACAAGGTTCGCGTAGTAGACGTGCTAACCGCTCGTGGTGTTATCCGAATGCCAAGAGCCAAATTGTTTCTCCTTCCTAATGAGGCTAGCAACGCTATCTACTAATTTTGAGGGTACGCTCATTTCGTTCCAACAACTTGGCACTATTTTTCGAGAAGCTAATGTAAAACAGTGGCGCTAACGTCACGTCTTAGATCAGTTCATATTTGGCAACACTATCACTGTTAAACTCTTCACGGTTGTGAAAATCGATAATTACATTTGCGATACCGCGCTTTTCCTAGAAATGACAATAAATTTTTCTTTACAACCAGACGCACCATTAAGTTAAAATAACACCACGTGCTAAACTAAAAACAAAAAAACTTCACATCGCGATCCATCCTTGCACCTATTGCACTTCTACGTTGGTGCTACATTTTCGTTGGTTCAATCCAATAAATAGCGCGAATATTTCTCGGATATTAACAGCCAAAATATTTTACTTGTGTTGCAGCCCAATGCTCTTGTGTGCGAGTGCAGATTGCTCTTATAAGCCGTTATTTTCCTTTTAACACAAGGTTATTGCCTCTGTGTCCAAGTCGAAATTATCGCACTGCCACTGATGAAATATTCAAGCCACGAGCCATGCACTTAGCGCCGAAGAACTGCGCGAAGGGCAAGCCATAGCAAAGACAGGGTAGCATCCAGCCTCGATGCTAATTATATAAGCCTTCACCACGTTGCCCTAAATCATGCTGGATCGACTGCATCACGTGGCCCAGCGAGTTTAAATACACGAGCCCTAATCGCATGCGCCAGCCGGTTGCCACAAGCATTCAGTTTGCTACCTTGTCAGCGTCAGCGAGTCCCCTTTGTGAAAACTCCACGTTGGAGAAATGCCAAATGCAATTGCGATTCGTTGCCCAATTGTTGTTTAAGGAAAAATTTTGAGATTTTTGTTATTTTTATACTTGACATGAATTGTAATGCCTATTTGTACAATTCTATTCATAGCTAATAACGCTATTTAGTGCTTTTGTTGCATCTCCACTTATCTTTAACATTTAACAGTCATCATCACCGTCAGCAGGCATGCTGACAACGAGGGACAATAATTAAAATGTGAGTACGTGTGAGGGTCCGAATAATTCTTGCAGTACGTGTGGTCTGCACAATTATAGGGACTGCCTGTAAAGCTTTTATCGAAGCTGAGCGAGTGGGTAGTTACTGCAGTTTCGTGGCTGATGCAGCTTAAGAGAGCTTTTTCTCTGTCAAATGCTTGCTTTTTCTAGCCTAGTTAGACTTCCGCTCTGCGCATGCGTTCCACTCAATAGAAAGCTCTGCTGAAGGTCGCCAGTGTGCTGCTCTGATTAGGTAATTATAAGTGAAGTCGCGTGGGGAGAAAAGAATATTTATCTTTTCCCTTTATTAGCATCCGTTCTCATAATTGATTTTTGCTGGCTCGGATCAACTTCTTTTGTCCTCTACGAAGAATATTCGTTTCGTTGGACGAAGTCAAAATTTTGGATTCCACATAACCAAGGTTGTGAGCGAGCTCGGTGGTGCCGCAACTGCGAGCACCACACAGGTGGCCGCGCATGTGCGCCACAAGCTCTACGCAGGTGCAGAACAGCGCCCATGCCGTAACACAGCACACACGCCCATGCCGTAACACAGCACACACGCCTATGCCGTAACACAGCACACACGCCCATGCCGTAGTACCATCCACACGCTGCACTGCCAAATGCCCATGGTCCACAACTCCGGACTCGCCTGATCAAGTTCGATAGGACAGGCTATGGTCGTAACATGAGAGTCAAATTTAAGTTTATGATCAAAAACGACGCCTAATCATTTATGACTTAATCATTATTATTTACCCGTTCAATAGGTATGCTACCTAGCTTGTACGGAAACATTTGAGGAGAGCTTCGATAAAAAATCATTACCTTGCACTCAGAGCAATTACGATTTAAAAGGTTATCTTAATACCAGGACTCAAAGGCGTCAAGATCGGCTTGTAAGAGATTACTTGAAGCCATATTCTTATATGTAATGCACAATTTCACATCATCGGCATACATTAGCACACGGGAGTGTGAAAGTACCGAGGGAAGGTCATTAATGAAAACAGTAAAGAGAAGCGGACCAAGATGAATACCCTGGCGAACCCCAGATGTTACAGATACAGATACTCTGAAATCCAGCTAATAAGATTTACTGGGAAGCCTTAAAGCTCTGCCCCAGCAATTCTGCTTTCGATGCAAGAATAATTGGCAATCCCCAACAAGGGTCCTCCATGTCGGTGACATGGTTATTATTAACGAAGATAACCTACCGATTAATGAGTGGCGCATGGACAGAGTTCAATTCACTTGGCCAGGCACAGACGACAAGGTTCGCGTAGTAGACGTGCTAACCGCTCGTGGTGTTATCCGAATGCCAAGAGCCAAATTGATTCTCCTTCCTAATGAGGCTAGCAACGCTATCTACTAATTTTGAGGGTACGCTCATTTCGTTCCAACAACTTGGCACTATTTTTCGAGAAGCTAATGTAAAACAGTGGCGCTAACGTCACGTCTTAGATCAGTTCATATTTGGCAACACTATCACTGTTAAACTCTTCACGGTTGTGAAAATCGATAATTAAATTTGCGATACCGCGCTTTTCCTAGAAATGACAATAAATTTTTCTTTACAACCAGACGCACCATTAAGTTAAAATAACACCACGTGCTAAACTAAAAAAAAAAAAAACTTCACATCGCGATCCATCCTTGCACCTATTGCACTTCTACGTTGGTGCTACATTTTCGTTGGTTCAATCCAATAAATAGCGCGAATATTTCTCGGATATTAACAGCCAAAATATTTTACTTGTGTTGCAGCCCAATGCTCTTGTGTGCGAGTGCAGATTGCTCTTATAAGCCGTTATTTTTCTTTTAACACAAGGTTATTGCCTCTGTGTCCAAGTCGAAATTATCGCACTGCCACTGATGAAATATTCAAGCCACGAGCCATGCACTTAGCGCCGAAGAACTGCGCGAAGGGCAAGCCATAGCAAAGACAGGGTAGCATCCAGCCTCGATGCTAATTATATAAGCCTTCACCACGTTGCCCTAAATCATGCTGGATCGACTGCATCACGTGGCCCAGCGAGCTTAAATACACGAGCCCTAATCACATGCGCCAGCCGATTGCCACAAGCATTCAGTTTGCTACCTTGTCAGCGTCAGCGAGTCCCCTTTGTGAAAACTCCACGTTGGAGAAATGCCAAATGCAATTGCGATTCGTTGCCCAATTGTTGTTTAAGGAAAAATTTTGAGATTTTTGTTATTTTTATACTTGACATGAATTGTAATGCCTATTTGTACAATTCTATTCATAGCTAATAACGCTATTTAGTGCTTTTGTTGCATCTCCACTTATCTTTAACATTTAACAGTCATCATCACCGTCAGCAGGCATGCTGACAACGAGGGACAATAATTAAAATGTGAGTACGTGTGAGGGTCCGAATAATTCTTGCAGTACGTGTGGTCTGCACAATTATAGGGACTGCCTGTAAAGCTTTTATCGAAGCGGAGCGAGTGGGTAGTTACTGCAGTTGCGCAGCTGATGCAGCTTAATAGAGCTTGTTCTCTGTCAAATGCTTGCTTTTTCTAGCCTAGTTAGACTTCCGCTCTGCGCATGCGTTCCACTCAATAGAAAGCTCTGCTGAAGGTCGCCAGTGTGCTGCTCTGATTAGGTAATTATAAGTGAAGTCGCGTGGGGAGAAAAGAATATTTATCTTTTCCCTTTATTAGCATCCGTTCTCGTAATTGATTTTCGCTGGCACGGGTCGACTTCTTTTGTCCTCTACGAACAATATTCGTTTCGTAGGACGAAGTCGAAATTTTGGATTCCACATAACCAAGGTTGTGAGCGAGCTCGGTGGTGCCGCGACTGCGAGCACCACACAGTGTGCGCCGAAACCAGCCATTGGGATAGCGATAACCCCGGTTAAGCTCCGCAACTGCGAGCGCCTGCACCACACCGGTAGCCGCGCATTGCGCGGGTACCACAGCACACGAGCGCCACAAGCTCGTACGCAGGTGCAGCACACGCGCCCATGCCGTAACACAGCACACACGCCCATGCCGTAGTACCATCCAACACGCTGCACTGCCAAATGCCCATGGTCCACAACACCGGACTTCGCCTGATCAAGTTCGATAGGACAGGTGACGAGCTGACAACACGTACTCCGGCCATAGCTACGCTTCACCTGCAGCTATTGCTACAGGAACATACATTGCCCGGAACTACATAGCTAGCTCCCGCGCCCGCTACCACTTCAGGAAACACCAGACGAAATTTTCACGCCATGTGATCGGTACCAGCAACTACTCTGCTATATCGTATCGTTGTGCCGGTCGTTTTTTTAAAGGAATACATTTTTAGAAATAATTTGAAATTAGCCCAAGACTTATAATTTGTTTATGTTCCATTATAGTTTGGGCCATTGCTTGACTTTTTGTTGCTTCCGCACATAAATATAAATTCTTTTCGACGCATTTAGTCAATCAACGTCAACAGGCCTGCTGGCATCGATGGATTCTACAAGGCATGGCCGAATAATAATGTGTGATAAAATGCAACAAAAACAAAGTGCCTTATCTTTGAGCGCGAGTCGCAGACGCTAGCTAGCAATATGCAAGCTAATCAGTGTGGACCAGCTGCAGCAGTGTGCTTGCTTGCTTTACGTTTCTTTTTTGTCTTTTATTCTTTTGGCATTGCATATGACTGCGAGGGCGTTTGATGATCAAAGCTCATTTCTTTTTTTTTTTTGCTAATTCTCGTAATATTTTTGTTGGAACAAACTGATTTTGCACTCAAGAACATAAACAGGTTACACTCTTGCTAGTGAGCTTGAGACTTTTCCCTTTCTTTTTACATTTTCTCTTTCAATTTGAGTACGTACACAAGTATATATATATTTGGTAAATTTAACTCTTAAATTAACTTTGTATTACATATAAGAAATGATAATATGAATACATTGGATTTTAATTGAAGAATATACGCTAATAAGAATGGAATAAATTATCTTTTGTAAAGGCGCCTTAAGTTAGGGACACGCGTAGGGTAGGATCATGCATTCAATTTGTTCCTACAGGTAGGGTGGGTAAGGACCGAGAACAGCACCATCTCAGTTCTCCGATCTCATAAGATATACAGATCGATAGATTGTGGTCCGTTAAAGTTCGTTTGGTTTGTTTGTCCGATCACCTTTTTTCCTTTCCCTGTCTACGATTTTATTATCGTAACGTGTTTGTCAAGGCGGCACACAAGACCCATGCCACTTTCCCTGAGCACAGCCGACAAACTAGTAGACAGGGTGTGCTTGCTGAGACATCGCTTCGTGTCTTCGATACTTAATAAATGGCGCCCAACGTGGGGCCGATACAGAGCCGAAGGGTAGATATACCCGAAAATGGACCTGCTTTATCGTCAAAGTCGTATTTACCCATGCTTCCCAAAAGTCACAGTCCCATGTACTTTCCGTCAAACCATTCGCCACCTAAATTTTTTCCGGTTGTTTCTGATGAAACTCGCTATCTAAACTGGGAATTGCTGATATTTTGATTATTGTCCTAACCAGACCAGTAGATAGAGTGTTTCTTATACTTGCTTGTAGTGTTTCTCTTGGTTAGAACAGGATCGAGCAAGTACCCCGTTACATTAAATATCGTATTGCTTTGGAATGATAGATTTGAATACAACTTGGATCTATACCAGGCAATAGATATTTAAGATTCGATCATCAGTCCTGTTAAAATTGAGATTGCTTAAGTTGGATATTTTCGGCTAGATATTCATACTGTTTTATAAACTCTGTTTACGGACTCCAAGTTATTTTATATCTTAATGCATACAGCGGTGCTAGTGCTTAAGTATAAGTCCCTTTAAACAATTATAGCAAAATTCTAAGAAAAACAGAAGGAAAGAAAATATTAGGAAAATAAAAGCCAAAAATAAAAAAATAATAAAAAAATTAAAAGAATAAAATATAGAAAAAAAAGGAAACATATTTAAAATAAATAATTTGTTTTGACTAGTGACTAATTTATTTTCAATTAGTTTCCAGCTATGACGGTTAGGTGAAGTTCGGAAAATTTAGTTGCTCTTTCGAACGAT
Organism: Drosophila colorata; assembly: GCA_035041545.1. Classification (NCBI taxonomy): domain Eukaryota; kingdom Metazoa; phylum Arthropoda; class Insecta; order Diptera; family Drosophilidae; genus Drosophila; species Drosophila colorata. Next base: position 20,563 of record JAWNLD010000262.1, read on the forward strand.
GAGTCGGTATGAAGCACAATTTGCAACGACACCAGTTCCGAGCCTGATTTTATAGATACCCCTTGTAAACACCGATACCACAAATTTTGTCTCTTAGACTGGTTAGATACTAGTGAAACCTGTCCGATTTGTAGAAAATCATGATCCAAAGTTATATTGACAGCGGGTAAAAGCTTGTCTTCTGAGCGTCGAGTTCAACCTCCTAACTCACAGAGTGATCAAAGTTCCACAGCCAACCTGATCCCAGGCCACACTGGAACCATTCCAAAAAACCACGTGAACACCAGGTCACAAGCACGGTATGCTCCGAACGTGAATGGCCAGCGCCAAAATGCAAGTTCGAACACTAGACGTGACTCCACACATAGTAGAGCAGTGCAGGAATCACGTAGTGTGTCCAACGATCGCATTCAACACCTTATTTCCAATTCGTTAGAAGATTTTCGGGCGAGCATGACAGCAACCATTTCGGTGCGAATTAATTTGGCCATGAGAAACTTAAATCTATCTAGCGCACAGCGCGATTTCCGTGATGAGCCACAAGTTGAGTGGGGATAACGACATTGTGCCACCTTTTCCGCGCTTAAGCAATGCCAGCAATGTGCGCAATGATAGCTACAGGGCTAGACCACCTAGTGCACGAGTTAATGTTAACGAGTCGTCATTGGATCGACCCGACAGAGTATCAAATGTAATCTCCAACTGGCGTATCAAATTCAGCGGATCAGCAAACGACCTTCCCATCGAGGACATTATTTACAGGGTAAATTGCCTTGCAACACAGTGCTTGAACGGGAATTTTGCACTCTTGTCCCAATTTGCCAATCTCTTGTTTACTGGTCCAGCTCTTTCTTTTTACTGACGTGTTCATAGAACCGCGGATAACATGAACTGGTTCGAGTTGTGTAGCCGCTTACAAGAAAGGTATCAGGACCAGCGTTCTGACCGCGACATAAAAAATGCCATGCGTCGCCGCAAACAGGACAGTAGTGAGTCATTTGATGAGTTCTTAGATGCGGTACTTTCAATTGCTAACTCTTTACGAGAGCCGATGTCCGATAACGACATAACAATTAAGGTCCGACATAATCTAAAGCCTGAATTAAAACATTAGTTACTGCATGTGGACACTTCAGATTTAGCAAGTTTGCGTAGAGAATGCCACCGACACGAAGAATTTTTCCGCAATCTCCGGCATACGTCTCAATCTCGTCCGAACACCGTTAAGCGGTTTGTGAAGTAGGGTATTTACTTCACGAAGAGGATGCGGAAGAGGACTCTGAGCCATTATTATTTGAAGATGCTACAAAAGGAAAATTTTAACTTAGAACAATTTATAAAAGAGTTCGACGAAAATGTTGAGCAGTTGAGAAAGTATCTAGTAACAGTAGATCAAGATATCGAGAAAGGAAAAATTTAAGTATTGGGAATAAGGAAACAGATAGTAGAATATCTGTGGAAAAAAGTTGCCCAGAAAATTTATATTTTACAAGAAAATATAACAAAAATATTAAATTTGATGAATAGGTTAATGATTTAGAATTTGACGTACAAATTATAGTGAGTGCGTTAGAAGAAAAACTTTTGACGAATGAGGGAAACCATTTCAAATTTCGTAAAATTGAAGGAGCATCTGTGAAGGAAAAAATTTACGACCTTCCAGTGCTACATAAAATACAGGTACCCATCTTTTATGGCGATTCAAAAGAATGGTATTTTCCGAACTATTTTAGGAAATAATTTAAAACAGAGGATCTTAGTCCTTCTCTAAAATTTAACTATCTGAAATCCACATTACGTTGTGATGCAAGGAGCATGGCTGCTCATTTATTAACAGGTTCCCCAGAGAGCTACAATTCCGTTCGGGAGTTGTTAGTCAAGCGGTACGAAAATAAACGAAAAATATTTGCCGAACAGCTGAATCGGTTAATTGATTTACCAATTTTGATTAACGACTCAGCTAGGCAGATTAAAATATTTATTGATTCAATAAATGAATCAGTACATTTGATCAAAATAAAATTACAGTTATCAGACGAAGTTGATGTATATTTGCCCAAATAATATTGAGAAAATTCAATAAAGAAGCTCTACAACTGTATGAAAGCCATGTCAAACGGGTAAAAGAAATTCAGACATTGTCTGATGTTATGGAATATTTGGAGTTGTGGCCTAGTTCGTTTTGTTCAATAGAAAACGAAGAACAGAAAACAGTAAAAAAGTGTAATACGGTCCAGTGTTACAAATTTAAAGGAATGAGTCCCGTAGAAAGGTCCGAAACAGCTAAAAAAAAAAAAAATACAGCTTTGTTTAAGATGTCTAAGACACTCTAGCAATAAAAAAATGCGCAGCTTAAGTAATTTGCTCAATCTGCAATAAAACCCATCATACGATGCTTCACTTTCCTTATGAAAGAGGGGAAAAAATAAATACATGCATCACTAAAGATCAAGCACTGTTAGCAACAGCACTTGTAAAAATGAAATCATATGATGGGGGATATGAAAATTTAAAAGTATTGATAGATAGTGGTTTATGAAGCACTATTATTTCAAAAGAAGCTGCGCAGGTATTAAAATTACCTAGAATAAAAGCTTACACACAAATCAGTGAGGTGTCCTCAACAGAAACTTGTCCATCAAAACATAAAGTAAAGCTCAATATTAAACTTCGAGACTATGAAAAAGAGTCTCTAAATATTGAAGCAATTATATTGCCAAAAATTATTTAAGCTCTTCCATCTAGATCAGTTAATATTGATAAAACGAAATGGGAAAGCTACATATTGGCTGATCCTGATTTTAATAAACCAGGTCGGGTAGATGTAATTATAGGAGCAAATTTGTACACACACATTCTAAAGAATGGTGTGGTTAAAATCGATGGGTTGCTTGGCCAAAATACTGATTTTGGTTGGATAATATCTGGTTGTACAAAATCCATAGACAAATTAATCAGACGCAGAACGGACGAAATAAGCAAATTATAGAGATTGAATGGAATCATGTAAAATCTGAAGGGAATCCAGCAGATATTGCTTCTAGGGGAATTTGTGCGAGCAAATTAAGAGATTGCGAGATCTGGTGGAAAGATCCTATGTGGTTGGTCGAATCTAAAGAAAATTGCCCCAAAGAAAAAATATATGACGCTAATGTTGTAGTAAATACGGTAGTTACAAATACAGAAAATAATATTATACATTCTTTATTGGGAAAAAATACTTGTATTAAAAAGCTAGAAAAAGTAATTGCCTACATAATAAGATTTATTGAAGTTGAAATTAACAAAAAGTCATACCCATCATTCTTAACCGATAATGAGCTTAAAAAAGCAAACATTTTAATAATAAAAGTACAACATGAACTTCAATTTAGCACAGAAATAAAATGCTTAGTTAAGGAAAAAGAGATTGAAACTAGAAGTAAAATATTGAGCCTAAATATATTTTTAGATAAAAATGGAATACTTCGAGTAGGTGGTAGATTGCAAAACTGCAATGCAAGATTTGACGTTAAGCATCCAATAATATTAAACAAGTGCCATATATCGTCATTAATAGTTAAAAATGCACATAAGGAAACCTTGCATGGGGGGATACATCTAATGAAAAATTATATTCAAAGAAAATTTTGAATGTTTGGATTAAGAAACTCTTTAAAGAAATATTTACGAGAGTGTATAACTTGTGCGAGGTACCAGCAAAACACTGTAGAACAAATAATGAGAAATCTCCCAAAGCATAAATTAACAATGTCATATCCATTCTTAAATACAGGAGTAGATTATGCAGGGCCTTATCACATAAGATGTTCCAAGGATCGTGGACAGAAAACATATAAAGGATACAAGCAGTATTTGAATGTATGGTTACAAAGGTTATCCATCTGGAAGTTGTCAGTGACATAACTTCAGATGCCTTTTTGGCTGCGCTTAGCAGATTTATAGCAAGGAGAGGAAAATGTGCTCATATATATTCCGACAGTGGAACAAACTTTGTTGGTACCTATAGATAATTAGATCAGGAATTTTTAAGAGCAATACACGATAATATTAAGATTGCCCCAATTTTAGAAAAATAAGAAATTGAATGGCAGGACCTCACCTCGGAGGTATCTGGGAATCTTGGGTAAAATCAGTAAAATATCATTTAAAAAGAATAATTGGAGACAGCAATTTAGAGCAATAAGATGTCGACTTTATTATGCAAAATCCAGGTAGTTTTAAACTCAAGATCGTTGTATACATCTGGCAATGATATATATGACAACGAGGTACTGACACCAGGTCATTTTTTGATTGTTAGACAAACATTAGGTGCAGTTGAGTCAATAGCTGAACAAAAAATAGGAAGTATTGACATGTGGAAGCTAATTCAAAAAATGAAGAAAGATTTTTGCCGTAAATGGAAAGATGATTATTTATAACCTTGCGACAGCGAAACAAATGGAAAACGGAAAACCAAAATATAAAGGAAAGACAGATGGTACTAATAAAGGATGAGATTTGTCACCCAGCTAGATGGCCTTTGGGGAAAATTGAAGAAGTCCATAAAAGTACAAACAAGAAAGTTTAATGGTACGAACAAATGAATTGAGAACATGACCGAGCTCCTTAAAGAAAGTGAGGTTGCGAGTAATTCTTGCAGTACGTGTGGTTTAAAGGGTCTGCACAATTTTAG
>JAWNLD010000265.1:0-306066 GCA_035041545.1 Drosophila colorata
TCGCTCATTTTATAGCCTGGTGGTACGTTGAGAGTAAATTCATGCAACGCATGACTTGATTCTTCGTTCACATATGATCCGCTTACAATATTACACTCCAAGCGAATTGTATTCACTTTCAATATATCGACAGGTTGATCTGAGGTATGTACGGTATTTGACTTTAGCTCCCTTTTATAAAATCCAAATAATTTGCCAATAGTATGCTCTCTGTCAAAATATATGGGATGTTCCTTAGTTGAAATCATGACCTGAAGTGTGTTGTTGTTGCTCTCGATAAGTGGATGATTTATTTTTTTGGGTTCTACTTCCTTCATTTTCTCTAATATAACATTACTTATGTCATTTAGCTCGTAGGATCCACGGGAATCTCGAATACATGTTCTCCAATATGGAATAAATTATTATCATGATCCACATTTGGAATCGAGTTATACATGTGAAAATCGATAAGAGCACATTCATAATCCGTATGTAGTATAATAGGCGGAAAGTAGTTTGCCGATAAAGTTGAACTGCATCCTGTTAACGTAAGTGTTGTTGACATTTTGACAAGTTGCGTGTAAGTGAAGTTTCAATGAACGTTCTTGTCGTTATATTTCAAATTCGAATGAAGTCTGCAAATCCTCGTCTATACCGTCCGTTATCTATGGGGTCATCTTTACAAATTAATAGAAAGCCATATCTTTCTTTCCAACATAATTGACAAATTTTCTTAAAACAATCGAAATTCATATCAACGCCTACATGATCCTGATAGACGTGCTTCATATTTAGGGCATCTTGTTTAAACATTAGAATTAGGTTTGCATTATCACGCACAAGATGTTTCGGAATACGTGTGTATGTTTGGCATAAATAAAACGCATCGATGTTGCTATGTCGCCCCATGCAAAAGTACGCACGAATATTATTTTGTTTTTCACACGCTACATCATCAAATATCATTATCGAGTTTTTTTGGCCTTGTCTGGTGCTATTACACTTTCATTTTCAGAATATGTAAAATAGCCCATGCCTTTGATCGGGCCTACAAGTTTTTTTAGATATTCGTATTTAGGTTGAAATAACGACTTTGAATACAAATAAATATTTTCAAATTTTAGTCCATTGGGACTCTCGATCAAACTAATCATTACATTTGTTTTCCCACAGTTAGAAGGTCCAACAATTAGGGCTCTAATTGAACTGGGTAAAAGGCTACTGTGCCTGATCGTTTGGTTTTCATTATTTTTTAAATCGAAATTTCTCACTTCAATGTTCGTTTTTTGCTTTATTAAACGCATATTAGTTAAGGTTTTTTCATAAGCACGTCACTCATTAACAGTTCTTTGAAGAATAATGAGCTAATAAAATGGTAATGCACTTTTATAAACCATTTAGTAATAAAATTAACGTCTACCACGGAGGAGGTATCATTAATAAAATAATAAACTCACTGCCAGTAGAATTACATTTGCCAGGCTATCAGTTTTGTGGCCCAGGAACAAAACTCCAGTCACGTTTGGAGCGCGGCGATAAGGGAATAAATCCATTAGACGCCGCCTGCAGAGAGCATGATATAGCATACTCAAACCACAAAGAATTAAGGAAACGTCATATAGCCGATCTGGTTCTAGCGGAAAGAGCGTGGGAGCGAGTTAAAGCATCTGACAGCAGTTTTGGAGAAAAAGCCGCAGCATATCTCGTAACTAACGCAATGAAAGCAAAGAAAAAATTCGGCATGGGCCTCAATCAAAGGAAAAAGAAACCAACGCAATATGAAAAAAAGAAAAAATTGGGCATGGGACTGAAACAGAGGAAAAAGAAGCCAAAACCATGTGAAAAAAAGAAAAAATTTATGCATGTAGTTAGAGTGGCTTCAAATATGTTAAAAAAGAAGAAACCTTATGATATTCACTCGGCAATCCAAATAGCTAAGAAAGTCATAGACAACTCAATTGGAGATAAGAAAAAAGATGTAATAATCCCGAGAATAATAAGTGTGCCTAAAGTGGGCGGGTTCTTGCCGCTTGTACCGATTTTAACAGCAATCGGTGCCTTAGGAGGGCTTGCGTCCGGTGGTTCAGCTATTGTTAAAACTATTAACAGTGCTAATACCGCCAGAAAACAGCTAGAGGAGAATAAGCGACATAATAAAAAAATAGAAGCAATTGCTTTAGGCAATGGTCTGTATCTCAAGCCATACCAAAAGGGATACGGTATATCAACTCTTCAAAAAAACTTCTAGCGCAGCTACCCAATAAACCACTTTCAAACATTGATATTATGAACTTTGCACGCAAGCATATTCCTAATTTCAGAGGTGTATTTATGAGAGACTCACTTCCAAAACGTGTTCGTAAAAGGGAGTGTGGCATCATTAATTTAGACTCTTCGACAGGAGGTGGGACACATTGGGTAGCTTTTTATAAAACAGAGAAGGAAAGTCGATATTTTGATAGCTTCGGGAATTTACCACCACCTTTAGAGCTAATCAAATATTTAGGAGATAAAATTAAATACAATTATAAACGAGAACAACGGTTCGATACTTTTAACTGTGGGCACTTGTGTTTAAGGTTTCTACTATTGAATCAAAGAATATTTAATAAAGATTTATAAAAATTAAAATTCAACTAGTATTTTTGTATTTTTTAATGCATGGGACTATATAACTTTTAATATCTTTTATATTTAATCAGTCTGAGATGAACAACAGCTTGATAAACAGCAACAAACAATAAATAAACAACAAATAAACAACAAATAAACAGCAAACAAACAACAATAAACAGCAAAAAACAACAAATAAACAACAATAAACAACAAATAAACAATAATAAACAACAATAAACAACAAATAAACAACAAATAAACAACAAATAAACAACAATAAACAACAATAAACAACAAATAAACAACAAATAAACAACATTAAACAACAATAAACAACAATAAACAACATTAAACATGAATAAACAACAATAAACAACAAATAAACAACATTAAACAACAATAAACAACAATAAACAGCAAATAAACAACAATAAACAACACTAAACAACAAATAAACAGCAAATAAACAACAATAAACAACAAATAAACAACAATAAACAACAAATAAACAACAATAAACAACACTAAACAACAATAAACAGCAAATAAACAACAATAAACAACAACTAAACAGCAAAAAACAGCAAATAAACAACAAATAAACAGCAAAAAACAACAAATAAACAACAAATAAACCACTGGTTTCGTATTTAAGAAAATGAAGGAACATATTCTGAAGGAATTAACAAAGACAAGAAACGCATTAAAACGAAAATTTCAAAGCATAAAATTAGGGAGAGAAGAAAATGAATATCAATTAGAAGAGACATTTAAACCAATTACGCAACCTCTTAAAAAACTCATCACTGGAAATATACTACCCAATCAGCCTTTAAAGACGAAGAAAGAAGAAAATGAAGATTATACAAAACAAGAAATTAAAGTAGATCAAAACTATAGTAATGTATCTCATGATACATATGATGAGGAAATCACAGAAGATCAATTCTATTCTCAACCTTTTGTGTCAACTAATGAAAGCAATAATCAGCATACTGTAACAAGCAATGTGAGTTATAATTTAAATCTGAGTGAGCTAGAGCGAAAGGGCGAGCTTGATAAAGCCTTTGGCCCCTACAAGAAAAGCGGAGAAATGAAATTGGGAGCAACTAAAATAATTGTAGATGATAATGAAATAATATTAGAAACCGGTGAAAGGTGGAAACTAACACCGGGATTATATTCTTTAATCTACTGTAAAAACCCCCAAGGCTATGACGAAATGAATTAGAATCATATCAGAAAATTTTAATAAAAACCAATGCTCATAGAAGAAATCACTTACATAATGATGCTCTTAAGGGTAATCGCTCTAAAAAATATCTCACAATCATAAAAAAACTGTTTCCATCAATGAACGCGCCTAGTGCGATGTCTACACCTAACCGCCGTACAAAATCTATTCATGAAGGGGCGGTCTAATGACACTTAATACAAGTAAACCAAATTATGTATACTGGGATGATCCGAATGAGATCGTTAATAGACTAAGACTTCTAGTTGCATCACAATCAGCTGGTCATAGTAATCATAACAATGAAATAGTTTCCATAATTGAAGAGCTGCGAGAAGCAAAAATAATTTTTTAAATAAAAATGATACGTTCAATGATTTTAGCAACAATATCAAAATGTCGCTTGACAAGTTCGGACATTTTTCCTCCAGCAACATTACAAACCAAAATTATACTATGAAGAAATCTATTCCTGGCATATTGATAGATAATGAAAGTAATATTATTTTTTCAAACAAAAGACTTAAAAATGTAGGTGAACCCCTAGAAGACAATGATGTATGCACAAAAATATTTATGGAACGTAAAATAAAGCAAACGATGAGAAAGAAAGATAAACTCTTAATGGAGCAAATTACATCGAACGAGAAACTGATAAGCGAGATAGCATCTAGTTTCCAGAATATAAAGACTGAGAATAAAAGTGAAATTCAAAACACAGATAAATCACTTAAAGAATACGTGAACATAGAAATTGAAACATTACGTCGTCTAATTAGCACTGAAAATCGAAAGATGCTATCTGCAATGGAGACATTAAAAACCCATATATTTACATATTTTAAACAACACGCAGTTTAGGGGAGAACTATAAATAATGCATGCACTTGTGAGGTATAAGGTAAAGACTTAATGGTCGTCGACAAGTTCAGTCACTTCTCTAATGAGTGACACAACAGGAAATATGATCTCCAGTTGTTGGACTTGCATGTGGATAATAAGCAATATGTTGATGCAGAAAACAGGCGAATTAAAAACATCAGTAACGCAATGGACGAAAAAGACACGGTTAACACAAATTTTCTACAATCGAGAATCAACGAAGCGACACAAGGCTTGCACACGCTTATAAACATCTAAAATAAAAAAAAACGTAAAAAATAAATATAAAAAAAAAAATCAATATTGAAAGTCTCATTATTAACATACGCACCAAGTGAAGTTGACATTAAGAACAGAAAATATATATATGGAAAAAATAAATCAATGGGAAAACATGACTAAAAGAGATTTAATTAATGAATTACATGCACCAGCCCGTAAAAACTTTAGGCGTCGACGTGTTGTTATAAAAGGAATCGACGACCTTTGGCAAGCAGATTTGGTAGAAATGGGAAAGTACTCGTCATCGAATAAAGGCTATAAATTTCTATTGACGGTTATCGACACATTCTCTAAATATGCATGGGGAGTTGCATTGAAATCTAAATCAGCTAAAGACGTTACTAACGCTTTATCAAGTATTTTTAAATTTGGACGAATTCCTAAGAATTTACAAACCGACGATGGGAAAGAGTTCTTTAATACTACTTTCAAAACATTATGTGACAAAAATAACATCAACCACTATTCGACATATAGTGGGTTAAAAGCGTCTATTGTTGAACGTTTTAATAGAACCCTCAAGGAAATGATGTGGCGAGAGTTTAGTTTCAAAGGAACATATCATTGGATTAAAATGTATAATAAATTGATTGATGAGTATAATCGAAAACATCATAGAACTATTAAAATGGAACCGATAAAAGTGACCTCATTAAATGAAGATAATCTGTTTAACACTGTTTACAATCATATTAAAATTTTTCACGGGGCAAAATTTCATGTGGGTGACTATGTTCGTATAAGCAAGCATAAACATACATTTGAAAAGGGATATACTCCCAACTGGACAACGGAAATTTTTAAAATAAAACGAATACAAATGACAAACCCAACTACATACATATTAGAAGACTATCAGGGTGCACCCCTTCAGGGGGTTTCTATAAAGAAGAGCTAAGGAAAACACGTTATCCAAATACTTATCTAGTTGAAAAGATAATAAAACGAAAAAACGATCGAGTTTTTGTTAAATGGTTGGGGTTCTCTAATGAACACAACTCTTGGATACACAAGAACGAGGTGCTCTAAATGGCGACAGATCATCAACGACGAACTCCTGAAACCATTACACTCAACACACACACACACACACACACACACACACACACACACACACACACACACACACACACACACACACACACACACACACACACACACATACACACACACAGCAATATTATACCAATTAATTTTCAATAAAAGACATTCAAATGAAATTCATAAAATGTGTATTTATTTATTCATGTTTATTTATTTATTTATTTATATATATATATAAATTTTTTTTTTCTTATATATCTACAAATCACAATTAGCTTATGAACTTATTCTATAATGACCCCAAGCATATGTTTGGATGCCATCTTCTCTTATTTTTCTCTTATCATCTAATCCACTTAAAGTGGTTTTCTTAACTCTATGCGTATATAAATTATGGAACTTAGTTCTAAACATTAGCATACTATCACATAATTTCTTATTTTCAAATAAACATTCCTTATAACTATTTAAATTTAATTTATCTAACGCAGATTTTTTGACTCCTTTAGATTTTTTAATGCACCCTCCGCCTTCAAGCGATAAGCTGTACATCTTTGCCCTTAAACCTACAAACTCGACCATACTTTTGCCGCAGTTTTCGTCTTTCATCATTCCTAACACCTTTTTATTGCACCTTTTTATCCCGTATTTAACCGCTAAATCTTCGGGGTATTCCGAAGTATCAAACTTCATATCCACATCTTTGCTTATATCCGCAAAGAAATCATTTGTTTGAATGGAATAAATAAATGAGTCTGTATCCATATAATTTAATTCGACTGCCTCTTGGAATTTGGGCTTCATGTAATCATAGTGGAAATCATACATTTTCCACTTTGATAATTCTAAGACTGTGAACCCTAAATACATCGGCTTATCATAAGTATTATGAAGTCGCTTCATTTGTATGGCATACATGTCTTCAGCAAATTGTGCAGAGCTATGAAAACTAGCCTTTGCAATCAGCGCTCGATGCTCCCAACCGATTGCAGCTCACTGTTTCCCAAGACGTGACTAGCTTGACATTTTTCCGTTTTTCAACGTTTTCCATCGTTTTCCCATAAACGGCATTGTTCAATAGCTTGAAGAAATCTTTCTCGAAATTGTTCTGTGCCATTGTTCTATGATGTGTGTTAAGATCAATGTATTTTTTCAGCCAAGCCGACTGTTTGAATCTTAACACACGATGGATCTTTGTCAGCTCTAGTCCGTTTATCAAGTACTGCTGCAAATTTCTGTAGTGTATGGGGTATTTTACTTTGGACCTCAGGTCAGCAATTAGTTTGTTGACTTTTGCTGCCGGTGTGGCCCTTTGGTTAAGCGGACAAAACGGAAGATCATTATGTAAATCGTGTAGGTTTGATGGATACATTAAATCAACCACAAGAATATAACCATATTCTGAGGTTTCTCCAATATTTATTACATCTAATGATGAAATTTCATCTTCGGTCAACCACTGAAAACCTGTATAAGGGAGACATTGCGACATGGCCCAACCGTATAGATTGTTTGCACCTAAATACATTAAGTATTCAGACGGTTTGCTGGCATCGTATTCAGAGAGATATTTATGATTGGCTTTTGAGTACCTTTTACAGCACTGTACAAGCCCACCACGAATACCGCTCTGAATAAATCTATACATATCAATGTCAGTTAGCAGCTCCAGCTCAATTTCTGTTGTCTTGAGCATAGCATCCCAAGACAGACCAGGAGTTGTATAATAATGAGCCGGATCAAGAGAGTAAATTTTCTGACAAATTTCTCTGAAATTTTGGAAAATGTCTGCTAACAAAAGCACATCAGTTTTAAGATACAATTCCATGTAATCTTTTAAGGTTTGACAACCAAAAACTGTCCAGACATGTTGAGCATGTGCATAATCTTCTTCTGTACATTCGGAGTTTGTGAGGCTATTAAAGAAATTTTCTCTCGAAGGTAGAGAGCTCTCACTTAAACGACTCTCTGAGTCTAAATATTCGTACGGGAACACCCCCTTTCTATGAACCAGGTTGAATTGGTCATCAAGTGGGAAGAAACGTCTGACACTTTCAAACCTTTCAACACTTAAGTTTGCGCTTAGCGCATCTAAACTTGTTGCCATGAAACGATATGTATCGAGAAATCTAATTTCAAGATTTTTATCGTGGGAGGCAATGTGTGTATATTTAGAAAGGGATATGTACAATTCCTTATTCAGTGGCAGCACCTTGATTTCACCATCGACTTTGTTTAATTCTCTAACGAATAAATGTGAATCATACTTAGAGAAGTTATGGAAAAATACAGGGACAAAAGGTGCAAATATGCAAATTGCATTTAAAAGGCAATGATCTCTAACGCGATCAGCTCCTAACGCCTTTTTACAAATATGGCAGTTAAAAGCCATTCTAAAACCATTTTCCTCTTCAGAACTCATTGTTATGGGTCTAACTGTACTCAGGTATGAGGTGTAAATTTCGTTCACATCTTTTATTAGAGATTTAACGAAATTTTCACCTGCATTTTCACCTGTCTCCATAACAAATTTGTCTAAATTGGAATTAAAGGCGCATTTGATGAAATACGAGAATGCAATGGGAACATGTTCATGTGTTGCCACTACATTCTCACTAACTCTACAGTTTAAGGGCTTTAACATGCACTCGAAATCTGCATAGACTACGAAGGGTACATCTAAACTACGATTAACATTTTTAAAACTTAGACTTGCCTTTTCCGCCGTTGACGAGGTCGATACCATCTTTCCACACTGCTGTTTATACTCCTCGTGTAGTTTTATGCTGTGGGAATAGTTTAGGCACGTGCCACAGAACAGGAGCTTTCTGTGTGGCTGTTAATTGGTGCGCAACAAGTCTGAAAATATAAATCAACGTATTTCATAAGTATTTTTTTCTAAATATATGCATATGTTTATTTATATTTGACTACATACCTTGATAAATTTCTTATCCATACAAAATGGGCCCGACCTTCCATCTCCAACAGCATTAGGCTCACGTGGGATTGTTTCTCCTCATTCGTTAAATATAACGGCCCAATAACTGCTCCAATCTCCTCGTCGAATCCGAAAACATTTATGCTTATGGTCGGGTTTTGCTCTTCAAACACTTTGAGTTGTTTCAAAGGGAGAGGAAACTCCATGTTTTCAAAATTAAGCGTTAAATGCTCGCTTAATTGGATGACGGTGGCGTTAATATCGTCGATGGTATAGCTGCTGCTTCTATTCGCATTGCCTTGCGGTGTTTTAAAAGCGGAAATTAACGCCCACTTGAAGCAAAACTCATCGGAATTTTTCACGTTTACCAACGCTATTTTCGCCTTAAGCGCTTTTGGTAAAGCGATCCAACTCGATACTTTTAATGGAGTATATTTATTCACATTAAGCTCCATGCGAAGAATTTTTGCCATGCGGCTCCAGCCTTTATACTCGCAGAGTGATCTATGAATGCATCCTCAAGGCTGGTTGACTGCGTTACAACACCCATTTCTGTTTGATGCGACTTCACAGATCTTATCACCTCCTCATCAACATATTTTACATACTCTGCGAAGAGCTCGAAATTAGCCTTCACAGAAGTATGCATATGTAAAATATTTTTGAGGAGAGGGAGTAGAGCCGCTGATGCATCGCACATAAATTCTTCCGGCAGAAGAAGTCCATCCTTTCTGTTCTCGAAAGAATATGTGCATATGCGGTTCTTGAAACCGCTTGCGATCAGCTTTACCTGCTCATTCACTGGTGTGAAAACACGGATCTTGTGAGCATTTGACCTGAAGTGCGTGCTCCATTTCGCTTGTAGCATGTACACATTACACGCAGAACAATAAATAGCATGCTTGGGTGTTGGCATAGCATTTTTATTGTAGCTGGTGGTTGAAATTGGGTTGCCGATGCTAGATCCAGTGGAGTAGTTGTAGTGGGTGGTGAAGCTGGAGTTGAAGGCGTTAGATCCGGTGGCGTAGTCGAAGTGGGCGTTGATGTTGCCGTTATAGTTGTTGTAGTTGTAGGTGGCGATGGGTCCGTTGGGGGTGGCGATAGGGCCGCTATGGTTTGCGGTAGGCCCCCTGAGGAAAACGTTCGAGATTATCACCGGCTTATCTCCTCTGGTGTGGGTGGTGACAGATCCGTGGGGGGTGGCGAAAGGGCCGCTAGCGTTGGCGGTAGGCCCCCTGAGGAGAACGTTCGAGATTATCACCGGCTTATCTCCTCTGGTGTGGGTGGTGACAGATCCGTTGGGAGTGGCGAATGGTCCGTTGGAGGTGGTAGCAGGTTCGTTGGGGGTGGCGATGGGTCCGTTGGGGGTGGCGAATGGTCCGTTGGAGGTGGCAGCAGGTCCGTTGGGGGTGGCGATGGGTCCGTTGGGGGTGGCGATGGGTCCATTGGGGGTGGTGATGGGTCCGTTGGCGATGTTGTTGCTTCTAAACACAACATAATCGAAGTAATTCGGAATGCTGTTGCGACCCACGTTCTTATTATAACTAATATAATTGAACGTTTGGTCGCAGTCAGCGTTGGAGTTGTTGTTGTTGTTGCACTTGTTGAAAGCCATTTTTAAACAAAACGATTTTTTTTTAACTTTGACGATTTGAGGTGTTCATAGGTAGTTCATCGATAGTTCAGGAACTACTGATGCGGGTTCAATGAAAGAAAGGAGCCTTAATAGCTCAGGGACTGATTTTTCTATTACTTCATTCAATTGATAAATATTAGAGATAGGGACAAACAGGTTTAAGAGGACATAGGGTATGATCCGGTGCATCTACAATACAAGCGTGTAGACTTTTTGAAGAAACTTCTCACGCCCAAAGTCATAAAACAATCAATATAATGTGAAGATGAAAGAAGATATCCTAAAAATCAGTGAAATCTGGGGCATTCGATGCAGGGTGGTTCGGTTATTCCAAATTTCTTTCACTTCAAACCACCCTACAATATAAAGGAGCTGGATGAAGTAAATCAAAAGACTAATTTAATAGCCCAAGAATATGTAGATGGTTTGGATTGGTCGGATGGAGATATTTCATATTTAGGGCTGGAGGATATATTAACGCCATTAAACAGTTTCGCCTCAATCATTGTAAGGGGCGATGCTAAGAAACAATTTTTAATGAAATATTTATCTTCAAACATAATTGATTTGGAGCTTGAAGAAAGTTTAATACACTTCCCAAACTATTTCACAAATTGCAGAATACATAAAAAATCTTCAAACCAATGCGCACTTAATAATTTATTCAAACTTTTTGTAATTATGGAATCTTCAAATTTCGAAATTTATGGAAAATAAAAATGCATAAATTTTATATTTTTTTAAATGAGCTGTTTTTATTTATTTATTTATTTTCTTAATAACTATAATAGGTGCATTCAAATGACGCATAAAATCCTTGAACATCAATAGCAACTCGCTCCAGATCCATTTTTAGAAGTTTGTTTTTGATGCTTATACTAGACGATGCGCTGAACTAATCCAGTCAACGGAGAATATTCAACTAATCGATCATGCATAAGCAAACAATATACTTTTGTGTTCCTAGAACTTGCATTCTCCAGTTCGATAGAAACTCTCACATCAATTGGTCCCGTTTTAACAGCCTCATTCTGATGCGAAAGATCAATAACAATAATCGGCGCCTTTTCCTTAAACTCGCTAGGTGAAAGCAGCGGCCGAGACTCTTTCATATAATAGCTTTGTTGGAAATTTGCATACATGTCGTAGAGGCTAGCGAAACGTTCTCGTCCAAAATTAACATTCATGTCATCATATGGATACGTTTCAGAATTCAAGTACACTTTTATGTTTCTCAAGTGATTTTGAATTAGTGCTCCATTTAGTGTAAATGCTATTATCGCAAAACGGGGGCGCTCCCTGTTGGCTGCAAGCTTAACATTCCATATATGATGGGAGCCCTCCGCTAGTGCGGGATTAAGATAGCAGTCCCAGCTACGAAATGCTATTGGTAACGAACCACCGTTTTTAGTCAAACTGAACATTGCCAATTTCTTTTCATCGCTAAGTGCTACATGTGGTATTTTCCATGTTATATTGGAAATATTCAGTTTAAATTCAACATCTCCAATTTTCGAATAAAATACATCTTCCATGCTTTTAGTCATGAGTAGTATAAGCTCATGTTTACAATTTAACAAGACTTTATTATAGTCTTCTCCAAATCCAAGTAAGAATTTAAGAGGAACGGAGAAATTAAAATATCCACCGTTTGCTAGCTGTTTATCAGATCCATTAAACCATCCAGAGTTACTAAGCATGTGACTCTCGCTCTTGTTGATTGAAATGTAGTTTTTTAAGGTGGTCGTTGTACCAACAAATCGTGTGCGATCGATTTCAATGCCATTCAATTCATATCGAATTTCATCAAACAAATAACCCATACAATTGTTTTTTAATTTACCAGCGTTAGTAGGTGTGTTGTCAGCCAAACAAATCGAGCCCTCAATATTAATAAAACTCTCGCTCGGTAATACATAAAGATCCTGATTTTGGATTGTAATTCGAACTTCATCATTAGTCTTAAATGATTGAAGGTAGGGTGAGTAACTATGATATTCTTTTTTATTATGCTCTCGTCGGAATAGGGCTTCTCTCGAACATTCAAGATATCGCTCATTGCGTTCTGATTGTAAGACCCAAAGACTTTAAAAATAATCTGTTTGCAGGTGTAAGAGTTCTCCTTACTGATCTTGTTTCCTCTGTGTTAGAACTCGGAATGTTTGAGGTGGGGTTATTACACGCATATTTATTGTAAATAATCATTGTCGTGGTCTTAAATGTAAGCGAACTGTAACGCTCTCTTCACGTAAATTAACTAAATTTCCGTCTTGATCAACAATCCGTAAAATTAATGACTGAATCTCTCTCGTGTTCACTGGCAAATAAATCAGGTTGATAGGTTTATCGCTCATTTTATAGCCTGGTGGTACGTTGAGAGTAAATTCATGCAACGCATGACTTGATTCTTCGTTCACATATGATCCGCTTACAATATTACACTCCAAGCGAATTGTATTCACTTTCAATATATCGACAGGTTGATCTGAGGTATGTACGGTATTTGACTTTAGCTCCCTTTTATAAAATCCAAATAATTTGCCAATAGTACGCTCTCTGTCAAAATATATGGGATGTTCCTTAGTTGAAATCATGACCTGAAGTGTGTTGTTGTTGCTCTCGATAAGTGGATGATTTATTTTTTTGGGTTCTACTTCCTTCATTTTCTCTAATATAACATTACTTATGTCATTTAGCTCGTAGGATCCCACGGGAATCTCGAATACATGTTCTCCAATATGGAATAAATTATTATCATGATCCACATTTGGAATCGAGTTATACATGTGAAAATCGATAAGAGCACATTCATAATCCGTATGTAGTATAATAGGCGGAAAGTAGTTTGCCGATAAAGTTGAACTGCATCCTGTTAACGTAAGTGTTGTTGACATTTTGACAAGTTGCGTGTAAGTGAAGTTTCAATGAACGTTCTTGTCGTTATATTTCAAATTCGAATGAAGTCTGCAAATCCTCGTCTATACCGTCCGTTATCTATGGGGTCATCTTTACAAATTAATAGAAAGCCATATCTTTCTTTCCAACATAATTGACAAATTTTCTTAAAACAATCGAAATTCATATCAACGCCTACATGATCCTGATAGACGTGCTTCATATTTAGGGCATCTTGTTTAAACATTAGAATTAGGTTTGCATTATCACGCACAAGATGTTTCGGAATACGTGTGTATGTTTGGCATAAATAAAACGCATCGATGTTGCTATGTCGCCCCATGCAAAAGTACACACGAATATTATTTTGTTTTTCACACGCTACATCATCAAATATCATTATCGAGTTTTTTTGGCCTTGTCTGGTGCTATTACACTTTCATTTTCAGAATATGTAAAATAGCCCATACCTTTGATCGGGCCTACAAGTTTTTTTAGATATTCGTATTTAGGTTGAAATAATGACTTTGAATACAAATAAATATTTTCAAATTTTAGTCCATTGGGACTCTCGATCAAACTAATCATTACATTTGTTTTCCCACAGTTAAAAGGTCCAACAATTAGGGCTCTAATTGAACTGGGTAAAAGGCTACTGTGCCTGATCGTTTGGTTTTCATTATTTTTTAAATCGAAATTTCTCACTTCAATGTTCGTTTTTTGCTTTATTAAACGCATATTAGTTAAGGTTTTTTCATAAGCACGTCACTCATTAACAGTTCTTTGAAGAATAATGAGCTAATAAAATGGTAATGCACTTTTATAAACCATTTAGTAATAAAATTAACGTCTACCACGGAGGAGGTATCATTAATAAAATAATAAATTCACTGCCAGTAGAATTACATTTGCCAGGCTATCAGTTTTGTGGCCCAGGAACAAAACTCCAGTCACGTTTGGAGCGCGGCGATAAGGGAATAAATCCATTAGACGCCGCAGAGAGCATGATATAGCATACTCAAACCACGAATTAAGGAAACGTCATATAGCCGATCTGGTTCTAGCGGAAAGAGCGTGGGAGCGAGTTAAAGCATCTGACAGCAGTTTTGGAGAAAAAGCCGCAGCATATCTCGTAACTAACGCAATGAAAGCAAAGAAAAAATTCGGCATGGGCCTCAATCAAAGGAAAAAGAAACCAACGCAATATGAAAAAAAGAAAAAATTGGGCATGGGACTGAAACAGAGGAAAAAGAAGCCAAAACCATGTGAAAAAAAGAAAAAATTTATGCATGTAGTTAGAGTGGCTTCAAATATGTTAAAAAAGAAGAAACCTTATGATATTCACTCGGCAATCCAAATAGCTAAGAAAGTCATAGACAACTCAATTGGAGATAAGAAAAAAGATGTAATAATCCCGAGAATAATAAGTGTGCCTAAAGTGGGCGGGTTCTTGCCGCTTGTACCGATTTTAACAGCAATCGGTGCCTTAGGAGGGCTTGCGTCCGGTGGCTATTGTTAAAAGTATTAACAGTGCTAATACCGCCAGAAAACAGCTAGAGGAGAATAAGCGACATAATAAAAAAATAGAAGCAATTGCTTTAGGCAATGCTCTGTATCTCAAGCCATACCAAAAGGGATACGGTATATCAACTCTTCAAAAAAACTTCTAGCGCAGCTACCCAATAAACCACTTTCAAACATTGATATTATGAACTTTGCACGCAAGCATATTCCTAATTTCAGAGGTGTATTTATGAGAGACTCACTTCCAAAACGTGTTCGTAAAAGGGAGGGCATCATTAATTTAGACTCTTCGACAGGAGGTGGGACACATTGGGTAGCTTTTTATAAAACAGAGAAGGAAAGTCGATATTTTGATAGCTTCGGGAATTTACCACCACCTTCAGAGCTAATCAAATATTTACGAGATAAAATTAAATACAATTATAAACGAGAACAACGGTTCGATACTTTTAACTGTGGGCACTTGTGTTTAAGGTTTCTACTATTGAATCAAAGAATATTTAATAAAGATTTATAAAAATTAAAATTCAACTAGTATTTTTGTATTTTTTAATGCATGGGACTATATAACTTTTAATATCTTTTATATTTAATCAGTCTGAGATGAACAACAGCTTGATAAACAACAATAAACAATAAATAAACAACAAATAAACAACAAATAAACAGCAAACAAACAACAATAAACAGCAAAAAACAACAAATAAACAACAATAAACAACAAATAAACAATAATAAACAACAATAAACAACAAATAAACAACAAATAAACAACAAATAAACAACAATAAACAACAATAAACAACAAATAAACAACAAATAAACAACATTAAACAACAATAAACAACAATAAACAACATTAAACATGCATAAACAACAATAAACAACAAATAAACAACATTAAACAACAATAAACAACAATAAACAGCAAATAAACAACAATAAACAACACTAAACAACAAATAAACAGCAAATAAACAACAAATAAACAACAAATAAACAACAAATAAACAACATTAAACAACAATAAACAGCAAATAAACAACAATAAACAACACTAAACAACAAATAAACAGCAAATAAACAACAATAAACAACAATAAACAACAAAAAACAACAAATAAACCACTGGTTTCGTATTTAAGAAAATGAAGGAACATATTCTGAAGGAATCAACAAAGACAAGATACGCATTAAAACGAAAATTTCAAAGCATAAAATTAGGGAGAGAAGAAAATGAATATCAATTAGAAGAGACATTTAAACCAATTACGCAACCTCTTAAAAAACTCATCACTGGAAATATACTACCCAATCAGCCTTTAAAGACGAAGAAAGAAGAAAATGAAGATTATACAAAACAAGAAATTAAAGTAGATCAAAACTATAGTAATGTATCTCATGATACATATGATGAGGAAATCACAGAAGATCAATTCTATTCTTCACTTTTTGTGTCAACTAATGAAAGCAATAATCAGCATACTGTAACAAGCAATGTGAGTTATAATTTAAATCTGAGTGAGCTAGAGCGAAAGGGCGAGCTTGATAAAGCCTTTGGCCCCTACAAGAAAAGCGGAGAAATGAAATTGGGAGCAACTAAAATAATTGTAGATGATAATGAAATAATATTAGAAACCGGTGAAAGGTGGAAACTAACACCGGGATTATATTCTTTAATCTACTGTAAAAACCCCCAAGGCTATGACGAAATGAATTAGAATCATATCAGAAAATTTTAATAAAAACCAATGCTCATAGAAGAAATCACTTACATAATGATGCTCTTAAGGGTAATCGCTCTAAAAAATATCTCACAATCATAAAAAAACTGTTTCCATCAATGAACGCGCCTAGTGCGATGTCTACACCTAACCGCCGTACAAAATCTATTCATGAAGGGGGCGGTCTAATGACACTTAATACAAGTAAACCAAATTATGTATACTGGGATGATCCGAATGAGATCGTTAATAGACTAAGACTTCTAGTTGCATCACAATCAGCTGGTCATAGTAATCATAACAATGAAATAGTTTCCATAATTGAAGAGCTGCGAGAAGCAAAAATAATTTTTTAAATAAAAATGATACGTTCAATGATTTTAGCAACAATATCAAAATGTCGCTTGACAAGTTCGGACATTTTTCCTCCAGCAACATTACAAACCAAAATTATACTATGAAGAAATCTATTCCTGGCATATTGATAGATAATGAAAGTAATATTATTTTTTCAAACAAAAGACTTAAAAATGTAGGTGAACCCCTAGAAGACAATGATGTATGCACAAAAATATTTATGGAACGTAAAATAAAGCAAACGATGAGAAAGAAAGATAAACTCTTAATGGAGCAAATTACATCGAACGAGAAACTGATAAGCGAGATAGCATCTAGTTTCCAGAATATAAAGACTGAGAATAAAAGTGAAATTCAAAACACAGATAAATCACTTAAAGAATACGTGAACATAGAAATTGAAACATTACGTCGTCTAATTAGCACTGAAAATCGAAAGATGCTATCTGCAATGGAGACATTAAAAACCCATATATTTACATATTTTAAACAACACGCAGTTTAGGGGAGAACTATAAATAATGCATGCACTTGTGAGGTATAAGGTAAAGACTTAATGGTCGTCGACAAGTTCAGTCACTTCTCTAATGAGTGACACAACAGGAAATATGATCTCCAGTTGTTGGACTTGCATGTGGATAATAAGCAATATGTTGATGCAGAAAACAGGCGAATTAAAAACATCAGTAACGCAATGGACGAAAAAGACACGGTTAACACAAATTTTCTACAATCGAGAATCAACGAAGCGACACAAGGCTTGCACACGCTTATAAACATCTAAAATAAAAAAAAACGTAAAAAATAAATATAAAAAAAAAATCAATATTGAAAGTCTCATTATTAACATACGCACCAAGTGAAGTTGACATTAAGAACAGAAAATATATATATGGAAAAAATAAATCAATGGGAAAACATGACTAAAAGAGATTTAATTAATGAATTACATGCACCAGCCCGTAAAAACTTTAGGCGTCGACGTGTTGTTATAAAAGGAATCGACGACCTTTGGCAAGCAGATTTGGTAGAAATGGGAAAGTACTCGTCATCGAATAAAGGCTATAAATTTCTATTGACGGTTATCGACACATTCTCTAAATATGCATGGGGAGTTGCATTGAAATCTAAATCAGCTAAAGACGTTACTAACGCTTTATCAAGTATTTTTAAATTTGGACGAATTCCTAAGAATTTACAAACCGACGATGGGAAAGAGTTCTTTAATACTACTTTCAAAACATTATGTGACAAAAATAACATCAACCACTATTCGACATATAGTGGGTTAAAAGCGTCTATTGTTGAACGTTTTAATAGAACCCTCAAGGAAATGATGTGGCGAGAGTTTAGTTTCAAAGGAACATATCATTGGATTAAAATGTATAATAAATTGATTGATGAGTATAATCGAAAACATCATAGAACTATTAAAATGGAACCGATAAAAGTGACCTCATTAAATGAAGATAATCTGTTAAACACTGTTTACAATCATATTAAAATTTTTCACGGGGCAAAATTTCATGTGGGTGACTATGTTCGTATAAGCAAGCATAAACATACATTTGAAAAGGGATATACTCCCAACTGGACAACGGAAATTTTTAAAATAAAACGAATACAAATGACAAACCCAACTACATACATATTAGAAGACTATCAGGGTGCACCCCTTCAGGGGGGTTTCTATAAAGAAGAGCTAAGGAAAACACGTTATCCAAATACTTATCTAGTTGAAAAGATAATAAAACGAAAAAACGATCGAGTTTTTGTTAAATGGTTGGGGTTCCCTAATGAACACAACTCTTGGATACACAAGAACGAGGTGCTCTAAATGGCGACAGATCATCAACGACGAACTCCTGAAACCATTACACTCAAACACACACACACACACACACACACACACACACACACATACACACACACAGCAATATTATACCAATTAATTTTCAATAAAAGACATTCAAAAGAATTTCAAATTCATAAAATGTGTATTTATTTATTCATGTTTATTTATTTATTTATTTATATATATATATAATTTTTTTTTTCTTATATATCTACAAATCACAATTAGCTTATGAACTTATTCTATAATGACCCCAAGCATATGTTTGGATGCCATCTTCTCTTATTTTTCTCTTATCATCTAATCCACTTAAAGTGGTTTTCTTAACTCTATGCGTATATAAATTATGGAACTTAGTTCTAAACATTAGCATACTATCACATAATTTCTTATTTTCAAATAAACATTCCTTATAACTATTTAAATTTAATTTATCTAACGCGGATTTTTTGACTCCTTTAGATTTTTTAATGCACCCTCCGCCTTCAAGCGATAAGCTGTACATCTTTGCCCTTAAACCTACAAACTCGACCATACTTTTGCCGCAGTTTTCGTCTTTCATCATTCCTAACACCTTTTTATTGCACCTTTTTATCCCGTATTTCACCGCTAAATCTTCGGGGTATTCCGAAGTATCAAACTTCATATCCACATCTTTGCTTATATCCGCAAAGAAATCATTTGTTTGAATGTAATAAATAAATGAGTCTGTATCCATATAATTTAATTCGACTGCCTCTTGGAATTTGGGCTTCATGTAATCATAGTGGAAATCATACATTTTCCACTTTGATAATTCTAAGACGTTTTCCATCGTTTTCCCATAAACGGCATTGTTCAATAGCTTGAAGAAATCTTTCTCGAAATTGTTCTGTGCCATTGTTCTATGATGTGTGTTAAGATCAATGTATTTTTTCAGCCAAGCCGACTGTTTGAATCTTAACACACGATGGATCTTTGTCAGCTCTAGTCCGTTTATCAAGTACTGCTGCAAATTTCTGTAGTGTATGGGGTATTTTACTTTGGACCTCAGGTCAGCAATTAGTTTGTTGACTTTTGCTGCCGGTGTGGCCCTTTGGTTAAGCGGACAAAACGGAAGATCATTATGTAAATCGTGTAGGTTTGATGGATACATTAAATCAACCACAAGAATATAACCATATTCTGAGGTTTCTCCAATATTTATTACATCTAATGATGAAATTTCATCTTCGGTCAACCACTGAAAACCTGTATAAGGGAGACATTGCGACATGGCCCAACCGTATAGATTGTTTGCACCTAAATACATTAAGTATTCAGACGGTTTGCTGGCATCGTATTCAGAGAGATATTTATGATTGGCTTTTGAGTACCTTTTACAGCACTGTACAAGCCCACCACGAATACCGCTCTGAATAAATCTATACATATCAATGTCAGTTAGCAGCTCCAGCTCAATTTCTGTTGTCTTGAGCATAGCATCCCAAGACAGACCAGGAGTTGTATAATAATGAGCCGGATCAAGTAAGTAAATTTTCTGACAAATTTCTCTGAAATTTTGGAAAATGTCTGCTAACAAAAGCACATCAGTTTTAAGATACAATTCCATGTAATCTTTTAAGGTTTGACAACCAAAAACTGTCCAGACATGTTGAGCATGTGCAAAATCTTCTTCTGTTTATTCGGAGTTTGTGAGGCTATTAAAGAAATTTTCTCTCGAAGGTAGTGAGCTCTCACTTAAACGACTCTCTGAGTCTAAATATTCGTATGGGAACACCCCCTTTCTATGAACCAGGTTGAATTGGTCATCAAGTGGGAAGAAACGTCTACAACTTTCAAACCTTTCAACACTTAAGTTTGCGCTTAGCGCATCTAAACTTGTTGCCATGAAACGATATGTATCGAGAAATCTAATTTCAAGATTTTTATCGTGGGAGGCAATGTGTGTATATTTAGAAAGGGATATGTACAATTCCTTATTCAGTGGCAGCACCTTGATTTCGCCATCGACTTTGTTTAATTCTCTAACGAATAAATGTGAATCATACTTAGAGAAGTTATGGAAAAATACAGGGACAAAAGGTGCAATTTGGAAATTAATGTTGCAGGCATTATGCGCTGCGCCTCTAAATTTACCAGTTAAATGGCAATGATCTCTACCGCGATCAGCTCCTCACGCCTTTTTACAAATACGGCAGTTAAAAGCCATTCTAAAACCATTTTCCTCTTCAGAACTCATTGTTATGGGTCTAACTGTACTCAGGTATGAGGTGTAAATTTCGTTCACATCTTTTATTAGAGATTTAACGAAATTTTCACCTGCATTTTCACCTGTCTCCATAACAAATTTGTCTAAATTGGAATTAAAGGCGCATTTGATGAAATACGAGAATGCAATGGGAACATGTTCATGTGTTGCCACTACATTCTCACTAACTCTACAGTTTAAGGGCTTTAACATGCACTCGAAATCTGCATAGACTACGAAGGGTACATCTAAACTACGATTAAAATTTTTAAAACTTAGACTTGCCTTTTCCGCCGTTGGCGAGGTCGATACCATCTTTCCACACTGCTGTTTATACTCCTCGTGTAGTTTTATGCTGTGGGAATAGTTTAGGCACGTGCCACAGAACAGGAGCTCTTCTGTGTGGCTTGTTAATTGTGTGCGTACAAGTCTGAAAATATAAATCAAC
The DNA here is from genome assembly GCA_035041545.1 of Drosophila colorata. NCBI lineage: Eukaryota > Metazoa > Arthropoda > Insecta > Diptera > Drosophilidae > Drosophila > Drosophila colorata. The sequence goes on from JAWNLD010000265.1 coordinate 21,651, forward strand.
GTATTTCATAAGTATTTTTTTCTAAATATATGCATATGTTTATTTATATTTGACTACATACCTTGATAAATTTCTTATCCATACAAAATGGGCCCGACCTTCCATCTCCAACAGCATTAGGCTCATGTGGGATTGTTTCTCCTCATTCGTTAAATATAACGGCCCAATAACTGCTCCAATCTCCTCGTCGAATCCGAAAACATTTATGCTTATGGTCGGGTTTTGCTCTTCAAACACTTTGAGTTGTTTCAAAGAGAGAGGAAACTCCATGTTTTCAAAATTAAGCGTTAAATGCTCGCTTAATTGGATGACGGTGGCGTTAATATCGTCGATGGTATAGCTGCTGCTTCTATTCGCATTGCCTTGCGGTGTTTTAAAAGCGGAAATTAACGCCCACTTGAAGCAAAACTCATCGGAATTTTTCACGTTTACCAACGCTATTTTCGCCTTAAGCGCTTTTGGTAAAGCGATCCAACTCGATACTTTTAATGGAGTATATTTATTCACATTAAGCTCCATGCGAAGAATTTTTGCCAGGCTCCAGCCTTTATACTCGCAGAGTGATCTATGAATGCATCCTCAAGGCTGGTTGACTGCGTTACAACACCCATTTCTGTTTGATGCGACTTCACAGATCTTATCACCTCCTCATCAACATATTTTACATACTCTGCGAAGAGCTCGAAATTAGCCTTTACAGAAGTATGCATATGTAAAATATTTTTGAGGAGAGGGAGTAGAGCCGCTGATGCATCGCACATAAATTCTTCCGGCAGAAGAAGTCCATCCTTTCTGTTCTCGAAAGAATATGTGCATATGCGGTTCTTGAAACCGCTTGCGATCAGCTTTACCTGCTCATTCACTGGTGTGAAAACACGGATCTTGTGAGCATTTGACCTGAAGTGCGTGCTCCATTTCGCTTGTAGCATGTACACATCACACGCAGAACAATAAATAGCATGCTTGGGTGTTGGCATAGCATTTTTATTGTAGCTGGTGGTTGAAATTGGGTTGCCGATGCTAGATCCAGTGGAGTAGTTGTAGTGGGTGGTGAAGCTGGAGTTGAAGGCGTTAGATCCGGTGGCGTAGTCGAAGTGGGCGTTGATGTTGCCGTTATAGTTGTTGTAGTTGTAGGTGGCGATGGGTCCGTTGGGGGTGGCGATAGGGCCGCTATGGTTTGCGGTAGGCCCCCTGAGGAAAACGTTCGAGATTATCACCGGCTTATCTCCTCTGGTGTGGGTGGTGACAGATCCGTGGGGGGTGGCGAAAGGGCCGCTAGCGTTGGCGGTAGGCCCCCTGAGGAGAACGTTCGAGATTATCACCGGCTTATCTCCTCTGGTGTGGGTGGTGACAGATCCGTTGGGAGTGGCGAATGGTCCGTTGGAGGTGGTAGCAGGTTCGTTGGGGGTGGCGATGGGTCCGTTGGGGGTGGCGAATGGTCCGTTGGAGGTGGCAGCAGGTCCGTTGGGGGTGGCGATGGGTCCGTTGGGGGTGGCGATGGGTCCATTGGGGGTGGTGATGGGTCCGTTGGCGATGTTGTTGCTTCTAAACACAACATAATCGAAGTAATTCGGAATGCTGTTGCGACCCACGTTCTTATTATAACTAATATAATTGAACGTTTGGTCGCAGTCAGCGTTGGAGTTGTTGTTGTTGTTGCACTTGTTGAAAGCCATTTTTAAACAAAACGATTTTTTTTTTAACTTTGACGATTTGAGGTAGTTCATAGGTAGTTCATCGATAGTTCAGGAACTACTGATGCGGGTTCAATGAAAGAAAGGAGCCTTAATAGCTCAGGGACTGATTTTTCTATTACTTCATTCAATTGATAAATATTAGAGATAGGGACAAACAGGTTTAAGAGGACATAGGGTATGATCCGGTGCATCTACAATACAAGCGTGTAGACTTTTTGAAGAAACTTCTCACGCCCAAAGTCATAAAACAATCAATATAATGTGAAGATGAAAGAAGATATCCTAAAAATCAGTGAAATCTGGGGCATTCGATGAGTCTGATACTAAAAATTGACACGTAAACCACAAGTCATAAAACTAGAATAATTAGGAGAAAACAATTACAGAAGCCCATCCATACATTACCTGAATACATGATTAGTCCTTTACCCTTGGCACACGCACCCAGAATAGAGCTGTTTACCCTTGTTAGTAGGTGTCTATAGGCGTGAAATTTACGATCGAACCTTTTTCTCTAACAAAACCTGTTTACAAGTGTGCGCCGCACTTGTGTTCCTTCGCCGTGTAGAAAAACGGTCTGTTCACACTCTTCAGAAAAGGGAGAGCAAATTAAATGCGCACGTGCCTGATCGAGCTCTCAAGCCACCCCTGAAAAAGTAAACAAACAAGTCGATGCGTGCACTTGTGCGCACGTGATCTCATAACCCTCTCCCAATTAAAATCTGAATTTTAATGAGCGGCCTCTTATTAAACCAGTTTTTAATGATCGGTCCCTTTTCCCACCACCGAAAAAGTAGATGAACAAGTCGATGTGTGCACTTGTGCGCACGTGATCTCATAACCCATCCCACTTAAAATCTGAATTTTAATGATCGGGCACCCACGCTACTTCAGAAAAGGGACAGTTACTAAAATGTAACGGCCACTTTCCTCAGCTCCCCCTCATCAAAAGGTCACAAAGGCCCATGACGATTGGTTCCCTCACTTGTCCCTCCCTAAAAAAGGATCACGTACCTGCATATTAACGATCGGTCCCCGCACACCCCTCCTTCAAAAAGGGTCAGGTGCCTGCATATTAATTAGGGTCACGTGGGGTCATAAATCATTAATTATTCACATCACGTAATTAAATTGACAGCAACTTCCTGTCACAGAACATACAGTTCCCTACTACTCAAGTAAACAAGAAATAAACCACTGGTTTCGTATTTAAGAAAATGAAGGAACATATTCTGAAGGAATTAACAAAGACAAGAAACGCATTAAAACGAAAATTTCAAAGCATAAAATTAGGGAGAGAAGAAAATGATTATCAATTAGAAGAGACATTTAAACCAATTACGCAAGCTCTTAAAAAACTCATCACTGGAAATATACTACCCAATCAGTCTTTAAAGACGAGGAAAAAAGAAAATGAAGATTATACAAAACAAGAAATTAAAGTAGATCAAAACTATAGTAATGTATCTCATGATACATATGATGAGGAAATCACAGAAGATCAATTCTATTCTCAACCTTTTGTGTCAACTAATGAAAGCAATAATCAGCATACTGTAACAAGCAATGTGAGTTATAATTTAAATCTGAGTGAGCTAGAGCGAAAGGGCAAGCTTGATAAAGCCTTTGGCCCCTACAAGAAAAGCGGAGAAATGAAATTGGGAGCAACCAAAATAATTGTAGATGATAATGAACTAATATTAGAAACCGGTGAAAAGTGGAAACTAACACCGGGATTATATTCTTTAATCTACCGTAAAAACCCCCAAGGCTATGACGAAATGGATTTGGAATCATATCAGAAAATTTTAATAAAAACCAATGCTCATAGAAGAAATCACTTACATAATGATGCTCTTAAGGGTAATCGCTCTAAAAAATATCTCACAATCATAAAAACACTGTTTTCATCAATGAATAATCAAATATTAAATTCAACTAGTATTTTTGTATTTTTTAATGCATGGGACTATATAACTTTTAATATCTTTTATATTTAATCAGTCTGAGATGAACAACAGCTTGATAAACAGCAATAAACAATAAATATACAACAAAAAACAACAATAAACAACAAATAAACAACTAATAAACAACAAATAAACAGCAAATAAACAACAATAAACAGCAAAAAACAACAAAAAAAAAACGACAATAAACAACAAATAAACAACAAATAAACAACAAATAAACAACAATAAACAACAAAAAACAACAAAAAACAACAATAAACAACAAAAAAACAACAAATAAACAACAAATAAACAACAGTAACCAACAATAAACAACAAATAAACAACATTAAACAACAAATAAACCACAAATAAACAACTATAAACAACAATAAACAACAAATAAACAACAAATAAACAACAAATAAACAACAATAAACAACAAATAAACAACAAATAAACAACAATTAACAACAATAAACAACATTAAACAACAATAAACAACAATAAACAACAATAAACAACAAATAAACAACAAATAAACAACAAATAAACAACAAAAAAACAGCAAATAAACAACAATAAACAACACTAAACAACAAATAAACAGCAAATAAACAACAATAAACAACAATAAACAACAAATAAACAACAAATAAACAACAAATAAACAACAAATAAACAACAAAAAAACAACAAATAAACAACAATAAACAACAATAAACAACATTAAACAACAATAAACAACAATAAACAACAAATAAACAACAAACAAACAACAATAACAACAATAAACAACAAATAAACAGCAAATAAACAACAATAAACAACACTAATCAACAAATAAACCACTGGTTTCGTATTTAAGAAAATGAAAGAACATATTCTGAAGGAATTAACAAAGACAAGAAACGCATTAAAACGAAAATTTCAAAGCATAAAATTGGGGAGAGAAGAAAATGAATATCAATTAGAAAAGACATTTAAACCAATTACGCAACCTCTTAAAAAACTCATCACTGGAAATATACTACCCAATCAGCCTTTAAAGACGAAGAAAGAAGAAAATGAAGATTATACAAAACAAGAAATTAAAGTAGATCAAAATTATAGTAATGTATCTCACGATACATATGATGAGGAAATCACAGAAAGATATGAAAGATCAAATCTATTCTCAAACGATTGTGTCAACTAATGAAAGCAATAATCAGCATACTGTAACAAGCAATGTGAGTTATAATTTAAATCTGAGTGAGCTAGAGCGAAAGGGTGAGCTTGATAAAGCCTTTGGCCCCTACAAGAAAAGCGGAGAAATGAAATTGGGAGCAACTAAAATAATTGTAGATAATAATGAAATAATATTAGAAACCGGTGAAAGGTGGAAACTAACACCGGGATTATATTCCTTAATCTACCGTACAAACCCCCAAGGCTATGACGAAATGGATTTGGAATCATATCAGAAATCACTTACATAATGAGGCTCTTAAGGGTAATCGCTCTAAAAAATATCTCACAATCATAAAAAAAACTGTTTCCATCAATGAGCGCGCCTAGTGCGATGTCTACACCTAACCGCCGTACAAAATCTATTCATGAAGGGGGCGGTCTAATGACACTTAATACAAGTAAACCAAATTATGTATACTGGGATGATCCGAATGAGATCGTTAATAGACTGAGACTTCTAGTTGCATCACAATCAGCTGGTCATAGTAATCATAACAATGAAATAGTTTCCATAATTGAAGAGCTGCGAGAAGCAAAAATAATTTTTTAAATAAAAATGATGTGTTCAATGATTTTAGCAACAATATCAAAATGTCGCTTGACAAGTTCGGTCATTTTTCCTCACTTAAAGAATACGTGAACACAGAAATTTAAACATTACGTCGTCTAATTAGCACTGAAAATCGAAAGATGTTATCTGCAATGGAGACATTAAAAACCCATATATTTACATATTTTAAACAACACGCAGTTTAGGGGAGAACTATAAATAATGCATGCACTTGTGAGGTATAACGTAAAGACTTAATGGCCGTCGACAAGTTCGGTCACTTCTCTAATGAGTGATACAACAGCAAATATGAGCTCCAGTTGTTGGACTTGCATATGGATAATAAGCAATATGTTGATGCACAAAACAGGCGAATTAAATACATCAGTAACGCAATGGACGAAAAAGACACGGTTAACACAAATTTTCTACAATCGAGAATCAACGAAGCGACACAAGACCTGCAGTCGCTTATAAACATCTAAAATGAAAAAAAAAATATATATATATATATATATAAAAAAAAAAACGTAAATCAATATTGGAAGACTCATTATGAACATACACATCAAGTGAAGTTGACATTAAGAACAGAAAATATATAGATGGAAAAAATAAATCAATGGGAAAACATGACTAAAAGAGATTTAATTAATGAATTACATGCACCAGCCCGTAAAAACTTTAGGCGTCGACGTGTTGTTATAAAAGGAATCGACGACCTTTGGCAAGCAGATTTGGTAGAAATGGGAAAGTACTCGTCATCGAATAAAGGCTATAAATTTCTATTGACGGTTACCGACACATTCTCTAAATATGCATGGGGAGTTGCATTGAAATCTAAATCAGCTAAAGACGTTACTAACGCTTTATCAAGTATTTTTAAATTTGGACGAATTCCTAAGAATTTACAAACCGACGATGGGAAAGAGTTCTTTAATACTACTTTCAAAACATTATGTGACAAAAATAACATCAACCACTATTCGACATATAGTGGGTTAAAAGCGTCTATTGTTGAACGTTTTAATAGAACCCTCAAGGAAATGATGTGGCGAGAGCTTAGTTTCAAAGGAACATATCATTGGATTAAAATGTATAATAAATTGATTGATGAGTATAATCGAAAACATCATAGAACTATTAAAATGGAACCGATAAAAGTGACCTCATTAAATGAAGATAATCTGTTTAACACTGTTTACAATCATATTAAAATTTTTCACGGGGCAAAATTTCTTGTGGGTGACTATGTTCGTATAAGCAAGCATAAAAATACATTTGAAAAGGGATGTACTCCCAACTGGACAACGAAAATTTTTAAAATAAAACGAATACAAATGACAAACCCAACTAAATACATTTTAGAAGACTATCAGGGTGCGCCCCTTCAAGGGGGTTTCTATAAAGAAGAGCTAAGGAAAACACGTCCAAATACTTATCTATTTGAAAAGATAATAAAACGAAAAAACGATTGAGTTTTTGTTAAATGGTTGGGGTTCCCTAATGAACACAACTCTTGGATAAACAAGAACGAGGTGTTCTAAATGGCGACAAATCATCAACGACGAAGCCCTGAAACCATTACACTCAAACACACACACACACACACACAGCAACAACCGAACCGGCACCTATATTATACCAATTAATTTTCAATAAAAGACATTCGAATGAAATTCATAAAATGCGTATTTATTTATTCATGTTAATTTATTTTTTTTTTTTCTTATTTATATATATACATATAAAACGATGGTAATTTAATTTAGTAATGTTTCTTTATTGGAGGTGAATACATTTTTTCTTATATATCTAAAAATCACAATTAGCTTATGAACTTATTCTATAATAACTCCAAGCATATGTTTGGATGCCATCTTCTCTTCTTTTCTCTTATCATCTAATCCACTTAAAGTGGTTTTTTTTAACTCTATGCGTACATAAATTATGGAACTTAGTTCTAAACATTAACATACTATCACATATTTCTTATTTTCAATTAAACATTCCTTATAAAACTATTTAAATTTAATTTATATAACGCAGATTTTTTTTCTCCTTTAGATTCTTTTATGCACCCTCCGCCTTCAAGTATGAGGAGTACATCTTTGCCCTTAAACCTACAAACTCGATCATTCTTTTGCCGCAGTTTTCGTCTTTCATCATTCCTAACACCTTTTTATTGCACCTTTTTATCCCGTACTTAACCGCTAAATCTTCGGGGTATTCCGAAGTATCAAACTTCATATCCACATCGTTGCTTATATCCGCAAAGAAATCATTCGTTTGAATGGAATAAATAAATAAGTCTGAATCCAATTCTGAATTCAACTTCCTCTTGGAATTTAAGCTTCATGTAATCATAGTGGAAATCATACATTTTCCACTTTGATAATTCTAAGACTGTGAACCCTAAACACATCGCCTTATCATAAGTATTATGAAGTCGCTTTATCTGTATGGCATACATGTCTTCAGCAAATTGTGCAGAGCTATGAAAACTAGCCTTTGCAATCAGCGCTCGAGCTCGCAACCGATTGCGGCTCACTGTTTCCCAAGATTAGCTTGACATTTTTCAGTTTTTCTACGTTTTCCATCGTTTTTGTTCTATGATGTGTGTTAAGATCAATGTATTTTTTCAGCCAAGCCGATCTTTGTCAGCTCTAGTCCGTTTATCAAGCACTGCTGCAAATTTCTGTAGTGTATGTGGTATTTTGCTTTGGGCCTTAGGTCAGCAATTAGTTTGTTGACTTTTGCTGCCGGCGTGACCCTTTGGTTAAGCGGACAAAACGGTAGTTTTATGCTGTGAGAATAGTTTAGGCACGTGCCACAGAACAGGAGCTCTTTTATGTGGCTTGTTAATTGTATGCGTACAAGTCTGAAAATATAAATAAACGTATTTTATATTATTTTTTCTAAATATATGTATATGTTTATTTATATTTGAATACATACCTTGATAAATTTCTTATCCAAACAAAATGAACCCGACCTTCCATCTCCAACAGCATTAGGCTCTCGTGGGATTATTTCTCCTCCTTCGTTAAATATAATGGCCCAATAACTGCTCCAATCTCCGCGTCGAATCCGAAAACATTTACGCTTATGGTCGGGTTTTGCTCTTTAAACACTTTGATTTCTTTCAAAGGGAGAGGAAACTCCATGTTTTCAAACTTAAGCGTTAAATGCTCGCTTAATTGGATGATGGTGGCGTTAATATCGCCGATGACATAGCTGCTGCTTCTACTCGCATTGCCTTGCGGTGTTTTAAAAGCGGAAATTAACGCCCACTTGAAGCAAAACTCATTGAAATTTTTCACGTTTACCAACGCTTTTTTCGCCTTTAGCGTTTTTGGTAAAGCGATCCAGCTCGATACTTTTAATGAAGTATATTTGTGAACATTTGGCTTCATGCGAAGAATTTTTGCCAGGCTCCAGCTACCATCCTTCTCCTGGAATTTGTCCATTTCCGCCTTTATAAATGCATCCTCAAGGCTTGTTGACTGCGTTACAACACCCATTTATGTGACATATTCTTCACAGATTTTATCACCTCCTCATCAACATATTTTACATACTCTGCGAAGAGCTCGAAATAAGCCTTAACAGAAGTATGCATATGTAAAATATTTTTGAGGAGAGGGAGTAGAGCCGCTGATGCATCGCACATAAATTCTTCCGGCAGAAGTTCATCCTTTCTGTTCTCGAAAGAATATGTGCATATCCGGTTCTTAAAACCGCTTGCGATCAGCTTTACCTGGAAGCAGGTCCGTTGGAAGTGGCAGCAGGTCCGTTGGAGGTGGCAGCAGGTTCGTTGGCGGTGGCGATGGGTTCGTTGGGGGTGGCAGCAAGTCCCTTGGTGGTAGCGATTGGTCCGTTGGCGATGATGTTGCTCCTAATCATAACATTGTCAAAATAGTTTGGAGAGCTGTTGCGACCCACGTTCTTATTATAGTTAATTTAATTGAACATTTGGTCGCAGTCAGCGTTGGAGTTGTTGTTGTTGTTGTACTTGTTGAAAGCCATTTTACAAACAAAAAGATTTTTTTTTAAGTTTTAGGTTTTGAGGTTATGATAGTTCAGGAACTTTGTAGCTCAGGGACTGATTTTTATATTACTTTATTCAATTGAAAAATATTAGAGATAGGGACAAACAGGTTTAAGAGGACATAGGGTACGATCCGGTGAAGAAACTTCTCACGCCCAAACTCATAAAACAATCAAAATAATGTGAAGATGAAACAAGATATCTTAAAAATCAGTGAAATCTTGGGCATTCGATGAGTCTGATACTAAAAATTGACTCGCAAACCACAAGTCATAAAGCTAGAATAATTAGGAGAAAACAATTACAGAAGCCCATCCATACATTGACTGAATACATGATTAGTCCTTGACCCTTGCCACACGCACCCAGAATAGAGCTGTTTACTCCTGTCAGTAGGTGTCTACAGGCGTGAAATTTACGATCGAACCGTTTTCTCTAACAAAACCTGTTTACAAGTGTGCGCCGTACTTGTGTTCCTTCGCCGTGTAGAAAAACGGTCTGTTCACAGTCTTAAATTAAATGCGCACGTGCCAAAAGGGGTTCACGTACACGCACCTGCATATTAATTAGGGTCACGTAGGGTCATAAATCATTAATTATTTACCTCACGTAATTAAAATGACAGCTACTTCCTGTCACAGAACGTACAATTCCCTACTACTGCCGCTCATCCATGTCTTCACAAGCTGAGGTAGAAACGCGCGAAACCAATACTGAGGAACCATTCAAGCGGAAACAGCCTCCAGATACAACCCAACCCGTTTTCTGAATTAATGGCAGTCCTGGTAGTAGCATACCTTGTCCAACGCAAAAAAGTTCGTTGAACAGACTTGCTCCAATCAATTAGTAATGTCAATCTTGAAGCTAGGCTGCTGATCAGTAATGTTTGAAGCGACTACAGCTGAACATGACATTGAATATTCAGAATAGCGAGACTGCAAGCTAACGTTAACTGAGTATCCATCCGTAACAAAATTGGAATCGCCTGTTGCGGCAGACTTGACCTTTCTGAGTTGTAGTTGGTTTGAAAATCGAGACGTTATTAAATGCAGCTGGGAGCCTAAATCTAGTAGAGTCCTACACGGAACAAAGTCTCCTGACCGATTTTTTACCAGGACTGTTGATGTAGTTAGAAGCACAACATCGTGGCTGAGATCCTGGGCTATAAGTGTAGAGGAGGTAGAGGGTGAAACAGTGCTGACGAAGAAGGGACCATTTGCGTTGGTGGCCCTTGGCAGAAGTTGAGGCAGAAATCCACAGTCCAAAGTCCTGCAGCGCTGTTCCAGAAATGCGGCCATGTATTCCCATGTGGAAATCTGGTTGACAAGACCTCGATCTTTTAAGGGGTTTCCTCCACATCGCTTGACTTGCTGGATCCAGTTTCTGGACAAGCACCTGCACAATAATGCAACCAGCTATCTGCTCGATGGTCCACAAGCCCTTTAATGTACTAAAATGGGCCACTGATCCACTTTCTACCACCGGAAGCCCAGGAAATCTGTGATGTGTGCCTGAAAAACTAAACGTCGTCAAATTTTTAGATTTAAGATTTCAATAAATTTAAAGCGACTGCATATTATTATTGATGGAGTCTAGACCACTGCGACCTCCTGGGTATATTGTGTCTTTCTAGTGAATTATAACGCCTTATCCAGTCCTAACTCTTGCAATGATTTTTCTTGGCCTAAGAGTTATAATTTCTCTTGTGCCAAGAGTCTCGCCCCCAGCTGAGACAGCCTTGAACTGAATGCTGCTGGACAGTCCTCTAGGAGAAGTTCCGGTGTTTTGTCACCCTTCAGACACAGTCTGCAAGTGCCGTCCTCTACAATCTTTAGCTTATGTATGTGCTAGCGTACACGCAACCTCTGGAGCTTACCTAGCACTCCAGTTCTATGTGACCCGCCCATACCGCAGCGCCTTAGCTAACAATGGGTCGAACCATTGCTACATATATCCACATTAAAATTGTTGGAGATAATTCCCAGATTTTACCAGAAAGGGCTCTACAGCTCATCAGAGCGAGAGTGGCCTCTTTGATATCTTGCTCGGTGTGAGAATTCCATTTCAGTCGTTGATCTGGGATGACCCCCAGATACTTGACTCAGAGTCGTATTGTCATATTCATAATCCTGATAGGTCTAAGTGAGTTAAGCTTGTACCGATTTGTGAATTGTCGTTTTAGCTGGATTTATGTTCAGTCCTATAGTCATGTACCACTCTAGACATACGCACAGTCCTAACGCAATTCTGTCACATAAGGTGTGGTCAAATTTCCCTTTGCAGATAATGGTTATCTCTTCAGCATATCCCTGTCACTCTATGCCATTGTCTGTGAGTTTATGAAGGAGCTCGTCTACTACCAGACTCCACAGTAGGGGTGATAGTACCCCGCCTTGCAGACAACCCCTGGTATTGAGAGCCCTGACTGTTGTGGTGCTAACTATCACCTTGTTGGAGGTGTGTTTTCAAAGGCGCCCTCAATATCTATGAAGGCACAGTGGGCCACTTCTTTGCCTTCCACTGATTTTTTTAAAGAGTGCTTGTGGTTTCTACTAGCGCTGTCTCTGTTGATTTGCCGGCTCGATATGCATGTTGTTTATAGTTAAGCCCTATGTATTTTTTTCAAAGATTTTGAGCAGGAAGGAGGTCAGGCTTACTGGCCGAAAGGATTTTGGTTAGTGGGGGTCCTTCTTTTCTACGTTAGGGATAAAGATAGCCCTGTCTACCCTTCAAGCTTTAGGTATGTACCCTAGAGCTATGCTGCCCTTAAAAATTATAATTAGGTGTGGCAGTCACAAATCTAGGCCGTTTTGTAGATATATCGGCAGGATGCCATCTACTCCTGGAGATTTGTATGGCGATAAATTGCCAACTGCCCACCTTATTTCTTATCTTTGACGCCAGTTTCCAGTTTGGTTTCCTGGCCGTGACCCTTCCTGGCTCAATGATATCAGTTGCGGACACACATGGCAAAATGTGTTTGTAGTAGAAGTGTCACATTCTCCTCATCATTTTCCGTAAAGGACCCATCTGTTTTCTTAAGGCAGAGTTCTAGCCCGGTCTCTAAAAATAGCTTTAAGATTTCTGGTTGCGGGTGGTGCCTGCTCTATGCTACTACAAAAGTTACGAAAATGGGGTCGTTTACTATTCCGTATCTCGTTGTTGTACTCTGTAAGTTTTGCTGCGTATTGATCCCATTTTACGCTACTTCTCTTTGCTGCATTAAAAAGTCGTCTGACTTCAACTCTATGTCTATGTAGTCTCTTGCTCCACTATGGGTTGTCTCTTTTGGATGTTATCTCCCTCTCTTGCCAGCATACTTGGTAGGCGTATGTTATGGTCTCGTTAAGACCTTCAGTTAGAAGTTCAACTCCTATGGCAGATCTTAATTTCTTCAGTTCATCTAGCCTGCTCAGGTTTTATCCTAGAGTCGACTGATAGAGTTGCCAGTCTGCTCTTTTAGGATTCTTGATTCTTTTGCGGAACGTTGTGCCTTCTTTAATGTCGAATAGTATGATCCTATGGTCCGACATTGAGGGTTTAAAAGATGCCCTCCAGCTTTGTACCATTCTGGAGTATCCCTCATTGACTGAGATTATGTCTAGCACTTCGGCCCCGTTCTTGGTTAAACCAGTGGGCTCTGGCCCAGGTTGAAGATGGTAAGGGCCATCTGTAGAATATAATTAAGCAGGTACTCACCCCTGGTATTGTCGTTTGTGCTGCCCCAAATTGTGTTGCGTGCGTTGGTGTCGCCTGCCAGCAGCAGTGGCAGTCTTTTGCTGTTGCAGTAATCCACCACAGATTGTACTTCGGCGGGCGGAGCTGCTGCTTTATCTCCCGGAAAGTACGCTAATGCGAGCACCAGCTGTTTGCGGACTCTGTGTCGGCAGTGATAAGCACTGCTACGAGATCTTTGCTAAAAAAATTTGGAGAGACAGATACAAGCTCTCAGTTTGGTTTCTCGGACATCTACAATTACCTGCACGTTCTCATGACGCAGACCACAGACCTTTCCTCTGACAGTCCATGGCTCTTGGATGAGCACCAGCCCCCGATCTAGCATGGTAATCAACCTGCCGATGACAGCCGAAGCCGCCCTCGCGTGGTGCAGGTTGATTTGTGCCACGCTGGTGCACATCTTAAATCTCTGGTTCACCCTCCGAGAGCGCCAGATCTTCCTCTGATACTTTGTTGGTGAGCGTCTACTCGTCGTCCAGCTCTTCGTCGCCAGCACACTCGCCGTCACTATACACCCCACGAGCGCCGAAGTCCAGGACCACCTCCGACTCCATGATCGCCAAAGCCGTAGCTTCCGTTTGGGCGATCACATCCTAAGCCTCTGCACTTTTTATTTTGTGCAGTCGACATTCCAGCTGCCCGAAACGGTAGTTAACAAGCATACCGTTCGCTTGGAGGAGCTGCAGAGTTGGCTGCTCAACTCCAAGAGTAATAAGCTTGCTTCCCTTCGTCTCGCTGCATCTCATCACCTTCCACGTCTCTAAAAGCAGATCTCTGTTCTGGTCTTTCAAGAGACCCACAGAGCTCGCTTCCTCCTCACCAGCTGAGCGTGGAAGGTAGACGGTGACGATATCACTCCACATGATGTTTACGCCTGGCCTAAAGCGAATGCTGTTGAAGTTCATGCTGGTGGTCCAGCACTTCCGCATTTCGCCAATAATCGCGCCCTCGATCGTGGTGAGCTCCTCTTTAGACAGTTAGCTGCCTTGATGGCCTTGGTAGCATTGGCATAGGATACTCAAGTCCTTTTGGCGCTTTGTGCCGGTCCTTGCCCGTTTGTCGCTGAGCGGTTTTCACCTCCGCTTTTTTGCTTCTTTGGCAGCGTTTTTAGCTCCATGTTTAGCGAGGTCTGGTGCAGCGGCCGCTTGCAACCACTTGCTGCTTAGCCCTAGACTCTCGCGACGGGAGACACAGTTTTGTGTGCCCCTCCCCAGATACCTGAGATACCGTTTGCGGCCTGTTCCGATTAGGCCTTGCCTGAGCGGATCACCAGGTTGTCCAGATTCGGGTACGGGAGGAAGCGTCTTTCTCGGTGCGGCAGTGGGCTTACTGCTGGCAGCTACTACCGGCTGGGCCGCTGCTTTTGCGGTGCCGGGCACCGTTTTCCTACGCGCTACGTCCGTCGTTCTGTGGAAGCCTTGAATGCTACTTGACGTGCGAAGACTTCTGCACTCCCAGTGGAGCCTTGCCTATGGGGCGAGCCCCGTTTAGGCGCTGCTGCTCCTTTGGAGTGAGGCCCCTGCGCGATGTCAGCCTACCACCTTCGTCCAGAGCCGCCTCTTCCATTCGCTCTGCCATCTGCGTGATGACATAATTAACGCGACTGCATAATAAACATCCTAAATTTCCAGTGAACGAATTGTCTCTAGCGCTGCATCCTGCAGACAAGACCGTAAATGCTGCAATTTCTCGACGTTTGAAAGGTCCGGATGATTTTTTATGATCGTGACAAAATAGAATAAAAATCCGACCAATTGGCGTATCCTCCGCTGAATACTAGCAGGTTTATAGGTGGCAAAACCGGGGCCGGCCTGTGTCGAACTGCAGGCTGTTGAAAGCCGTGCGACGTATTAATACCCTCCGTAAATGTCGAATACGGAGGCATGTGGCAACTACGCTTAGCGATCTGAACCCGAACCGAAACCTTTAACGACACAACAAGTTCATCAAAATTTTCGCGCAATTCACTGTCAATTTCGTTACAATCTTATTCTTCAAGCTCATTATGCATTTTTTTTAAATGTCACCTGCAGCTCTTCAATTAGATCTAACCTCAGAGTGAGGATAGTTTCCTCAGAGAAAGTTAACTTGTCTTTAGTTATCACATTCTGTAACTTAAGCAATTGATCATAAATTGCAGTTGCCTGTCGCTTTAAACACCCTGTTTGGCATTACGGTAGTTGACGCGGCGTTTGAACCCTCCATGGCTTGAAGGCAGAGCGAAAAACGTCAAGCAGATCACGTAAGTAATTATGTATATGCGTTTATATACAAATAGGGCGGTCAAGTGCTTGAACTCACTGCATATATGTACATGCAGTTAGCGAACACTTGTTTGTGATTTAAGCGCACAATTTATTTATTAAATGATAAATAGTAATACATCAAAAATCACGTCAGGGTCACTAATGTAAAGCTTATAAGCGTTTTTATTAGCTATTGCGAAAAAAGACAAAAATTAGTTAGATTTGTTACTATATATACAAATTTATTATTGCATAGGCAGCGATGCGCGATTCAGCTGCCGACAAAAAAGCGAAATTTGTAAAGACCAATACATAGCCCTTGAAGCTGCATTGAAGCAAAATGTAATGCCCAAGCCAGCTTTAAGAGATAAAATGATAAACTGATAAATGAACGTAGGCAGCTGGACCGACATAAGAGAATAGATAAGAGCGAAGTTACCATACAACTGGCTGCCGCTGTAATCAAAGCAAACAATAATAATAATGCGTTACGTTAAACTGCACCACTGGCTATTGACTTTATAATTATACAACAGCTGCTTGACCCGATACAAGAGCTATAAGAAAGAGTTTTTAAAACTTTTTAGGGACAAATTTTTGGCATACAAGTACCGATCAGAGACCGATTATTCTTTCTTCCGTTGTTTTAGTTATTCCTACTAGTACGCACATTATGGTTACATGGCATTTGCTTATTTGTGCACTTGCATTCGTCCTTTTGGGATTCTTGAGCGAGTTCATCCATAAGTGCCTGCAGTACTTAATATTGCTTTTTTATGCTGTCCAGTAGTGGCTCCGGCAACTCCGCCTTGTAGCTCGAGGCGCGGTATGAAGAGTGGCTGCAACGGCGCTACTTTAGACTTGGCTGAAACGAGACTAAGAAAAACCTCACCGTCCTCACATATTAGACCCTAAAGCAGACGACTGCTGCATAACCATTTTCATTTCATTTCGTCGACGAACACATTGAGTTGAGTTTAGCAATCCTCGGCTCGGTAGCGATGAAAATTGCAGCGTGGTGTGCTGTATTAATGGCAAATATAATAGCAATGTCCTCAAAGTTTCTTGCATCTCCGCGGTAACAGTTCATCCCAATCGATGTTTGCGCGCCAGATGCTCTGCACTGTGAGGTACATCATAATGCATGACACAAAGCATATTGGGTCAAAGAATGACATTAGTACATACAGGATATCCCTTTTACGGCATGCGTAATGGCTCGTTAGCACTTATTTACAATATTTTTATTCCAATGTGATGTTCTTCAAGCACGCTTTAAAATTCCTAAAATCGTAGCAGTCTATATTCAACTGTGCTATACAATTTGATTTAAGCTGAACTATAGCTATAAAGAAGTTTTTAGCGAGCGTTATCGTTAGGAACAGTTATGTGGCATACAAGAACTGACCAAAAGCAGAGACTGATTATTCATGTATACATAATAAATTAGAACAGACAGATTCCTTTAGACTCTCAGCACTCTACAAGTTTTGCTTAAGCTGTCGAGAGGATAAGATAGTGTCAAATCTCTTGCGCAACTGTCTAGCCCAATGTAAACCTCGATACCGTTTTCAAACAACTTGATTCTTTGTTGATCTGTCAGATCTCTCTTAACAAGAATTTAATCCCTATCAAATTTGATTCATTGGATGGACTCCCTCAAGAGTAAGCCAATGTCTTATGCATTTGTCGCAATTTATCTTTATCTTCGCGTGCTGAGATTGACGTCTTCATACTGCACTAACGGAAGAAGAGACAGACACACAAAGGTGACTGGATAAACTCGGCTGCTGACACTAAATATAATAATAATCATAATACTGTATTATGTTATACTAGTCATATATTTTTAAATTTATTCCGCTTGTGAACTACAAGTTATTAAACACATACAGCAACATACGGCTCGTTAATCCGATTTCAATCGATTTGCAAATTCAATTTGTTGAATTTCCATCCATTCTTTTTTCGGCTTCATTCGTTTGAGCTGTCCATCCCAAACCAAATCAACTAATCCTCCTTGTTTTGCTATAACACCTTTAACACGGTTCGCAAAATCTATCGCCGATTCTCCATCCTGTCTATACATTGGTGGAAGGTACCAGACATCGCAAACAATAGCCCATGAAGTCATCATCATATAAAGATATTGCATCATTGAATACTTAGAGCTGTTCCAAAAAGCATCGCCAAATCTTGGATCGTATCTGAAAAAAAAATGTATGTTTATTGTAAAGTTAAGTTACATATGTAAGATTGAATGATATAGTTAAATATTTTTTTTAATTAATATGTGCTTTGTGTAATAATTTTTGTATGCGAATCCCGCTAAGCGCAGCATCCCGCCCAACCAAGTGAGGGACTTGTCATATAAAAAACGGCACGAGTCGCGAAGAACAAAAACAAAAGTATTTAATACAAAAGAAGGACGACTTAAGCGTTGGTTGCTCTGCATGAACCTCACTACTATTTACGTGATAGTCTGCTTGGAACCGAAAAATTAGATGGGTTAATCACCCAGATAAGTTTATTTCTCAAGTAACTAAATTAAATATAAATTACACCAAGCATAGTTTACTTTTTAAATAGGAGAGACTTATTAATAAAGGTGTATGATAACAACCACAACAGCGTCCAACATTAATCCACGAAAGGCAAATAGTAAGAATTGTACCGATTTGATTGTCTTGCTGTGATGACATGACCCAAAATGGGACAGACGAGAGATATTAAACTGTTATTGTTGTGTAAGAATCGACAAATTCCTTGCACCACCTTTCCATAAAACATTATTGACTACAGTAGTAACGTGAGTGTCGAATTTACTATATGAAAACAAGACACCAATTATTGAACTAATTGACTACCCTGGAGAGCCCCAGATGTTACTCATATACATTAAGAAACTGAATTCATAAAAAAACCCTTTTGAGTTATATTTCTCGGATACTTTGAAATCCAGTTCAGAGGACTAACTTAAGTTTCTTGACGAGCATAATGCTTGAGGATGCTTGCATGTGGATGGCACACATTCCCATCTACTAGTAGCTGCTTCTCAGTTCGCACACGCTGTTTCGTCGACCTTACATTCTACCGCCAATGACATTTGTACAGAAAAGTACTGTAGTATTTGATTTGC
Source organism: Drosophila colorata (assembly GCA_035041545.1). Classification (NCBI taxonomy): domain Eukaryota; kingdom Metazoa; phylum Arthropoda; class Insecta; order Diptera; family Drosophilidae; genus Drosophila; species Drosophila colorata. The sequence goes on from JAWNLD010000265.1 coordinate 40,257, forward strand.
GGATTTTATGATTTTTTTGATATGTGGAGCGAATATTCATAATCTGTGTATCGTTCACGGGAACATATAAAACCAAATTTAGTGGCTCTAGGGTCAAAAACCGATTAACACTGATTATATAAAAACGGGGCAAGTTATCGATCATTAGAGATAAACTTTATCTGCGTATGGTATATACAAATCTAAAAAGTCAAAGTCTCTAGCCCTTGTAGTCTCTGCAATCGATACGTTCATACAGACAGACGGACAGGGCTTAATCGACTCGGCTAGTGACGCTGATCAAGAATACATATACTTTATGGGGTCGGAGATGCCTCTTTCTGCAAAACTATTATATTATTATTTTTGAGCAAACATGTCACTAAAAATCCATTTCCTTCATTGCCAGTTGGACTTTTCCCGCCCAACTAAGGCGAAGTCAGCGATGAACACGGAATATGTCTTCCAGAGTTTGTGGAATCAGAACATGATCGGCGATTGCGTGTTGGTTTTCATACGAGCATCTGATTCTAATACCGTAAACAAAAAGACCCGATACTTGAATCATTTTTAAAATACCGACTTTTTTACCGACCCAATACTTCAAAACTTAAAAAGCATACAATATCTGAAGAAACAAATAGGTAATCGTATTCTAAATAAACATTTTTCTGACTATTTTATGACTGATTATCATAGATTGGGGGCCGAGCTCGATCAAAACCACGGCAAATTGTATCTACTGTGAGTAAAACTACGTATAAATTTGTCGTTTCTGTATTAATTTTTATGAACAATATTTTAATTGATGATTCATTAACATATTAATGTGATTATAAAATCAAACGGTACAAAAAAAATTAATTAGGGGCGGCATTCCATGGAAATCTAGCTATATCGACAAAAACGAATCCAGTTTTAAAATGTTACTATATCGCTATCTCTTCATAAAATTTTTTTTTTGATTTTATATCCCGAGATTTATGGATTTTATCGATTTGCCACGCCCCCAAAGAACTCGTAGTAATCTGCATGAAAAAGAGTCATGTCTCTAGCTTCAAAACTGAAGGAGAAACATTGATTTTATCGTAATGCCACGCCCCCAGTGGGCAGAAAATGTTCTTAGGATGCTTAAAGGGAGTGACCAGTATTCTACCGTTTGGGGACTCCATCTCTAAAACTATAGAAGATAAAGGCTTTCACGATTCGTGGGGGCGGAGGTGGCTGGGCGGCGTTCTAGTGGGCGTGGCCGGGATTTTAAAGTCTCACTTTTTGGGGGACGTCACCAGCCATCTATATACCAAATTTGGTAGCTCTAGCTTTAAAATTGTGGGAAGCATACACGTGTTACCGATTTGTGCTTTCAGTTATATCGATTTTTACGGGGCCGGGAGGAGGCGCGGCCGGAAAATTATTTCTGTTGTGTTTTTATGTTTGCGGGAGCTTTCCAGTAATGTATATTCCAAATTTGATGACTCTAGCCTATTTAGCAAGCAATGTATTTGAACAGGCGGTATGATTGCTTATTTGAATAGAACTAAATTCACAATTACAAACATGGTGCAACTTAAGCTAAAGACAAATAAAATGAAGCATAACTCTAAATAACACGCTACAAAGTCATGGTCGGCAAGCCGACTCAGCATAATCGTAGGCGATAACAAAAACTCTTGCAACATAACAAAAGCATGGTTACCGCCGCTGACTGTTGCAGCTAGAGCGCTGGACTCGAGTATTGGTGCGTCAGTACATACGAGGGCTACTTAATAACTACTTGTTAACTTATATGCAAGTGCCCAAAAGCCGAGTAATAATATGGCAAGGAAATGTATGAATGATTGTGTGCATGCACAAGCAGCACTGCGCTCAAATTCAGATTTTTAAATTTTCGGCTGCCTGTCTTTCTTGTTGAATGAACACTAATGTGAAATATTTAAAGGGTATACCACATCGGCAAGATCTTTTAGAATTATCATCACTGATAGCTAGTGATGGTATTTAAGTGTTGGTATGTTTGCAAACACACTCACTCATTATTGTCCATGTATAAAAGCGCAAATCTGTAGTACTTGATTTGCGTTTTTTAGATATGTGGGGCGATTTCTGGTGCAGGTATCCAAAAATCCGAAATATTCCTAATCTGTGTATCCTCTAAGAACGTTGCAGTCGGGTGTAACCAACAACAGAATACTCGTTCACTGTGTAATAACAAATAAAACATGTACCCTTCCATTATGTGTGATCATAAAGTGAGACTCCGTAAGCTAGAGCATGCGTCACCGACAAGAAATAATCGCAATTGTTAAAAAACAAACCGAGATCTGAACCCGAAACCCGAACCCAAAAACAAAACTTTGTGTTATAGGGTGTTTAGAACGGGGTCGCTACCGCAACTGCAGTTGAATATCGCAACTGCCGCTTTTGCCCCTTAAGAAATACACGGATTTGTGTGTGTGTCAAGCGGGCCGATAGTCTGCTGTGGCGGAAATATTGGCAGAGCTGTATTTCGATGTTAGCTGTTAACATTTAGCAGTTCTAGTATATAGGTATGTTTTTGTGCTTTTAATTGGTTTGAAAAGAGCAATATATGTGTTTTGATTGTGCGCGAAATAGACACGCAAAGATCGAAGCGATGGCTTCGGCCATCGGCGTGGAGGTGCTGCCAAGTGAGGTAAAAGTGAAGATTGACAGGTTAGTTGTTTTATCTGCTGTCACCAGACATGGTAGCAAGCTGCTCCTCTGCCCAACCGGCTAAACGGAAAACAAAACAGTTACAAAGAGGATCTCCTATTGTATATGTATATATATTCAGCATACTGAAGTAATCGCAGCATTCCCGTCCATTCAAAAGTTATCTTCTCACTGACCAAATCGTTCCTTTAAATATACGTGTTATTATGATTACCTAAGTATGTATGTTTTATTTATTCACATATTGCTATACCTCACCAGCATCAGCCAACAACGACACAATAAAAGCGTTGGACATTGATGTGCCAAGATGCAGCAGAGAGAGTTGCATCATAACAAAAAGTGCCTCGGCATCCTCGATGTCGGACGGCAGAAAGCAGGTAAACGTTTTGATCTTTCACTTTAGTATAACTCTTAAAATCAATTTTTTATACAATTTTAATTTACGCCGACATGCAGCGTTAATAGCGATCAGCTGTTCACTGACTACAGTTGCGGTAGCGGCTGGTGTAAACAAGTTTTTCAGTAGCGACTTTACCAGACTCCGTTAAAACCCTATTAGTCATCTGCACCACCAACCGTTTAATTTTCATGTGTTTAAATTCAGTTTGTTATTAAACAAGAATTGAATGTAAATTGCAAATATATTCTAGTAATGCAAATAAAATTTAGACCGACACCGTCGGCGCATGCTAATACTTGCGGTATGCAAAGTAAACAAACAAACAAAAAACAAAAAAAAAGCACATGATGAAAAAAAAGGATGTTTGGAGATTCGATGCAGTGAAAATATCGAATTTTGTATATTATGGAGACGGGATGGGCGTAACAAAAAAATTGTTTTTGCGATCTTTATTTTATGACTCTGCGCCGACGGTGTCGGTCTAAATTTTATTATGTCGGACGCATGCTCTAGCTTACGGAGTCTCACTTTATGATCACACATAATGGTAGGGTACATGTTTTATTTGTTTTTACACAATTCAAATATTGTTCATAAAAATTAATACAGAAACGACAAATTTATACGTAGTTTTACTCACAGTAGATACAATTTGCCGTGGTTTTGATCGAGCTCGGCCCCCAATCCATGATAATAAGTCATAAAATAGTCAGAAAAATGTTTATTTAGAATACGATTACCTATTTGTTTCTTCAGTTATTGTATGCTTTTTAAGTTTTGAAGTATTGGGTCGGCAACAAAGTCGGTGTTTTAAATATGATTCAAGTATCGGGGTCTTTTTGTTTACGGTATTAGAATCAGATTCTCGAATGAGAACCAACACGTAATCGCCGATTATGTTCTGATTCCACAAACTCTGGAAGACATATTCCGTGTTCATCGCTGACTTCACCTTAGTTGGGCGGGAAAAGTCCAACTGGCAATGAAGGAAATGGATTTTTAGTGACATGTTTGCTCCAAAATGTTGTACATTTTGTTTATACCCTGAACTCATGGAAAATGGGTAAAAAGGGTATAATAGTTTTGTTGAAATGTATGTAACAGGCAGAAAGAGGCATCTCCGACCCCATAAAGTATATGTATTCTTGATCAGCGTCACTAGCCGAGTCGATTAAGCCCTGTCCGTCTGTCTGTATGAACGTATCGATTGCCGAGACTACAAGGGCTAGAGACTTTGACTTTTTAGATTTGTATATACCATACGCAGATAAAGTTTATCTCTAATGATCGATAACTTGCCCCGTTTTTATATAATCAGTGTTAATCGGTTTTTGACCCTAGAGCCACTAAATTTGGTTTTATATGTTCCCGTGAACGATACACAGATTATGAATATTCGCTCCACATATCAAAAAAATCATAAAATCCGCAAATCAAATACTACAGTACTTTTCTGTACAAATGTCATTGGCGGTAGAATGTAAGGTCGACGAAACAGCGTGTGCGAACTGAGAAGCAGCTACTAGTACCATCCACATGCAAGCATCCTCAAGCATTATGCTCGTCAAGAAACTTAAGTTAGTCCTCTGAACTGGATTTCAAAGTATCCGAGAAATATAACTCAAAAGGGTTTTTTTATGAATTCAGTTTCTAAATGTATATGAGTAACATCTGGGGCTCTCCAGGGTAGTCAATTAGTTCAATAATTGGTGTCTTTTTTTCATATAGTAAATTCGACACTCACGTTACTACTGTAGTCAATAATGTTTTATGGAAAGGTGGTGCAAGGAATTTGTCGATTCTTACACAACAATAACAGTTTAATATCTCTCGTCTGTCCCATTTTGTGTCATGTCATCACAGTAAGACAATCAAATCGGTACAATTCTTACTATTTGCCTTTCATGGATTAATGTTGGACGCTGTTGTGGTTGTTATCATACACAATTTTCATAATCATTTCTTTTCTTACGTTAGTTAAACAGGTTGGCCACTAGATGACAGTGCTTAATGTTTGGCGGGCGTTTACAATTTAAGCGTATATATTTAAAAATCGAACAGGGGCGAAATTTTTTCAAATATGAAATCAGAGGAATAGATTTATGCCACTGTAAATTGGGCACAGCGCAGATGTGCTGTCACTTAACTTTTCCTCAATCCCTATCCTACCCTATCGGAGCTCCAATAAAAGTAAAAAGAGATGGGGGTCGATCAATATAAGACAGGTACTTCTGCCTCGCACCGGTGGCCAGAATGTGATATATATATATATATATATATATATATATATGTATATGTGCCAATGTAGGCAAATTTGGCAAAATCCGAGTGCCGGATTTCACAATGGAAATTATGTGAATAATGGGATAAATAAATTAATAAATAAATTAATAAATAAATTCATAAATATATAAATAAATACGCAATAAATAATTAAATAAATAGGACGATAAATTGATAAATAAATAAATAGATAAACAAATAGGCAACTTTCTTAACAGCTAAGTTGACAGGCGTGCAACAATTATATGGGCTTACAAGCGCCGCTCGTTCGGCCCTATTTATGTAGCCGCGATATGGGCGGCTGATCTGCGGCTGCTATGGCGACAGGGGCCGCGGCAGATCGTTGCGGTGTGGGCTTTTGCTGGAACACACTCACTCAGTTTTGGAAGCACGCAGAGAGGTAAGATGATGGTGGTTCCAATCAAAAAAAAAGCGCATGAAGGCAGGCTGCATGTATGTGTACTCCAAGGCAATATTGGGCCGCCGCAGAGTGAAAATAAATAGGGCCTCAAAATTAAACTGCGGCGTGACCTGTTGTTGGCCATCTGTTGGAAACAAACACTAAATTACAACACATTCAGACATTTTTACTTTCACACTTACGCCGAACTTTAATAAAGACAGCACTCTTTGTATGGGGTCTGTGCGCCTGTGCATAACCATGAATTTGAATTTGCCTTTTCTGGCCACACTTCAACAATTCCTTTTGTTGCAGTCCCGCCAAGAAAACGTGTTGTCGCCTCTTTCTATTATTCTGCCTGTAATCTCCTCGGCAGTCCCCACCGTCTGTCTCTCTGGTCATTCTGGATTTTGGCCCTGTCAACTCACGCTAATCGTCATGCGATGAACAGGGCTGCTCCCTTCGAAAAATTTCCCCACCAGGTTCGCGTTTGTCACCGATAATTAAATGGCGCGATAGTCAAATGCAACAAGGGTATAAAAAAGTCGGCATTGCACCATATCGTTAATGGTCTGCAAATAAAAATCGAATTTAAATTCACCATGTACCGATGCAAGACGTATAAAGGGCTCAAAGAGAAGTTTGATATTTTCGAAATAGTTCATGATCATGATAAAAACAGCGGTGACAAAAAGTACTGGAACCTTTATATTAGAGTTATTTATATTTCATCTAAATATCGATATTTTTATTTTGCGATATGAAATATCAGGCATGACATTTTTGAGTAGCGATATCACCGATATAGATTATGAACCAAGAAACTTATGTTTGACGACTTTTACAAAAAACCCGCTAGTTTGGCGGGAACACGCTAAAATCCGCTCAAATTGACACCCCCACAGTTTCCAAACCATAGAAGTTACAGGTATGTTCTATTTTGTATGTGAAAAGTATTTTTAAGAGATTTTTAAGCGTACCTTGGCGTTTTTGTTCTTATGTACGCTGGTAAAAAGTTACAGATGAACAGCACTTTACGAAAAAGCTCCATATTCTGTGTACCCAAAAATAACTTTATGCGAAGTGCCGAATGCCCAACTATTTTTTTATAATTTTAAATTTCTAGATTGTTAACTCGTGTAGAGGTGTTTTTGTTTGATACACATCTACTTCATAAGAAGTGGCAACGCCATTTTAATAATTAGGCTGGCTGGATTGGAAAAAATAGTTTAAAGTTGTTCCATGGCGGATGTAAAGCAATATTTTGTGCCTAGGGAGGAAATATTCAAGCTGTTCAATAAAACAATTAAAACCAGCGGCAATGCAACTTACAGAAAAACTCGTTTGCGCTATAAGCACTTGGAAATTGCTTTAAAATTAGATAGCAGCTCTAATGCCAAAAAGCACAAACAGATAAGGCAACATTCCTCTAATGCCGTTTGGTACATGAACTCAGACATAAATTGGAATTTGTATACACAAATGTGTAAATATATAATTCATTCTTGTACATTGATATACCATGCACACGTTGTCCAAGGTCGATATGCGGTACATGATAGCTTCTGGAAGTTGTGTGTCGCCGGAACGTTCTGCATCAGCTATTAAACTCGTGGTTGGTAACACTCGTACCAGAATGATAGACGATCACATAAACCAGCGCGTCTTTTTTAAATCATTGGCTTGTATTATGTGGTAACGATGTGGCAACAACATTATTATTATTATTTTTTTTTGTTATATTTAGTGTTAGTATGATTGCAAAAAAAGATTTTCGGGACGACATACACGCACACTCATTCATTTTTGATCATGTATAAGCATTTTTGTATGTGCTTGTGTATTGTTTGCCGCCGATTCAAATTTCAAATATATGATTTATAATTACATAATAATTATATATAAATTATATAAAGATATATTATATATAAATTATATATAAAGATATATTATATATAAAGGATATTAAAGATTTCGCATATTTTTTATATACATAAACATAAACTGAAAACACATACAAAAATGCTTATACTTGAAAATGATCGTCCCGAGGACCTTTTTTTTCAAACATACTAACGCTTGGGTACCCTCACCATCAATCAATGATGAAAATTCTAAGAGATCTGCCCGAAGTGGCAAACCAAATTATATGTGTGTTTTTCTTATTATGGAGTAGGTCCAATACATTGGGTGCAACACATATAAGAAAATGTTTGCGTCAATATTTTGGATATAGTGATTGTTCGGCTCAGCAGCTAAAAATTTATTTTAATATTAGTAGTTTTTTGTATCAGATCCTGCGAGGTAAGCAAAGGCACTCTTTCGTTATTGGTGCTTCTCGCATATCATAACATAACTCAAACTTGTTATCGATTAATTAGCCCATCACATTAAGCTCATTATTGTCGTCTTATCTCACTCATTTATTCTCTTGCACTTTATGCTAAGCAGCTGGCGCATCAATGCTAACGTTTTATATTTTCGCTATATCGCACCGCATATTTTTTGATCGCTAATCGTTTGTTCGCATATATATAGTCGCATGTTCGCTGGAATTATTACAACAAATTAAATTAATGTCATAAATTGAAATTAAATCTCGTTTTCTTGAATTTTAAACATAAAAAATACTTACTCACCCTCTCGTGCTAACAAAAAAGCTTGTTAGCCCAACATTTTGGTGACCCCGACGTGATTTTTAAGTTTTTCTTTTGCTTAAACAGAAAAACTATATTTATTTGACCCGCAAGTTATTAGTTTCGGAAACAACAAAACGTTCATATATATATGTACATATATGTACAAGTGTCGTGAGGTAAATTTGTAAAGCGGAGTCTGTGTACATAAGCACACATGCAGACGCATCGACTCTCTTTATAAAGATAAGGATTAACTGTAGTTACTTGCATTCTGCTTGCACGCATATTCGGCTAACTGTTGCGCGCGCTTTCAAGTACAGTGGTGACAATAAGTAGTCGGTCAGCGAACTTTGGCGCATATTCTTTGTTCGGTATTTTCGGTTGCCATGGAAAATTCTAGTGCTGAATCGGTGGCACAGCCTGCAAACAGGGTGTCTTTTTGAAACGCAAGGTGGCGTCCTCCTATAAGCGGTTGCAGGCGTTACAATCTAACCTCAACCAAACGCCCCTTGCTAATACGGATGAAATAACGTTGTCAAGTCTGCTTAAGCGGATTGAGAGGATGGAATCTACATTTGAAGAGGCTCATAATAAATTGGAGGAATTGGATCATGACGAAATCGGCAGTGATATACACTTTTAAGTGACCCTCTCTATGACAAGATCCACAGCGTTGCCGGCCCTACCGCCAATCAAGTTGTCAACGTTTTCTAGTGGCTATACGGAGTGGACAGATTTCCTTTTAATGTTCACAACCGTAATCGAAAATCACCCCGAACTCACTTACATTGAAAAATTTCAGCATTTGCGGCTCTTTTTGAATGGTTCTGCGCTGGACACCATTCGTTCGTTGGAGATTTCAGAGGCTTATTATTCCATTGCATTAGACTTATTACAAAAACGATTTGATAGGCGTCGCTTAGTATTTCAGGCACACATCGTTGAATTGCTTGGGCTCAAGGAAGTTGAGAATGGCTCTGCTGGTATGCTGCGCGAATTATCTGACAAGTTTAATGCCCATATTCGTGCTCTGACCATCCTGGCAGCAAGGAGCAAATTGCTGGATGCATCATAGTCTAGGTGCTGCTGCAAAAATTGGATCCTGTTACGCAGGCAAAGCGGGAAGAGAAGCTGGAGGATACCGCGTTTACAAGCATGATTCCGCCATGGGCACAAATTGCCACATTTTTGGAGAAGCGATGCAGAACACTGGAGAGTGTGGATTATGCTATGGTAACCTACACGCCGAAATCTCAGGTGGGCAAGAACATAAAATGACGGATGTACTGTTACAATGTACAATCTCAAACTTCAAATTATTCTGCAGTCATCACAGCAATCGTAGCTACTGGTATAGCTGATAGCCAGCCAAGTGTCGCCCTTAATACAGCTCATTGGAATGTACCTGAAAATATTCGCCTCGCTGATCCTTTCTCTCAAACTCAGTCTGGATCAATTGGGTGAATTTTACCAACAGGCATTTCGTAGATTTATATCGCTTGAGAGGATTTTACAGCGTCATCTTAACCTTAAATCCCAATATTGTGCGTTTATTCAAGAGTATATTGAGCTCGGCCATATGACTCTTGACTTCCAGAGTCTTTTCGTGCAAGTGTTTTCAAGTTGGACACAGTTACGTATGGTACGAAACCAGCGTCCTTTCTTGCAGTTCGGGCAATGCAGCAATTAACAGTCGATGAGCAATCTTCATTTCCAATCGGTGCTAAAATTCTTCGTCGAGATTTTTATGTAGATGACCTCATATCTAGCGGTGCCTCGGTGCAAGAGGCAATCGATGTCCTAGACCAAACAAAGGCCATCCTCTCTAAAGGGCGCTTCGAACTCAGAGAATTGTGCTTGAGTCACTCTGCTGTGTAAACCGCCTCCCTGACAAGCATAAGGACTCATTTCTAAAATTTAGTGATGAAAGCGACATTACCAAAACTTTGGGCCTTGCTTGGGATCCGTCAAGTGACTTAGATTGGGATTAGAGCCATTCAATGAGTTTTCGCTTATGTGTACAAATTTTTTCATCCTATTCGACGCCTTGGACTTCTGATCTCCGACATACGTTTTGAATCACTGATACTTTTACGTAACTTTCAAAAAGGTTGTCTCTTGGATGATAAAAAGAATGTACAATCGAAGGGTGTGGTCACTCGCTCCAGTATCCTGTCATCATTACTACCTTTTCTGGATGAATTTGGTATTCTTCGAATTGGAGGGCGCGTCGAAAAGTCAACCCTGCCTTATGAAGCCCGGCATCCTATTATACTGCCTCGACAGCATCCATGAGCGGAATCTCCATGCTGGACAACGAGCTTTATTGGCAGTAATTCGTCTGCAATATTGGCCTATTGGTGGCCGTAAAACAGTTTCCAGGATAGTCAACAAATGCATAAGATGTTTCCGGAGCAAGCCGCGGTTGGTGGAACTCGTAATGGCTGATCTGCCAAAAGAGCGACTTGTTGGAACTCGAGCGTTTGATATAGCCGGAGTAGACTTCTGTAAAATGGTACATCAGCGTTTTTATTTGCTTCGCCACAAAAGCCATCCATCTTGAGCTGGTTAAGGATTGCATTTCTCAATGCTCATCGACACTTCATATATACTCGTGGCAAGCCACGTCAGATTTGGTCTGACAATGCCACCAGCTTTGTCGGCGCTAAGAACGAGCTTTTGGAGCTAAAAAATCTTCTCCTCAGTAGCTGTCATTAAGAGGCGCTTCAGTCCACCAAGCTCCCCTCACTTTGGTGGCGTTTGGAAGGCGGCGTTTAAAACGGCAAAACATAATTTCTACCGAGTTGTGGGATCGACTGTTCTAGGATTCGGATTGTTTGCCACATAACGGCAGTCGTTAACTCTAGACCATTGCTTCCCATTTCAGAAGACCAGAAGACCTTGACGTTCTAACACCAGCCCACTTTTTGATTGGTGGCCCACAATCCAAATTCACAGAGCCTGATGTGACACGGCTCAACTCTAACCATCTGGACAGCTGGCAACGAGTTTCCTACCTGCATCAAGTTTTTTGGTCCCGCTAGCGAGAAGAATATTTTAATCTTCTTCAAGAGCGTTCTAAAGGCAAACTCCTAAACCTGGTGTGACTCTCAACGACATTGCTCTTGTCAAAGACGAGAATTTACCTCCATTGAAATGGCCGCAAGCGAGAGTGATTGAATTGGTCAAAGGAACAGATGACATCGCACGCGTTTCAATTCTCAAGACGGCTACTGGATTAATAAAGCGAGCAATTAATAAGCTGTGTCTGCTTCCCCTTAAGGATCCTGTTGAAGCTCAACCGTTCAACGGGAGGAGTATGGTTGGCGCTTCTCGCATAACTCAAACTTGTAATCTGTTAATAATCTAGCACTTTTCGCATTAAGCTCATTGTTGTCTTCTTATCTCGCTGATTTTTTCTCTTGCACATTATGCTAAGCAGCTGGAGCATCAATGCTAACGCCGCTGAAAACTTATTCTCAGTTAATTCTTTCGCTATATCGCACCGCATTTTGATCGCTAATCATATATTTGCATACATACATATATTCGCATACATTTATCGCATGTTCGCTACAATAATTGCACCATTAAATTAGTGTCATAAATTGAAACTAGCTCTCGTTTAATTGAATTTTTAACATACAAAATATTTCTTGCTTTAAGTGCTAATAAAAAAGCTTGTTAGCCCAACATTTTGGTGACCCCGACGTGAATCTTTTAAGTTTTCTTTTGCATAAAAAGAAAAATTACATATATTTATTTGACCTGCAAATTACGGCAACAGCAAAACGTTCATATACATGTGTACATATATGTACAAGTGTCGTGCAGTAAATTTGTAAAGCGGAGTCTGTGTACATAAGCATACATACAGACGCATTGACTCTCTTTAGTTACTTGTATTCTGCTTGCGCGTATATTCGGCTAACTGTTGCGCGCGCCTTCAAGTACAGTAGTGACAATAAGTACTCGGTCAGCGAACTTTGGCGCGCATCCTTTGTTCGGTATTTTCGGTTGCCATGGAAAATTCTAGTGCTGAATCGGCAGCTCAGCCTTGCTAATACGGATGAAATAACGTTGTCAGTGCTGCTTAAGCGGATTGAGAGGATGGAATCTACTTTCCAAGAGGCCCATAATAAATTGGAGGAATTGGATCATGCCGAAATGGGCAGTAATTTGCGAGAGGAATTTGACAAGCTTTCAGTCACTCTGGAAACGTCTCTGCGGTTTGAAATCGCCAAGCGCAGTAGAGCGTCGCCGTCCAGCTCCACATTTTTAAGTAATCCTCTTCCTGCTGCGTCTATGACCAGATCCAGAGCGTTGCCGGTCTTACCGCCTATCAAGTTTCCGACGTTTTCTGGCGGTTATACGGAGTGAGCAGATTCCTTTTCAATGTTCACAACCGTAATAGAAAATCATCCCGAACTCACAAACATCGAAAAATTTCAGCATTTGCGGCTCTGCTTGAATGATTCTACGCTGGACACCATTCGTTCGTTGGAGATTTCAGAGGCTAATTAATCCATTGCATTAGATTTATTACAAAAACAATTTGATAACCGTCGCTTAGTATTTCAGGCACACATCGTTGAATTGCTTGGGCTCATGAAAGTTGAGAATGGCTCTGCTGGTATGCTGCGCGAATTATCTGACAAGTTTAATGCCCATATTCGTGCTCTGACCAGCCTAGTCTAGGTGCTGCTGCAGATCCTGTCACAAAGGCAGGCAAAGTGGGAAGAGAAGCTGTTGTGCTCCTGGCCACTGCTATTGTACTGGTTAAGAATCGCTCTGAGACTTTAATTCCGTGTCGTGCTGTATTGGATGATGGATCCCAGTTGCATTTAATTAAGTCTCGAATCGCTCAACAGCTCCAGTTGAAGAAAAGTCAATCTCTAGCAGCAGTTGCTGGCCTTGGAAACACTCCATTTGCTACTGACGGAAGTACTGTTACAGTCAATGTACAATCGCAAACTTCGAATTATTCTGCAGTCAACACAGCAATCGTAGCTCCAACTATAGCTGATAGCCAACCAAGTGTCGCCCTTAATACAGCTCATTGGAATATACCTGAAAATATTCGCCTCGCTGATCCTTTCTTCTACAAGCCGCAGCGAGTTGACCTGTTAATTGGAGCTGGCCTTTTCTACGAACTAATGTGTGACGGACAAATCAAGCTGCTACCAGGATTGTCTCTTCTACAAAAGACACACCTTGGATGGATAGTTGCAGGTGGCGGCGCACGACAAAACCGCTCTAATGGCCAATTGTCTTTCGTCTGATGTCCAAACTGATTCTGATAGCCAAGCCGATGAATTAATTCGACGATTTTGGGAAGTATAATGTCTTCAAGAGCCTTTTGCCAAAGCAACAAAAGAAGAGCTAGACTGCGAGGAGCATTTTACAAAGAATTTCCAAAGGCTGCCAACAGGAGAATACTCCGTGCGGCTGCCTCTCAAACTCAGTCTGGATCGATTAGGTGAATCTTAGCAACAGGCATTTCGCAGATTTATATCGCTTGAGAGGAAGTTACAGCGTCATCCTAACCTTAAATAACAATATTGCGCATTTATTTAAGAGAACATTGAGCTCGGCCATATGACTCTTGTCCCTCCAAAGTCTTTGCGTCTATGCAAATATTTTCTCACTCATCATTGCGTGCTGAAGGAAGAAAGCACGAGCACCAAACATCGGGTCGTGTTTGAATGAAGTGTTGAAGACTGGGCCCGTCATACAACCGAAGCTGTTTAATATTTTAATGCGATTTCGTACTTTTGAGATGTATCGATGTGTCCGAGTTTCATCACCAGATAACTACCTACAATGCATCTTGTGGCGAGATTCAACTGAATCTGTTCCGGTTGTACACAGTTACGTATGGTGCGAACCCAGCTTCATTTCTTGCAGTTCGGGCAATGCAACAACTAGCAGTCGATGAACAATCTTCATTTCCAGTCGGTGCTAAAATTCTTCATCGAGATTTTTATGTAGATGACCTCATATGTGCCGGTGCCTCGGTGCAAGAAGCAATCGATATCCTAAAGCAAACAAGGGCATCCTCTCTAAAGTGCGCTTCGAACTCAGAAAATGGTTCTCGAATCACTCTGCTGTGCTAAAAGGCGAGCCTGACAAGGATAAGGACACATTTCTAAAATTACGTATGGTGCGAAACCAGCTTGGAAGCGACATTACCAAAACTTTGGGCCTTGCTTGGGATCTGTCAAGTGACAAATTGATGTTTTCTTTTATGCCTGCCAATCAAACCTTGAAGCCTTGCAAGAGATCAGTTCTGTCCGCTATTGCTCGTTTTTACGATCCACTAGGATTAATTGGACCAGTCATCATATAGGCAAAGATTTTTCTGCAACTTCTTTGAAAGGAAAATTTAGATTGGGATGAGAGGCTTCCAGCTTTTCTGAATACTGCCTGGCAAGAGCCTCGCCAAACTTTTAGCAATGTCCAGTTGTCTACGTTTCCCCGGTTGTTTTGAAATCCAATGTGTGACCTAGAGGTCCACGGCTTCTGCGATGCCAGCATTACTGCGTACGGAGCTTGCATATATGTGGTTTCAAAGGGACAGCAATCGAGTTCACGTCTCTTTTGCTCTTTGTCATGAGTGGCACCACTGAAAACTCTTACGGTACCAAAACTCGAGCTTTGTGGTGCACTGATCTAAGTCCAACTGATGCAGGAGGTAGCTCAAATGAAGTTGTTTACGGGCACGTTTCATTGTTGGTCAGACTCGTCAATATGTCTATCTTGGATCCGAGATGACTCGTCGAGCTTCAACATATTTGTTGCAAATCGGATAGCCACCATTCAGGAACTGACAGCGGATTTCCAGTGGCATTATGTCCCGACAACTATCAATCCCGCTGACATTCTTTCCGGAGCCACTCCCAATGAGCTTGTAGGTTCAGAGGTCTGGTCATGTGGTCGTGAATCTTTAATTGGTTCCCGTCCCGTCTTGTCTTCTTGAAAAGCCAATATTGGAGTTACGCCGAAGAGTGCGCATCATCAAAGATCCTACTGATGATGCCATACTGATTTGCAAATATGTGAATTCCTTTTCTGCCATTTAACGAGTTTTCGCTTATGTGTACAAATTGTTCCATCGTATTCGACGCCCCGGACTTCTGATCTCCGACATACGTTTTGAATCACTGATACTTTTACGTAACTTTCAAAAAGGTTGTCACTTGGAAGATAAAAAGAATGTACAATCAGAGGGTGTGGTCACTCGCTCCAGTATCCTGTCATCATTACTACCTTTTCTGGATGAATTTGGTATTCTTCGAATTGGAGGGCGCGTCGAAAAGTCAACCCTGCCTTATGAAGCCCGGCATCCTATTATACTGCCTCGACAGCATCCATGAGCGGAATCTCCATGCTGGACAACGAGCTTTATTGGCAGTAATTCGTCTGCAATATTGGCCTATTGGTGGCCGTAAAACAGTTTCCAGGATAGTCAACAAATGCATAAGATGTTTCCGGAGCAAGCCGCGGTTGGTGGAACTCGTAATGGCTTATCTGCCAAAAGAGCGACTTGTTGGAACTCGAGCGTTTGATATAGCCGGAGTAGACTTCTGTAAAATGCTACATCAGCGTTTTTATTTGCTTCGCCACAAAAGCCATCCATCTTGAGCTGGTTAAGGATTGCATTTCTCAATGCTCTTCGACACTTCATGTATACTCGTGGCAAGCCACGTCAGATTTGGTCTGACAATGCCACCAGCTTTGTCGGCGCTAAGAACGAGCTTTTGGAGCTAAAAAATCTTCTCAGTAGCTGTCATTAAGAGGCGCTTCAGTCCACCAAGCTCCCCTCACTTTGGTGGCGTTTGGAAGGCGGCGATTAAAACGGCAAAACATAATTTCTACCGAGTTGTGGGATCGACTGTTCTAGGATTCGGATTGTTTGCCACATAACGGCAGTCGTTAACTCTAGACCATTGCTTCCCATTTCAGAAGACCAGAAGACCTTGACGTTCTAACACCAGCCCACTTTTTGATTGGTGGCCCACAATCCAAATTCACAGAGCCTGATGTGACACGGCTCAACTTTAACCATCTGGACAGCTGGCAACGAGTTTCCTACCTGCATCAAGTTTTTTGGTCGCGCTAGCGAGAAGAATATTTTAATCTTCTTCAAGAGCGTTCTAAAGGCAAACTCCTAAACCTGGTGTGACTCTCAACGACATTGCTCTTGTCAAAGACGAGAATTTACCTCCATTGAAATGGCCGCAAGCGAGAGTGATTGAATTGGTTAAAGGAACAGATGACATCACACGCGTTTCAATTCTCAAGACGGCTACTGGATTAATAAAGCGAGCAATTAATAAGCTGTGTCTGCTTCCCCTTAAGGATCCTGTTGAAGCTCAACCGTTCAACGGGAGGAGTATGGTTGGCGCTTCTCGCATAACTCAAACTTGTAATCTGTTAATAATCTAGCACTTTTCGCATTAAGCTCATTGTTGTCTTCTTATCTCGCTGATTTTTTTCTCTTGCACATTATGCTAAGCAGCTGGAGCATCAATGCTAACGCCGCTGAAAACTTATTCTCAGTTAATACTTTCGCTATATCGCACCGCATTTTGATCGCTAATCATATATTTGCATACATACATATATTCGCATACATTTATCGCATGTTCGCTACAATAATTGCACCATTAAATTAGTGTCATAAATTGAAACTAACTCTCGTTTAATTGAATTTTTAACATACAAAATATTTCTTGCTTTAAGTGTTAATAAAAAAGCTTCTTAGCCCAACATTTTAGTGACCCCGACGTGAATCTTTTAAGTTTTCTTTTGCATAAAAAGAAAAATTACATATATTTATTTGACCTGCAAATTACGGCAACAGCAAAAAATTTGTAAAGCGGAGTCTGTGTACATAAGCATACACACAGACGCATTGACTCTCTTTAGTTACTTGTATTCTGCTTGCGCGTATATTCGGCTAACTGTTGCGCGCGCCTTCAAGTACAGTAGTGACAATAAGTACTCGGTCAGCGAACTTTGGCGCGCATCCTTTGTTCGGTATTTTCGGTTGCCATGGAAAATTCTAGTGCTGAATCGGCAGCTCAGCCTTGCTAATACGGATGAAATAACGTTGTCAGTGCTGCTTAAGCGGATTGAGAGGATGGAATCTACTTTCCAAGAGGCCCATAATAAATTGGAGGAATTGGATCATGCCGAAATGGGCAGTAATTTGCGAGAGGTAATTTTAAGTGATCCTCTTCCTGCTGCGTCTATGACCAGATCCAGAGCGTTGCCGGTCTTACCGCCTATCAAGTTTCCGGCGTTTTCTGGCGGTTATACGGAGTGAGCAGATTCCTTTTCAATGTTCACAACCGTAATAGAAAATCATCCCGAACTCACAAACATCGAAAAATTTCAGCATTTGCGGCTCTGCTTGAATGATTCTACGCTGGACACCATTCGTTCGTTGGAGATTTCAGAGGCTAATTATTCCATTGCATTAGATTTATTACAAAAACAATTTGATAACCGTCGCTTAGTATTTCAGGCACACATCGTTGAATTGCTTGGGCTCATGAAAGTTGAGAATGGCTCTGCTGGTATGCTGCGCGAATTATCTGACAAGTTTAATGCCCATATTCGTGCTCTGACCAGCCTAGTCTAGGTGCTGCTGCAGAAATTGGATCCTGTCACAAAGGCAGGCAAAGTGTTAAGAGAAGCTGGAGGATACCGCGTTTGCAAACATGATTCCGTCATGGACACAAATTGCCACATTTTTGGAGCAGCGATACTGGAGAGTGTGGATTATGCCATGGCAGCCTATACGCCAAGCTCTTAGGACTGTAATAACATAAAAACAAACCTCAGTAGAACATCACTTGTTGCTACTAACCCGAGGGCCACTGTGTGCGTATTTTGTGACAGCACAGAGCATGGTATATGGCAATGCCCAAGATTTGGAAATTTATCTCCAGAGCTGCGTCTCAAGGAAGCAAAATGGTTATCCCTATGCCTCAACTGCCTTAAAAGGGGACTTCTCTTACGCACGTGTAATTCTGGAACTTGTCGCACATGTGGCTCCAAACACCATACATTATTGCATTTGGATTTTTCGCATTCGATCTCTCAAACTTGCGCTCCAGCTTCTTCAGCCCCTGCCTCTTCTGCTCTCGTTGCCCACAATCTCAGCAGCAATGTTGTGCTCCTGGCCACTGCTATTGTACTGGTTAAGAATCGCTCTGAGACTTTAATTCCGTGTCGTGCTGTATTGGATGGTGGATCCCAGCTGCATTTAATTAAGTCTCAAATCGCTCAACAGCTCCAGTTGAAGAAAAGTCAATCTCTAGCAGCAGTTGCTGGCCTTGGAAACACTCCATTTGCTACTGACGGATGTACTGTTACAGTCAATGTACAATCGCAAACTTCGAATTATTCTGCAGTCAACACAGCAATCGTAGCTCCTACTATAGCTGATAGCCAACCAAGTGTCGCCCTTAATACAGCTAATTGGAATATACCTGAAAATATTCGCCTCGCTGATCCTTTCTTCTACAAGCCGCAGCGAGTTGACCTGTTAATTGGAGCTGGCCTTTTCTACGAACTAATGTGTGACGGACAAATCAAGCTGCTACCAGGATTGTCTCTTCTACAAAAGACACACCTTGGATGGATAGTTTCTGGTGGCGGCGCACGACAAAACCGCTCTAATGGCCAATTGTCTTTCGTCTGATGTCCGAACTGATTCTGATAGCCAAGCCGATGAATTAATTCGACGATTTTGGGAAGTATAATGTCTTCAAGAGCCTGTTGCCAAAGCAACAAAAGAAGAGCTAGACTGCGAGGAGCATTTTACAAAGAATTTCCAAAGGCTGCCAACAGGAGAATACTCCGTGCGGCTGCCTCTCAAACTCAGTCTGGATCGATTAGGTGAATCTTAGCAACAGGCATTTCGCAGATTTATATCGCTTGAGAGGAAGTTACAACGTCATCCTAACCTTAAATAACAATATTGCGCATTTATTCAAGAGAACATTGAGCTCGGCCATATGACTCTTGTCCCTCGAAAGTCTTTGCGTCTATGCAAATATTTTCTCACTCATCATTGCGTGCTGAAGGAAGAAAGCACGAGCACCAAACATCGGGTCGTGTTTGAATGAAGTGTTGAAGACTGGGCCCGTCATACAACCGAAGCTGTTTAATATTTTAATGCGATTTCGTACTTTTGAGATGTATCGATGTGTCCGAGTTTCATCACCAGATAACTACCTACAATGCATCTTGTGGCGAGATTCAACTGAATCTGTTCCGGTTGTACACAGTTACGTATGGTGCGAAACCAGCTTCATTTCTTGCAGTTCGGGCAATGCAACAACTAGCAGTCGATGAACAATCTTCATTATCGATGTGTCCGAGTTTCATCACCAGATAACTACCTACAATGCATCTTGTGGCGAGATTCAACTGAATCTGTTCCGGTTGTACACAGTTACGTATGGTGCGAAACCAGCTTCATTTCTTGCAGTTCGGGCAATGCAACAACTAGCAGTCGATGAACAATCTTCATTTCCAGTCGGTGCTAAAATTCTTCATCGAGATTTTTATGTAGATGACCTCATATGTGCCGGTGCCTCGGTGCAAGAAGCAATCGATATCCTAAAGCAAACAAGGGCATCCTCTCTAAAGTGCGCTTCGAACTCAGAAAATGGTTCTCGAATCACTCTGCTGTGCTAAAAGGCGAGCCTGACAAGGATAAGGACACATTTCTAAAATTACGTATGGTGCGAAACCAGCTTGGAAGCGACATTACCAAAACTTTGGGCCTTGCTTGGGATCTGTCAAGTGACAAATTGATGTTTTCTTTTATGCCTGCCAATCAGACCTTGAAGCCTTGCAAGAGATCAGTTCTGTCCGCTATTGCTCGTTTTTACGATCCACTAGGATTAATTGGACCAGTCATCATATAGGCAAAGATTTTTCTGCAACTTCTTTGAAAGGAAAATTTAGATTGGGATGAGAGGCTTCCAGCTTTTCTGAATACTGCCTGGCAAGAGCCTCGCCAAACTTTTAGCAATGTCCAGTTGTCTACGTTTCCCCGGTTGGTTTGAAATCCAATGTGTGACCTAGAGGTCCACGGCTTCTGCGATGCCAGCATTACTGCGTACGGAGCTTGCATATATGTGGTTTCAAAGGGACAGCAATCGAGTTCACGTCTCTTTTGCTCTATGTCATTAGTGGCACCACTGAAAACTCTTACGGTACCAAAACTCGAGCTTTGTGGTGCACTGCTCTAAGTCCAACTGATGCAGGAGGTAGCTCAAATGAAGTTGTTTACGGGCACGTTTCATTGTTGGTCAGACTCGTCAATATGTCTATCTTGGATCCGAGATGACTCGTCGAGCTTCAACATATTTGTTGCAAATCGGATAGCCACCATTCAGGAACTGACAGCGGATTTCCAGTGGCATTATGTCCCGACAACTATCAATCCCGCTGACATTCTTTCCGGAGCCACTCCCAATGAGCTTATAGGTTCAGAGGTCTGGTCATGTGGTCCTGAATCTTTAATTGGTTCCCGTCCCGTCTTGTCTTCTTGAAAAGCCAATATTGGAGTTACGCCGAAGAGTGCGCATCATCAAAGATCCTACTGATGATGCCATACTGAGTTGCAAATATGTGAATTCCTTTTCTGCCATTTAACGAGTTTTCGCTTATGTGTACAAATTGTTCCATCGTATTCGACGCCCCGGACTTCTGATCTCCGACATACGTTTTGATCACTGATACTTTTACGTAACTTTCAAAAAGGTTGTCACTTGGAAGATAAAAAGAATGTACAATCAGAGGGTGTGGTCACTCGCTCCAGTATCCTGTCATCATTATTGCCTTTTCTGGATGAATTTTGTATTCTTCGAATTGGAGGGCGCATTGAAAAGTCAACCCTGCCTTATAAGGCCCGGCATCCTATTATAGTGCCTCGACAGCATCCCGTTACCGTCGCTATTGTCACTCATTTCAATGAGCAGAATCTCCATGCTGGACCACGAGCTTTTTGGCAATAATTTGTCTGCAATATTAGCCTATTGGTGGCAATAAAACAGTTTCCAGGATACTAAACAAATGCATAAGATGTTTCCGGAACAAGCCGCGTTTGGTGGCGCACGTAATGGCTGATCTGCCAAAAGAGTGACTTGTTGGAACTCGAGCGTTTGATATAGCCGGAGTAGACTTCTTCGGCTCATTCTTCTACAAGCCGGACACTCGCAATAAGGCTCCTATAAAATGCTACATCACTGTTTTTATTTGCTTCGTCACGAAAGCCATCCAACTTAAGCTGGTCATGGATTGCATTTCTCAATGCTCTTCGACACTTCATATATACTCGTGGAAAGCCACGTCAGATTTGGTCTGACAATGCCACCAGCTTTGTCGGCGCTAAGAACGAGCTTTTGGAGCTAAAAAATCGTTTCCTCAGTAGCTGTCATTAAGAGGCGCTTCCCCTCACTTTGGTGGCGTTTGGAAGGCGGCGATTAAAACGGCAAAACATAATTTCTACCGAGTTGTGGGATCGACTGTTCTAGGATTCGGATTGTTTGCCACATAATGGCAGTCGTTAACTCTAGACCATTGCTTCCCATTTCAGAAGACCAGAAGACCTTGACGTTCTAACACCAGCCTACTTTTTGATTGGTGGCCCAGAATCCAAATTCACAGAGCCTGATGTGACACGGCTCAACTTTATCCGTCTAGACAGCTGGCAACGAGTTTCCTACCTGCATCAAGTCTTTTGGTCCCGCTGGCGAGAAGAATATTTGAATCTTCTTCAAGAGCGGTCTAAATGGCAAACTCCTCAAGGACGAGAATTTACCTCCATTGAAAAGGCCACAAGCGAGAGTGGTTGAATTGGTCAAAGGAGCAGATGACATCGCACGCGTTGCAGTTCTCAAGACGACGAATGGACTAATAAAACGTGCATTCAATAAACTGTGTCTGCTTTCCCTTAACGATCCTGTTGAAGCTCAACCGTTTAACTGGGGGACTATGTTTTATTTATTTTATTAGTAGTTTTTTGTATATTGTCCTGCGAGGCAAGCAAAGTCACTCATTCGTTATTGGCGCTTCTCGCATATCATAATATAACTCAAACTTGTTATCGGTTAATTATCTAGCGCTTCTCGCATTAAGCTCATTATTGTCGTCTTATCTCATTCATTTATTCTTTTACACTTTATGCCAAGCAGCTGGCGCATCAATGCTAACGTCGCTGCAAACGCATTCTCGTTTTATATTTTCGCTATATCGCACCGCATATTTTTTGATCGCTAATCGTTTGTTCGCATAAATATATTCGCATGTTCGCTATAATAATTGCAACAAATTAAATTAATGTCATAAATTAAAATGAACTCGTTTTCTTGAATTTTAAACATAAAAAATACTTTCTCGCCGTCTCGTGCTAACAAAAAAGCTTGTTAGCCCAACAGTGATGCTACCCTACGCAGAATATGAGATGCCGCTATAATGGGTCTTCCAGCAAGACAATGACCCCAAGAACACTAGGAAGAAAGCAAAGGAGTGGTACAAAAAATTCGGTTAACGTTTTGAAATGGCCTGCGCAGTCTCCAGACCTCAATCCCATTGAAAAGCTAAAGTTACTGCTTCCAAACCAACCAGCAACAGCTCACTTTGGGAAGCCATTCAGCTATCCTGGAGCAGAAGTCCTATAACCGATGCCATGACTTGGTTACCAAGACGTTAGACAGACGTTGTTGCCAATAAAGGCAACCCAATTAAATATTAAATTTATAGAAAAATCTTGGCTTTAATAGACAAATATCTTTAAGTAATGAAGTTGTTACTAATTCCTCATTTTTACCATTTTTCGTATATATTTGAAAAGTGGTGATATTTTTTCGCAAATTGTAGTGTTTTTTCATACATTTCCTTAAATACGTTGAAAATTTTAAATAACAAAATATATGAATGTTTTTTATTTCGTTGATTTTTAGAGTCTTTTAGTTCAAAAAACGTATTCCAAAGTTCCTTAATTGTTAGGACGCCCTTGAAAACATTACTCCTGAACGTGATGCTATTTTTTTTTCAGCTGTATATACTTGTTGTTACATTTGCACAAAACCATTATACCCTTTTTACCCATTTTCAATGGGTTCAGGGTATAAAAAGAAAGAATATTGTTTTAATTTTGGCTCACCAGAGCAATAACTTCAGTAGTAACGAAAGAACAAAGAGTTCTAAGAAGGTGAACTTAATTGTTGATCGTTGTAGATTTAAGACAATTCGTATAAACAATGTGGATGTTGTAGTGCCTTGTAGATACAGAGTCTGGTGTAACAATTGTAAACGAGTTAGTACTGAAAAAATTAAATGATAAGAAGTTTTTAAAAGTGTGGCCACATTACGCGGCTTGGGCAATATGAGTACAAAACCGATCGGATTTTTAATGCTCAGTTAGAACATTTTGAACATATATTTTGGACTGTTGCAAATGGCAAGTTCTGCTGTTGGGGCACGACTTTATTAAAAAATTAAAGTTTGCGTCCATGGCAATAGGATTGTTTTTGAAAGCCTTAAATCCGTCTCGAAGCCTGCAATTGAATATCCTATTAGCGTATTACCTGTATTCGAAAATTCAGACGACATCTCAGCTCCACCCTAATATCGTGTAAGGGCTTAGCAGTTGATACCAGCTTTCAGTCGCCAGAAACATGTATAGAATGCCAAATTCAACTGAGCATTATTCAGAACGGAGCTATTAGGCCTTTTCGCCAGTCGCCAAGCTGAAGCAATAAAAAAACAAATCGACGAATGGCTGGAAAAAGGTATAGTGCGAAAATCTGCTTCACACGTACCAAGCCGAGTTGTCGTTGTCAAGAAAAAGGATTAAACGCTAAGGATACCGTAAGCTAAACAGCATGGTATTACAGGATTAATTCCCTGTAACGCTAATTGAAGATGTACTTGAAAATCTAAAGTCTGCAGAGTCTGTCTTACAGATTTTTTTAGAAAGTTCATTCCACGCTATGTTAACTTAACGCGATCGCTTAAAAATCTATTAAAACAAGTAAGATGGCTCTAGTCACATTTACATAGTCACACACACACACACATCAATTGGAGCACTGAAGGTAGGCTGGGTCAGGTGTCGACTACGGGAGAGGATAAACATTACCAAATGTTTCAAATGCCTTGAATTTGGCCATATAGCAAGGCAGTGCAGGAGTGAGATTGACAGCTCTAAGCTGTGTCGGATATGTGGTAAGGAGAACCACGTAGCTAAGGACTGCAACCAGGAGCCGCAATGTATGTTCTGCAAAGGCAAGAGCGAAGACTGGAAGCACGTTGCCGGAAGTGGCAGGTGCCCACTGTTCAGGAGCGCTCTCGCAAAACGCTCAAAATTAAGTGTACGCAGTTGTATTTTAACCACTGCGAGGCGGCGCAGTCCCTCCTGAAGCAAGCTGTGAGAGAGAGGAGTACGGACGTCGTCCTCATTTGCGAGCCACATAAACCGATTGCAGGAAGCGGTTGGGCGACTAGCAGGTGCAAGAAGGCAGCCATTTGGGCGTTAGAAACTCCCCCACTGGATGTAAACGCGTCCTATGAAGGGTTTGTCCGAGCAAAGCTTAGAGGTGTCACCTTCTACAGCTGCAACGCTCCTCCTAGCTGGGAACTGGAACGTTTCCATAGGATGTTAGCGAACATCAGGGAGGACTCGCGAGGCAGAGCCCCCCTAGTAATAGCGGGCGATTTTAATGCCTGGGCCGTGGATTGGGCAGCAAAGAGGCAAACGCCAGAGGAACCTGATTGCTGGAACAGTTCTCATCGATGGATGTCGGGTTAGCAAACGACGGAAAGAAGCTAACGTACTGGAGGGCTGGTCGAGGATCCATTATCGACATCACCTTTATGAGCAGCTCGCTGTGTAGGAGATCCACATGGAAGGTCAGCGACGAATTAACTTTCAGCGAACACCAGGCGATTCACATCGACATCGGAAGAGGAAGGCGCTTACACCAGCTAGCCAAGACAACCGGTCACAAATGGAAGGACAGTTCGACGAAGAAACCTTTTCGGACTTCCTGCGCCATTCCGAGTGGAATCCAGCACAAGCCTCAGCCGAAGATATGGCACAGCAGCTCTCACAGAGCCTGATAAATGCGTGCGACTCATCCATGCCTAGAAGGAAGCCGAACAGGCGCGGAACACCCTGCTACTGGTGGACCGAGGAAATAAGCAACCTGAGAAAGGCCTGCCTACGAGCGAGAAGACTTTGTCAAAAGGCAAGAGGTCGCCAAGAGTTCGGTTCCAGGTTCGACGATTTCCGGCTGGCCAAGCGAGAGCTGAAACTAGACATAAGGGCGAGTAAGTCCCACTGCTTCAAACGCATATGCGAGGAGGCAGACATCAACCCCTGCGGAACGGCCTACAAGGTCGTAACTAAGAAGTTAAGGTCCCAAGAAACGCTCAGAGTAACTTGCCCCATCTTGCTCCGTAGGATTGTTGAAGCATTGTTCCCGCAGCATCCACAAATGGAGGAGGCCAGCTCCACATTTGAACTAGAGGTATGGCAGGAAACAACTAGGGAGGAAGTGATGGCAGCATGCAGACAAATAGGAGATAGAAAGGCCCCAGGACCGGACGGGATCCCAAATAAGGCCCTAAAGCTCGCGGTAGTATCCAGACCTGGCGTTTTCGTGGACGCGTACAATTACTGTTTCAAGGAGAGAGCCTTCCCTAAAAGATGGAAGCAGCAGAGGCTTATTCTCCTGCCCAAAGGAAATAAGCCAATAGAGGAGCCGTTAGGATACCGCCCAATATGCCTGCTGGACATAGTTGGCAAGGTGCTGGAGAGAATTCTCTACAACCGACTTCTGACAGTAGTAGAAGAGAAAAAGGCTCTTTCGAAATCCCAGTATGGATTCCGCAGGGTCCGCTCTACGGTGGACGCCATTAAAGCAGTGGTCGATATTGCATACAAGGCAAACGATGGAGATGGGGCACTAAGGAGTACTGCGCTGTTGTGACCCTGGACATCCGCAATGCGTTTAACTCGGCGAGCTGGATGCGCATCCGAGGAGCTCTTTCTCAGATAGGAATACCAACCTGCCTACTGTCTATTATATCCAGCTATCTGTCGGATAGAGTGCTTGAGTACGAGACGGAAGAGGGACCAAAGAGGTATAAGGTGACAGCTGGAGTACCACAAGGATCGGTTCTAGGGCCTCTTCTGTGGAACATTATGTATGATGATGTCCTCACAACGCAGCTGCCAACTGTATGCAGCCTTATCGGATTTGCCGACGACTTGGCACTTATAGAAGTAGCAAAAGAAATCCGGGAAATAGAGGCGGCTACAAACACCACAATAAAAAATATAGGAGGGTGGATGAAGAATGCTGGCCTGGACTTGGCGGGCCATAAAACAGATGCAGTGCTCACCATTGGCAGAAAAAAGGTGGAATTCATAAGTCTGCAGGTGGGTACCGAGACAATCACATCGAAGGAGTCCATAAAATACCTAGGTGTCATGATAGACAACAGGCTGAGTTTCCGGTCGCACGTGGACTACTTTAGCAAAAAGGCGTCCGGGATGCAGGGAGCCCTCTCGCGGATGCTACCGACCCAAAGTCGGAAGCCATGAGTTAGCGTAGTTGCCTCCATTCCCGTATGGGCGACTGCTGTAGCCAACAGTGTTGGCCTAAAAAAAAAAGATGACGGCGCCCTACAGACTCAGCGCACTGCGAGTCATATCAGGATTCAGGACTGTATCCGACGACGCAGCACTCGTTCTGGCAGGAATGATCCCGGTAAAGATACTAGCAATGGAGATGGAAGCGATATACGCAGCTCGCACTTTGGCCAGAAACATTGTGCCTATAGAGACCATTCGAAGAGCAGAAAGGCAGACATCGATAGTAAGATGGCAACTGAGGTGGGACATTACCATCAAAGGAAGATGGACTCACCGGCTAATTCCGGACATCACGATGTGGATTGGACGAGGAAGGGGGGAAATAAATTTCCATCTGACTCAGTTTCTTACAGGGCATGGCGGGTATCGGAAATTCCTGCACAAGTTTAGGTATGAGGATAGTCCAGAATGTCCAACTTTCCCAAACGCAAATGAAGACCCGGAGCACGTGCTGCACCACTGCACGAGGTACAGGGACAGAACTGACGGTCTTTCCCCACCGGAGGAGCTTGTAGCGTACATGCTTGAGGCAGACGAAAAGTGGAGAAAAGCCAGTCAGCTCATCATAAGCATCCAGAGTGATCTGAGAAGATGTGAGAGAGAGCGGCGGCAAATAGAGGGTGCCTTAAATAGGCAACCCGTCCCCGCGAAGTAATATCTGACGGTGATCCCGCAGGGAACGTGGTGTGTGGTGTTGGGGGTGTATTTAGTACGTAGGCGCTGGCGTTGCCAGTGAATCGTGCATGCTGTGTAACGGGCCACAGTATCTTACGAAGATTTTCACCTCCAGTGGCGCATCCATAAAAAAAAAAAAAACACACACACACACACACACAGACACAGACACACACAGACACACACAGACACACACAGACACACACAGACACACACACACACACACACAAACGCACACACACACAAACGCACACAGCAAACTGAGCACTTTACACATCGGCTGCGCTTGGCCCCACTATGGAAAATTAGTTCTTGAATAACTTCTAAACTAAGAGTATGATCGTTATGAAATTTTCAGTGCTTAATAAGATAATCCTAATATATACATCCAAAAGCGCAAGTCTGTAGTTTTATTTGCGTTTTTTTGATATGGAGGTGAATGGGGGGCGGTATCCAAAATCCGAAATATTCATAATCTGTGTATCCTTTACGAGCACATAAATAACTAATTTGATGGCTCTAGCTTTTAAAGTCTCCGAGATATGCTAAAAAAAACCAAGTCTTAAAACCGATTTTTATCAATAATAATGAAACAGAGCAAGATATAAAAAATAAATGTGATAAACTTGAACTGCGTGTGGATAAGGTCGTTTAGATTAGATTTCTAGCTTTTGTAGTTTCCGAGATCGCTGCGTTCACACATACGGATAAACGGATGGACGGACGGACGGACGGACAGACGGACATGGCTAAATCGATGTTTTGATTGCGGCGCATCGGCCCAATATATTCTCACGTAATTCAACTCACTCACTGGTCCGAACGACATAGTGTTTTAATAAAGCCTCACCGTCAATACAACATTGTATTCACTCTTAATCTAACAAAGCAAAAGCTAATAAATAAATAATTAATAAATTATAATGAATAAATGAAACCTACTAGAGTTTTAAAAAATATTTAATTGGCGCCCAAAGAACCAATCTACCAGTGCAAGTCACTCTGTGCTGTGCAGTGTCAAATAAAATAATCGACCCACATGTGCGAATAACAAAGCTGTGCCTGACTTACGCTAATTTTGGTCATTGACACAAGCGCAATACAAATTCCCTTGTTACACCGAAGCCGCTGGAGCTCTTCGGGCAGCGACTTGTCACCAACCTAGCACGCAAGCGGGTTTGGGCAGCGAAGAACATTGTCACTCATAGACGGCAGCGGGGGATCATAGAGAGCATTCGTGACCGCGGCGTGGGAAGCAGCAGCAGTAGTAGTAGCACATACAGCTCTTCTAGGACCAACTAAAATGTAAGTGGGCGTCATTTAGCGTAAACTTTTTTTAATCTGCGTGAATTTAAGTTACAAACTTAAAGTACAAAAATAAAAAAATACATAAAAATAAAAATTGCAACACATAATTGTGCTCCCAGTTCACTTTTGAGTGACGTTATTCTGCATCCATCAGCAACTTTCGATAAGCATTCCGTTGCCAGTATGTATTACATTTGCTGTGGTTGATCTGCCCTTGAAACTGTGTTGATATTATTGTTGACAGCGTAGCCCATGAACGCGTTTCGCTGTTACAGAGACCGTTCAGCGCGGGGATCAGAGTCAGACGACTCCGCTACTATAGATTGGGAAACAGAACCGCAGCTTGCTTTCTCGCGAGAAATCAAAAAATAGGAGTGGATTCAGACCAGTTTAAGGCTGTGGTGCAGGCCGCAGTGGCCAGCGCCTTGGAGGCACAGAGCGTTGTATTACAACAAAGGGATACAGAGCTGAGGGCATACCCAAACGCTCGGATACAAGAGTTGTCAGGCAGTTGCATTCAAGCCGGTCGAAATCAGAAACGACGTCCAATGTAATGAGCCATTGGACGCTGTGAAATGTTTGCCAGAGTTTACGGGGGTACCGGAGACGTACGCCTCTTGGAGGCAAGCTGCGTTAGCAGCATATGCAATTTATAAACCATACGACGGCAGCTCGCGCCACTTTTAGGCAGTTATTATTATTAAGAGCAAGATTAGAGGGGCAGCTGACGGCGTCTTGGGTCAGTTTGGCACAGTAATGGTTATTTGATGCCATAATAAATCGCCTCGATTTCACATACAGAGACAAGAGAGGCATTCATGTTATAATAAGGTCAACATGTCTTATGAGCCAAGCATGGCACAAGCGCTCTGTACAAAGTTTAGAGATGATGCGTTGCGTGTGTTTGTCTCAGGTCTCAAGCGTAGCCTGACGGATGTCCTTTTCGCAGCAAAGCCTAAGGACTTACCGTCGGCCGTCGCTCTAGCACAAGAGGTAGAGGCAAACCATGAAAGGTACGCCTTTGCCGCAAGTTTCGCTAAAGGGCAGGAAGATAGTGAACATAGAATGACCCCAAGGCCGCAAGGCCGTCAGCATGATAGGAGTCGGCAACAGGGAGATCCGCAAACCAGCGGCTCCAAAACTCCTCGCTAAACAATAGAAGCCGCAGAATCATTCTGAACAGCAGAGCGGTAGGTGGAACAAAGGTGGCGGGTCACAGGAACCAATGGACGTCGTGGATCCTTGTCAAAGATCCTACAGCCATCACAGGCACCAGCGTACGTCAACTCTAGCGCTCTTCAAGCCTATAAAAGAACAGCCAGACGTTCAAGCGGACAGAGAAGGCAAAGGGTCAATCAACAGCGGAACGGCAAGTCGCTGACGACAATGGTAGCGACTATGACTCGGACATGATCAATTTTTTAGGGGAAGCTCCCTGCTGCCCTACATTTTTAGAAGAGTAGCAGGGATCCAGATGAGATTCCTCATCGACACGGGCGCTTCCAAAAACTACATTAGACCACATTAGAGTCTAAAAGGAGTGCGCCCAGTAAATTCTTCTTTCTCCACTCGCTCGATTCACGGCACCTCTACGATCACACATAAGTGCCTGATTTGTCGACTTTTGATGGAATCATAGGGCTTGCTACTCACGCAAGCAGGAGTGTCGCTTTGTCTTTCCTCTGGCCAACTCAAATGTGGCTCGGTAACGGAACCAATCGAATTCCACAGGTGCGCGGTAAAAGACGCATTTCTTAAGATGCTAAAAAGTAGAAAAAAAGCCTTTGCGGATCAGGAAGAAGCACTTCCCTACAATACGTCAGTGGTTGCCACTACGAAAGTACGAATTTTGTCGACTTCCCTTCGGGTTGAAGAATGCAGCCAGCATCTTCCAGAGAACTGTCGACGACATACTGCGTGAGCAGATTGGCAAATCTTGCTATGTCTACTGATTGAAAAAAAAGCAAAAATCTTTTGTTGACATGTGTTGACAAGTTTTCTAAATATGCAGTCGTACAACTAATTCAGTCGCGCACTATCGAGGGCTTGAAAGTCCCGCTGCTGCAGCCCATGAATTTCTTTCCGCCAGCCAAGACAATGTATTGCGACAACGAGCCTTCACTGAATTCACTGACAATAAAGACCCTGTTGTTAAACAACTACGGAGTCCACATTGCTAATGCACCTCCGCTGCATAGCGCCTCCAATGGCCAAGTCGAGCGCTTCCATAGCACTCTGGCCGAGCTTGCGCGATGCCTCAAGCTGGAGAGAAACATTAATGACTCAGTCGAAATCATAATGATGGCTACGGTTGAGTATAACAAGACAATACGTTCAGTTATCAACAAGAGACCTGTTGATGCCATCCGTGTGCCCGCAGGTCAACCTCAGGAGGAAATATCAACAAAGTTAAAGAGTGCGCAAGACGCGCTCCGAGCCAGGCTGAACACCCAGCGTCAAAATAGGGTTTTTGAAGTAGGAGAGGAAGTCCTAGTAAAGAGAAACCGCACGCTGGGCAACAAGCTCACGCCCTTGTGTGAAGAACGAGTCGGAGATGCAAACCGTGGCACGACAGTTCTCATTGGAGGGAGGGTGGTCCATAAGGATAACCTTAAGTAGCTGAAATTAAATATTGACCCTACGCAACTTGACATTAGTTTTAAGTTTCAATATTTTGCGCCACTTGGCATTACTATTAAGATTTTACGCCGCTTGGCGCTATCATTAGGAGACACATATTAATAGTACAGTCCGTTTTGTCTGTTTTCCGCAGGTCTGGGCTTCTGCTATTTCTCTTTCTCGGGGGTGCTGCGGCGCGAGTGACCGATTACTCACACGCAAAATATATCCCCATTGTTTGGCTCGAAGTTCTGGTATGGGAAGAATTCAGCTTCGTCATGCACACCCCAAACATCTCTGAATATGAGATAATGGTGAAGGAAACAATGGGGCTGTGTGAAATGTTTCCGCAGCCGCACATGATGAAGCTTCTAAACGTGGATGCTGCCCATCTCAGGGATATGGTAGAAGATCTTGGAGTGCACCACAGGGTAGCAAGGAGTTTGGATTTCTTGGGCACAGCATTCAGCTGCAGGAACACCTGATGCTAGTGACTTTGAACAGATAAAATTCAGAGAGTTACAACTGGTGAACTCCAACAACAGACAGGTAGCTATAAACACGAAAGTTCAAGAACAAATCAACCAGCTAACGTCAACCGTCAACACATTATTAAAAGCTGCAAAAAAGGAGCAGATAGATTCCGGGCATTTGTACGAGACGCTCTTACCTCGGAATAGAATGTTGCTAACGGAAATGCAGAATTTGATGCTCGCGGTGACCTTTGCAAAGATTAATATCATAAGCCCAAATATATTATATCACGCGGATTTCAAATCTGTTTGGCTAGATGAACCCACATTCTGTTAACGCCCTTCACTTTATCATTAAGTTTCCAAAAATCAAAATGACTTGCAGAAAGGTGACGTTGTATCCAGTCGCTCATGAGAATGCTGTACTACAAATCGACGACAACATTATAGCTGAATGCGGGGATCAAGTACGCTCTCTTAAAAAGTGTACTTCGACGCCGGGAGGAACCTTTTGTCAACTATCACCGAATAGCTCTTGTGCCAGAGAGCTTCATGCTGGTGGTTTGGCAACTGTCAAATGCAGCCGAGACATCTGGACCCGATCACATGGGTCGATGACGGAATTCTGATCATCAATGATCGGCCTGCTACAGTTTGCATTGACAACGGTACTGAAACTTGGGTTCACGGAACACATCTAATCACGTTCAATAAGTGGGCTCTAATCAACGAGACTAAATATCTGAATCTCAACAGTGTCCAGAGTAAGTTCCCCGGCATTGCGGCATCTCCCTTACCTTCGTCATTTAAATGAACGTAACCTGGAGATCATCAAGGAAGTCAAGGACGAAATCGGAAGTGTCAACAACGTTGTAATGGCCTTCTGGTTGGGAGCCATTTGTTGTGCAATAATATGCGTCGGAGTCACCTATCGTCGATACAAGAAGAACAAGATAACAGCCAAGGAAATTAAGGAGGTGATCGCCGAGATAGTGGCGGCCGAAGGCGGTCTGAACTTAAAAGGGGAGCAGTTAACAGAAGTTAACGCAAGTTCATTGTAACTTGATATTACACCAGCCACAGACGCTGACATTGCTCTGGGCCGGATGTCTTGCACAACTGCAGCGCACGAGGCGCAAGCTAAGCATTCTAGCGGCCGTTGTGAATCGTATTCAATAGCTTAAGTAACTTTCATTGGTATTCTTAAGCTAATAAATGAATGATTAATAAATTATAATGATTAAATTAAACCTACTGGAGTTTTAATAAATATTTAATTTATATACATTGTGGGGTCGGAGATGCTTCCTTCTGCCTGTTACATACATTTGCACAAAAGCATTATACCCTTTTTAACCATTTTCAATGGGTTCAGGGTATAAAAAGGGTGTCGATTTCAAGATCAGCCCTGCAGAGCACGAAGCGATACACAAGTCAAAAACTTCGTGTACGTGCGTATTCTATCTACTACTATCTATCTCCTTTATCCCGTTTGTTTTTGGAGCAAGAAGGCTTCGCAAGCAGGATCAAAAAAGCACAGTCAGCTTCTAGAAATCAATGCTGCATACTGCTGGGAATCCGCTTTAAGTTAATTACGGATTGTGCAGCCCCTAAGCAGTCATCAATCAATGAAGATATTCCTAGAGATGTTCAGCAGTGGGTGCTGTACATACAAAGTTCCATCCCAGATGTGGAGCACCGCGCTGGAATGAAGATGAAACACGTCGATCATCTAAGTCGCTACCCTTATGATGTTCTAATGGTCTCAACGCAGCTATCCGCTCGATTCAGGAAGGCACAGTAAGATGATGAGTATATAAAAACGGTAGTCGAGATACTGCAAAATGGTTCATACAGGAATTATAAGCTAAAAGGGGGCTGTTCTATAAACAAATAGCGGGAAACGAACTGTTTGTTGTTTTAAAGTAATATGGAAGGAAAGCGATAAGCACCGCTCATGATGTTGGCTATTTTGCGTTCGCAACGATACGACGATACACAGCATTCAGCAGCATTTTTATATTCCTTATCTAGAGTGTAAGATTGTAAAGTGTATATCGAACTGTATCTGTCGTATCATTCATAGCAACAAATTGGGTAACCAAGAGGGCTTCCTGCATTCTATCCACAAGGGCGAGGTATCATTGCACACATCGACAAAGGTGTCGCTTTCACATTAAAGGCATTTGCCGAATTTGCTAGTTCCACGGGGGAGCACATATGGTCGACAACTGGAGTGGCCAGAAGGAATGGAGGAGACTGCTGGGACTGCTGGGACTGCTGAATCAAGAGCTGGTGAACCAATTTAATGAGGAACGCCAACTATTGCAAGCTGAAGACAAGCGAAACATACAGCAAGCACAAATAAAGTATAGACAGACTACGACAAGAAGCGGTGTGCTCAGGCTGATAAAACGTTCACAATGCGTGGCAAAACGAACACTGTCAAGCGGATTTTTGGGTCCTTATAAAATAATAAAAGTAACACGCAACAGGCGCCACGAGGCGGAAATCGCGGCAACAAACGTCGAAGGACCAATAATCCCGACAACGAGCTGTGGAAGTATATCTCATAGAACGAAGAGCTGTTATCATCCGAGACGGATGAGGATTATCAGGAGGACCGATGAATAATGCGATGCGAAATAATATGACATCCTAAGCTTTTTAAGTAGGCAACGCCAGCAGAGCCGCGATCAAAGTGGTAAGGCCGACAAGCAGGCACACCGTCGAAGAGAGAGCGTCGCAGAAAATAGATCGAAATAGAACAGTACCAGAATAATCGACGAGTTTTGTATTAATTTGTAAATTTGCTTTGGAATATATAACAATAAACACTTTTCCATTCATAATCTTACATACATTTTCGACTCCTTCGGTATGATGCAGCGCATATTTGCATATATGCACAAGTTCATCGATCGCAGCACTAACAGACACGCACAGTTGATAATACTAGCCTCGTCACGCATATGTTCGAACGTGCGTTATTTGCTGAAGAGTGCTTAGAACGGGCATCATTTGCTGCAGAGCCAAAACTCGCCTTGTTCAGCACATCATTATAGATTTGCCCAAGGAACACATTCGGAACTCCAGGTTATTTACTGTTATTGGCGTTGACTTTTGTCGGCCATTTTACTAAAAATGTATGTCCGCAGTAGAGCTGAAAAATGCTACATCAGTGGCAGTTTGGCTGGATCTCGTAAAGAACTTTTCAACCGCTACGTTTCTTAGCGCCTGCAAGCGATGTATTGCTACCCGTGGCGCAGCGTCTTCGAGGTTAAAACTGAGTTGAAAAAGCTGTCTTGCCTATGCAGCAGCGAAAGGCATCATCAAGAACCCTATTGTCTCAACAGTGGCTACAACTTCATAACGCGCCGTTCGCAATATGTTTGCAGCTTATGCCAAATCCATTCAATAATCAACTTTCGTCCACTTATATCAATTTAAGAAAACCCAGCGGATCTTGACGTCTTGACCTTACGACATTTTCTCGCTGGCGGTCTCCTCTGTGCAACTACGTGCAGCAGCTGCTTTGATTAGCGTTAGAGTGAGCAGTACTTTACAAGAGCGCTCCACAGCCCGCCATTCGAGTCAAAGACGTTGTTTCCATCAAGGAAGAAAATCTTCCGTCTTTTAGAGACTGTGACTAGAAAATATGGCGTGATGCGAGTTGCTACAAACAAGTAGCTACCACTAACATTTTTTAAAATTTAAAAACAAAAGACAAAATATTTTTTTTTGCCTGCCTAATAATTAGTCAGGCAACATTGAGGCAACGACATGGTTCTTAGTAGTGATGTTAATCCGAAATGAGCATCGGTTTTTTATTTCGAATTCGAAAATCGTGTTGGTAATCATAATGTGCCGAAATATCGAAAAAAAAAAGATTATCGAGTTAAACTTGGAAAACAGTGCTGTTGTTAACATCTATGCATCGATTTTTTTTAACATCAATAACGTAAAGTTCACTTGCTTTTAGTCGGTTTCAGCTTAAGCTTAAAGATTCCAAAAGGGCCAATATATTTATAAGAATCGACCGGGGTGCATCGAAATATCGTAAAAGAGATTATTGAGTTAAAATTGTTAAAGTCGCTGCTGTTAACATCGACACATCGATATTTTGTATTGGCGTATAACCAGTTCTAAGTAAGCGCATATTCACAAACGCAAAGTTATGCAAAAGTTATCGATTACTGCATTGCTGCTTTATAGCTTTCAGCTTTACGAAAACAAAATTTTGTATACCAAATAAAATAAAATGTTTAAATATGAATTACACAATTAGTTTAAATAAATGATCTTCATTCAGTTTTGTTCGCTTGTCGAAGTCAGATCAAAAATAAATATAAATTTATCTCTCATTTTTTCTTCTCAAAGTGAAAATTAAAAGAAAAACTAAAAAACAAACACTATTAGACTAAACCTACAACTGGCGGCAACATTGTGGTGCCCCCAAGCTCGCGTCTCTGCGCTAAATTAATTATATACTATTTATCTCTCAAAAAATAAATCGGGACAAACCAAACCGCAAAGAACTGAATACTACAGCCAAAAACTGTTTCGCGGAAAAAGCCAGGGAGCCGACCGTCAGGCTAAAAGCTTACCACTAAACGATGAACATTCAACATTAAAAACACCCGGACCAAAATTTCTGACCATTATGAGAACCGACCCCAACGAGACCCTCAGTAACATTTCCCCATTCTTAATCAAAAAACAAAAAGACTACACCTGCGGCGGCGAAGTCGAATTTCTTGCAAAAAATCTAAAAATGGAACTCCACTCATCAAAACAAAAACACATACGCAAGCCAACAAACTAATGAATCTGATATAATTCCCCTGCAACATCAATATTAAAGTCTCTATCCACCCTTCACTCAACTACTCAAAAGGCGTCATATACTCTATTGACCAGTGAGGTATGGATGAAAATGAAATTATAAAAAACTATCCAGCCAGAACGTATACGAAATCAAAAAAATACTGAAAAAAGAAAACGGTTCCCTTAAAGAAAAAGGACTCATCATTATAACATTCAACGTAGTCACCATTCCCGATTACCTGATAATTGGCTAC
The DNA here is from genome assembly GCA_035041545.1 of Drosophila colorata. Classification (NCBI taxonomy): domain Eukaryota; kingdom Metazoa; phylum Arthropoda; class Insecta; order Diptera; family Drosophilidae; genus Drosophila; species Drosophila colorata. The sequence goes on from JAWNLD010000265.1 coordinate 77,499, forward strand.
GAACGTACAGCAGTACGTGCCTACATCCCATTACCACAGAGATGCAATAAATGCTTCCGTTACGGTTACCAACATACACTATATAGACAAAACTCTCACTAACACATGCCCCTACAGCAAGAACTCAACAATTGACATTCACCGTATTTTATTCTCATGCCAAGCTCTACAACTTCACAGATCCTCCTTCCCTCACAATACAACACCGTTCTAGTGAGCGTGGCCGGGATATCAATGTCGTAATATTTGGGGGAGATCACCAGCAATCAAGATACCAAATTTTGCGATTCGATTTGCGATTTGAGGCATATCGTTCATACAGACGGACGGTCAGCATGACGGACATTGCACCATCCCAATATTCTCTTTTCACTTTGCAAACTATGTTACCATTTGACGCATTATGTATAAATTTGGTACCTGACTCCGTCAGCTTTCGGTATCGGCTGTAATAACACATTTTTAATACTCAAGTACGCAATTAGGCAGACACATTTCCGTCTCGCTTTTGACATAATTACACCTTGCTGATTTTGTAATTTAATTATGTTTTTACCTGTTTATATTATTGTTAATATTAACTTGCACGTATTTTGATTTATTTATTTTACAAGATATATTTTCACAAGCAAAACAGTGGAACCAACGAATAATAATTGCAAAAAGTTTATGTGTATTTATTAATTTGATGATGATTTATTGTGTTTGATATAATATGATTTTGATTAACCTCGAGATAGCTAAACGCATTGTTGTTAAATGAAGTATATGTAAAATATTAATCAACAAAAATTAATTAGTGTATCTATCTTTTTTTTAATAAATTTAAACACTTACTTTATGGCTACGGGATATATAACTCCACCAACTTCAAAACTTCCCTTTTTAAATTGCATGACAGATGTATTGTTTATGCATGTGCCTTCCGGAAATATAAGAATAGGTGGATTATTTGGATCTGACACATGCTGTTTTAGTCTTTCTGCAACAGTATGACGATCTTTTGCTTCTCCCCTTTCAAACCATATATGAGGAGATGCCCTTGCCAGAGCTCTTTGTAGTACACCAAGGAAACCGCCATGCCGTTGACCAATCTGAAAATAATATGCTTATACAGTATGTCTTCTCTCTATGTTCTATTATACTATTATTATCTCTATTATTTATTATATGTATACACATCAACATTAAATGTTTATGTAAGGAAAACAAAATATTACGTTTCAGTCGGGTGTAGCCGACTCCGCTATTCTCCTTCACAGTATAACAACAGCTTAGAACAGTCGAAAACGGTCCTAATGTTTTGTAAGGGAAAACCTATATGATATCGCATATCGCATATTATATCGCAAGGAAAGTCACGTGTGTGCAAAATCAATTTGGAATATCGATCTGACACACATCACCAGGAGGCGGGACTCGGAAAAAAAGAAAATATTAATTAATAAGAAACAATATATATAATTATTGGAATATAAATAAAGATAAATAATTAATAAACCCTGGCTACAACTTCAGCGTCAATTATACAAACTGGCTGTGAAGAAAGGAGCCGCATTAGATATGAGCGAACCGGTGTCTGCGGATGACGCATATGACTCTAGACAGGAAGAACTGGATAGCACAGTGATTCAGAATATGCAGCGATCGCTCGACCCGAGTACTTCAACTGCAGCAGCAGTACAAGTGCAGAGGTTTAATGTTCAGCAAGCCTTAATAGAGGCTGAAGTTGAATTTTTGCAAAGGATGCTGCTCTTGGCTGAATTACGAGCAAAAGATGCAGAAGAGCCAGTCGATGTGTATGATCTTATGCAAAATATCCAGCCATTTGCCGGAGCAGATGCAATCGATGCATTGAAGTGGATAAATGATTTTGAGCGTACATGCGAGACGAGTGATGATGCATACAAACTGAAATATGTTCGACGGTTAATGAAGCCAATCTCGGAGGCAGAGCTGTTTTTGCAAATCGATTAACATTTGGACGCGCAGTCAGTAATGAATATTTTTAATCGCCTAAAATCGAACCTCTTTGTACCCGTTGAAATGACAGTATTGGGATATATTTTGAAAATGCACGGCATTGCTGAACGATGAGCGATCGAAGAGGAGCAAGTCGTGCAAATGATCATATAGGGAGTTTGCGACAATATGTCAGACATAGTTGTGTTGTATGCGGCCAGTACGTTTGATCAATTGATCGAGCGTGCACATCCTTATGCACTTTTGCGCGATATGCACCAAAACAGCTGCAAAAACGAATTGTCTGTCATGTCGAATGATTGTCGTCAACCGAGACGCACCAGCGGATCTTGCTTCCGATGTGGATCAACTCAGCATGTGATCTAAGATTGCAAAATAAAAACGACGGTGGACAACAGACTTATGGCCTAAGTGAGCGAAGAGGGTGTCGGCGCAGTTGAGCAGCAATATTCAGAAGGAGCAGCAGGTAACAGGGTAAGAATCGTTTTTAAACTTTGCCAATCTGCAACATACTGAATTAGTATCTCTTTTCGATACTGGTAGCGCTATTGGTTTGATTTTTGATTTTACCACCGAATTTAATAGAATACAATCTTCGAATTAAGAAAATTAAGCGAGTGGGAAATTTTAGCTTATGCACATTTGGCAAAATACTTTGTAATGTTTCTTATGCACACATAACGAATGAATTGTTATTTTATGTTGTTCCGGATTAATAATATGGTAAATAAAAAATTAAAAAAATTCTTTGTATATAATACATATATAGAACTGTAGAAAGTGAAGAAATTGTAGAACATTGTAGTAATTGTCGAGATTATAGCCAAGCCTCTTAAATTCGTTTAATTAATAGTGATCGTAAAGCTTCTGCCATTGATTGTTAAACTTCCGCCAGTGATTGTAAAACTTCTACCAATGATTGTAAAACTTCCACCAGTGATCGTAATACATCCGCCAAGGCTTATCGAACGTCTGTTAGAGATTCTAGAACTTCTGTCAGTTATTGTAGATTTATTACCAATAATAGTCATGATCATGACCTGGTTATTTTTAATATTGATAGTGTTGATATGAGCGAATGCTCGATTGATCCGCTGTTAAGGCAAACATTTGAGGAAATTTCCAAAATTATTGAAAACAATTACGTACGAACTGAACGTGTACCCGCAATTGAACATGATTACGAAATGGGCATTAAGCTAAAATATGATGTTCCTATTTCTTCAACACCTCGTACAATATCGTATCATGACCGTAAGAGGAAGTGGAAAATATGATTAATGAATTCTTAGCAGAAGGGCATATACTGCCAAGCTCGTCACTCTACTCATCGCCAATTGTATTGGTAAAAAAGAAATGTGGGGAAAAGAGAATATGCATCGATTATAGTTATTCTATTATACAGCGGGATGAGTACCCGAAAGCACGCATATATGATTGTTTCAACAGATAAAAGTGTCTCAAGATTCTATTAAGTACACACCTTTTGTTAAACCAAATGGACAATATGAATTTGTAAAGATGACGATGGGAATTAAGAATGCTCCGGCCGTTTTTTCCAGATTTATAAATTTTGTACTTCAGCCATTTATTATAGAAGGAAGTGTTACGGTGTACATTGATGATATTGCTATTGGTATACAAACTTTTGAGGAGCATATGCATGTACTCAAAAGAGTGTTATTAAGGTTAGCAAAATTTAGATTGAAATTAAAATTGAGCATGTGTAAATTTGGGTATTCTAAAATTAACTTTCTTGGTTTCACAGTGAGTAGTAAGGCCATACGACCAAAATACGAGCACACGTTAGCTATGCGACATTTGCCGATCCCTAAAAGTGTAGCAGAGTTAGAAAAATGTCTTTCCATATTTCCGGAGTTTTTTTAGCTTTATTTTCAACATTAGCCAAGTCCTTAAGAAATCTAACCAGACCTGGTGTAACCTTTGATTTTTCTGTAGAATGATTAGGTAACTTTAAGCATTTCTGCAATATTTTGTCCTCAAAACTAATTTTAGCACTATACAGTCTTGAGAAAAAAACAGAATTGCATTGTGATGCAAGTGCGAATGGCTTTAAAGGAGTATTACTGCAGAAACACGAACCCTCGCAATTATTTAGTCATTAAGGATGTTCAATATATATTTAGAGGGAATACCGTTTAAAATAATAACTGATTGTAACTCTCTATCACTAACATTGTAAAAAGGAAGTGTAAATAGCAAAATAACGAGGTGGGCATTGGAACTAGAGAAAGACGATTCTTCGATTCATTATCGTACTGGGAAATATATGGCACATGATTATTGAGTAGATGTTTTGAACCATCGATAGATATTATAGACATTAATTCGCATGATCAAATAATTGCGGTCATAGATGAGGATAATTTACATATGCAATTGCAAGCTACCCAATGTAGAGACGAAGCGCTCTCTAATTTGAGACACAAACTTGAGCCAGCCCCAGTTAAAAATGTTACACTTGAAGACGGTCTATTACACAATATTCCGATAAAGCCAATTTCGTTCAACACAGTGCATAATGACCATTTCAGTCCCCTTCCAGCTATTGTCTCAAAGAAAAATCATAGATTTGCTATAATTGATGGATTTACTCAGACGAAAAGTCTCCGGAGCTTGGTTTGTCAAAGAAACTGAAAAATACTCATTCAGAGTCGACAGCGCCATCGTAAACCCGGATGGCGAGCGGTGTCAAACTCGGTTTCATCGCGACTGATAGATCGTCACCTCTGACAGCGGGTCAAATGGCTGCGATCCAATCGTCCACCCTGACGTGTGTAAGCCAGGTGTGAAATCAAAGTTTGACGGTGTTGTTACGAGTACGGAATGACTTATGCTCTTCTGCTACGACAACAACGCAGCCGAGTGGGTGAGGGCGAACTTCAGCCATATCAAGGCCCGCAGTTCGCTCGAAGTTGAGCTGTTAAAGGAAAGCCAGTTCCTCCGGGCGCATTTCATCCGATGTTACTTCGCCAACAGCCTAGAGCTACCCAACGAGACAGTTCTGGCCCAGTAGGTGCCCAGCATGACTTCAGTATCAGCCAATGGAGGGTAGTGCAGCGGACCACGAGTGGCGCCATGCTGCACGTAACCATCATCGTGGATGACGCGTCGCTGCAGTCGTTGATTAGGTGTAGCGGAAAAGTCTGGCACTGTTTTAGCAGGACTAGACTTATCCTTAGGAACACGGCACTTAAAGAAAAGAGCAGCAACGGTCCCTCTACGAGAGACACTCTAGCAACAGTCGCAGTGCCGGCTGCTGCTATCCCAACAACAAACACGGAACCCGGCTCGGGTCCCACCACTAGCTTGGCTGCTAGACCTGCTAATGGTCCGACCTGTGATCAGGTTCCCGGTGCGGTAGCGTCGCAATCAAGGCAGGTCGTGCAGGGGCACTGGGCTTGCTAGGGAAGCGGTCCGCAGCCGAGCGCATGCAAACCGGGGCCGCAGCAGCAGCGACTGGCAGCCAGCAAAGCGCAATGTACAATGAGGTACAAGGCGTCCAAGCTACCAAGGGAAGGGTGTCATACCATGATAGTGCGGCCCTAAGACCACATCAGGCTAAACATGAGGTTCCCTGGTGGAGCGAAGGCCTTGCCAATCAAAGGAAGGAGGTCAGACGGCTCTTTAACAGGGCCAAGTCAAATGAGACTCGTGGGACACATACAGATGCGCGCTCACTGAGTATATTAGACTCGCCAAAGGCGATACCCGATTGCAAAAGCTATTGGCCAGAGGGTTATCTAATAATGTGGGGCTCCTAAAAAGAGCAGATGGCTCTTACACACAGGATCGACGGGAAACGCTAGAGCTACTGTTTTAAGTGCATTTCCTGGGTCTGTTATAAGCCCGGAAAATTCCTGTAATGATGGGGATACTGAACCACCAGCTAGACGTGGGTATAGTCTGTCGGGTGTTATCTTCGACGCTGACAAGGTCAGATGGGCCATTAAATCATTCGCCTTAGTCTACTTAGTCTACTAATTGGTCTACTTAGGTAGAGCTTCACTTGGGGGTACATTCCGCTATCTTGGAGGGAGGTAAATGTGGTTTTTATTTCCAAGCAAGGGAACCGTCCCTTGGATCAACCTTAGTCATATAAGTTTCTGCTTAAGACCACAGAACGCCTGTTGGACTTGCATATCCGGTGCAGATTGCAAGATACCAATCGCCTGCTCCGTACACAATTCGACTACATCAGATAATCAATAAGATTGAAATGGCATTCGAGGTGAAGGAAATTGCTTTGTGCTCCTTCCTAGACGTCGAAGGGGCCTTCGGCAACACTGGCTATCAGTCAATAACCAAGGCGTTAGCATCTAGGGGATTGACTCCATTTCTTTTACCAGGATATGTACAGAGATATTAGATCTTCACTGGACGCCACCATTATCCGCATCCGAGCGATCAAAGGGCGTCGAGGATCACTGGACCCAACACCAAAATCTCGATTGCAATGGGCCCGGCCCAGTGTTTTTCAATCTGATATCCACGCCATTGAGCCACGCCAGACATATCCTTGACAAAGGGATAAGAGGAGCTACCATAAATATCTTTTCAGATAGCCAAGCAGCCATTCAAACTCTTTCCTCATAGAGCATTACTTGGAGACTAGTTGCGGATTGCTTGAATTGTCTCCAGCAACTCTCACATCGAAGCAGTGTCACACTTTGTTGGGTCACTGGGCATTCCGGAATTTTCGGCAACAAAGTTGCGGACGGGCTCGCTAGGGGTGGTTCCGTAACTCTTCTTCTTGGACCTGAACCCTTTTGTGTGTTAAGCTTGGCCTCTGCCAAAGAGTTGATAGAGGAATGGTCAAAAAAGGAGAAGGGAATCTACTGGTGAACGAGACCTGGGTTACGACAAGCTAAAGAGCTAGTCAGTCCACATAAAGGTAGAAAGACCAAAAATCTTTCAAGGTTGGAACTACGACTCTTGGTGTCCTATCTCACGGGACACCACACAATCAAGTATCACCTCCACAAAATACGCATATCCCCTGACACAGAGAGTAGACTCTGCAGAGAGGATGACGAGACAAAAAAGCACATTTTATGTGATTGCCCAGCCATTATTTGGAGTAGGATTAAGTATCTACGCAGAGAATTTGTTACTCCAGCACAGATCTGAAATTCCTCGACAAGGGATCTGCTCTCCTTTATAAGGTAGGCAGAGTGTCTCTTGTGCCCATAAGAGCCCCATGGCACAAAAAACTGCCCTTTGATCGCTGTGCCTCTAAAATTTCTGTTGTGAGACTCCCTCACACATAATAATAATAATCCCTCAGTTTTAAAGCTCGATACATAAATTTGATGACCCTCTCTAAAAATCGCGCAAAAAATGTTTTGGATACGTCCAAAGCGGTTGGCCAATTCGATAGAATCCTCAGACCTGGGGCGGGTAATCCACGAAAATTGATATCCCCCACAATCTTAGACGTACCGTCAAAAATTTGGTAGGCAGTTTTTTGATGAGCTTCTCTAAATATCGAGCCGAAAATTTTCGGCTACGCCACTCCCGTCCCTCATTCTTAGTTAAAGCCAAATGTGTCTGTTCTATACGGTGAACGAGTATTGTGCAGTCTGTTACACACGATAGCAAAGTTCGGGCTTGTTTGATTTTAAGATTCGGGCAAAACTCGATATAATTTGTATTTTGTGCATCACAACTTGCATTAATTCGGCGCCATTTAAGATGCCATTTATCATTAACATTTTACAGAGCTTCTCAAGTGAAAGAGTAGCAGAGCGACCGAAAATTTAAAAATATAAATTTTCAGCGCAGCAATGCTTACATATATGTGTATGTAAATTATGAATTTATTAATCATTTATTAATCACTAGGTCGTTCGGACCAGTGAGTTGAATTATTAGTTATTATATTAAAATAAGGAATACAAATGAAAGTAACTTAAGCTATTGAATACGATTCACAACGGCCGCTAGAATGCTTAGCTTGCGCCTCGTGCGCTGCCGTTGTGAAAGACATCCGGCCCAGAGCAATGTCAGCGTATGTGGCTGGTGTAATATCAAGTTACAATGAACTTGCGTTAACTTCTGTTAACTGCTCCCTTTTTAAGTAAAGACCGCCTTCGGCCGCCACTATCTCGGCGATCACCTCCTTAATTTCCTTGGCTGTTATCTTGTTCTTCTTGTATCGACGATAGGTGACTCCGACGCATATTATTGCACAACAAATGGCTCCCAACCAGAAGGCCATTACAACGTTGTGGACACTTCCGATTTCGTCCTTGACTTCCTTGATGATCTCCAGGTTACGTTCTTTCAAACGATGAAGGTAAGGGAGACTCAGTACGTCCTGGTGGCCGGTGACGTTCAGAAGGGGAGATGCCGCAATACCGGGAAACTTACTCTGGACACTGTTGAGATTCAGATATTTAGTCTCGTTGATTAGAGCCCACTTATTGAACGTGATTAGATGTGTTCCGTGAACCCAAGTTTCAGTACCGTTGTCAATGCAAACTGTAGCAGGCCGATCATTGATGATCAGAATTCCGTCATCGACCCATGTGATCGGGTCCAGATGTCTCGGCTGCATTTGACAGTTGCCGAACCACCAGCATGAAGCTTTCTGGCACAAGAGCTATTCGGTGATAGTTGACAAAAGGTTCCTCCCGGCGTCGAAGTACACTTTTTAAGAGAGCGTACTTGATCCCCGCATTCAGCTATAATGTTGTCGTCGATTTGTAGTACAGCATTCTCATGAGCGACTGGATACAACGTCACCTTTCTGCAAGTCATCTTGATTTTTGGAAACTTAATGATAAAGTGAAGGGCGTTAACAGAATGTGGGTTCATCTAGCCAAACAGATTTGAAATCCGCGTGATATAATATATTTGGGCTTATGATATTAATCTTTGCAAAGGTCACCGCGAGCATCAAATTCTGCATTTCCGTTAGCAACATTCTATTCCGAGCTAAGAGCGTCTCGTACAAATGCCCGGAATCTATCTGCTCCTTTTTTGCAGCTTTTAATAATGTGTTGACGGTTGACGTTAGCTGGTTGATTTGTTCTTGAACTTTCGTGTTTATAGCTACCTGCCTGTTGTTGGAGTTCACCAATTGTAACTCTCTGAATTTTATCTGTTCAAAGTCACTAGCATCAGGTGTTCCTGCAACTGAGGGCTGTGCCCAAGAAATCCAAACTCCATGCTACCCTGTGGTGCACTCCAAGAGCTTCTACCATATCCCTGAGATGGGCAGCATCCACGTTTAGAAGCTTCATCATGTGCGGCTGCGGAAACATTTCACACAGCCCCATTGTTTCCTTCACCATTATCTCATATTCAGAGATGTTTGGGGTGTGCATGACGAAGCTGAATTCTTCCCATACCAGAACTTCGAGCCAAACAATGGGGATATATTTTGCGTGTGAGTAATCGGTCACTCGCGCCGCAGCACCCCCGAGAAAGAGAAATAGCAGAAGCCCAGACCTGCGGAAAACAGACAAAACGGACTGTACTATTAATATTTATCTCCTAATGATAGCGCCAAGCGGCGTAAAATCTTAATAGTAATGCCAAGTGGCGCAAAATATTGAAACTTAAAACTAATGTCAAGTTGCGTAGGGTCTATATTTAATTTTAGCTTTCACCCTACTTAAGGTTGTCCTTATGGACCACCCTCCCTCCAATGAGAACGGTCGTGCCAAGGACTGCATCTACGACAAGGGCGTGAGCTTGTTGCCCAGCCTGCGGTTTCTCTTTACTAGGACTTCCTCACCTACTTCAAAAGCCCTATTTTGACGCTGGGTGTTCAGCCTGGCTCGGAGCGCGTCATGCGCACTCTTTAACTTTGCTGATATTTCCTCCTGAGGTTGACCTGCGGGCACACGGATGTCATCAACAGGTCTCTTGTTGATAACTGAATGTATTGTCTTGTTATACTCAACCGTAGCCATCATTATGATTTCGACTGAGTCATTAATGTTTCTCTCCAGCTTGAGGCAACGCGCAAGCTCGGCCAGAGTGCTGTGGAAGCGCTCGACTTGGCCATTGGAGGCGCTATGCAGCGGAGGTGCATTAGCAATGTGGACTCCGTAGTTGTTTAACAACAGGGCCTTTATTGTCAGTGAATTCAGTGAAGGCTCGTTGTCGCAATACATTGTCTTGGCTCGCGGAAAGAAATTCATGAGCTGCAGCAGCGGGACTTTTTAAATCCTCGATAGTGCGCGACTGAATTGGTTGTACGACTGCAAATTTAGAAAACTTGTCAACACATGTCAAAAAAAACTTTTTGTCTGTGGAAAAAATATATATATGCAGAAGTTCCCCAGGAGTCTCGGGAATCGGTGTCTCCCATAGCTCCTGTTTTCTCGGGTGTCTGTTAAGCAAGTCCTCTCGGAGTACCATTTTCCAAAAATGGCAAAAATAGCTAAAGAAATTGCGGAAAATTGTAGAATCTGTTCAACGGCCAAATACGCTGGCCGTATGCGCTCTATTATGTTCGGCAATGAGAATTTCCCTCCTCTCGTCTACATTGAAAATGTCTGCAACTCGATTTTTGCAGTGTCAAAACTTTACTGGGCGCACTCCTTTTAGACTCTTATGTGGTCTCATCTGGATCCCTGCTACTCTTCTAAAAATGTAGGACAGCAGGGAGCTTCCCCTAAAAAATTTACCATGTCCGAGTCATTGTCGCTACCATTGTCCGTAGAGACAAGAGACAAACACACGCAACGCATCATCTCTAAACTTTGTACAGAGCGCTTGTGCCATGCTTGGCTCATAAGACATGTTGACCTTATTATAACATGAATGCCTCTCTTGTCTCTGTATGTTAAATCGAGACAATTTATTATGGCATCAAATAATCATTACTGTGCCAAACTGACCCAAGACGCCGTCAGCTGCCCCTCTAATCTTGCTCTTAATAATAATAACTGCCGGAAAGTGGGGCGAGCTGCCGTCGTATGGTTTATAAATTGCATATGCCGCTAACGCAGCTTGCCTCCAAGAGGCGTACGTCTCCGGAACCCCCGTAAACTCTGGCAAACATTTCACAGCGTCCAATGGCTCATTACATTGGACGTCGTTTCTGATTTCGACCGGCTTGAATGCTTCAACTGGCGGTGTTTCAATGTTGGTGGCAGCTATTCTACCTGCCAATTCCTGTATCTGAGCGTTTTTGGATGCCCTCAGCTCTGTATCTCTTTGTTGTAATACTACGTCTCCATGACGCTGACCACTGCGGCCTGCACCACAGCCTTAAGCTGGTCTGGATCCATTCCTATTTTTCGCTTGTTGTCCGTGATTTCTCGCGAGAAAGCAAGCTGCGGTTCTGTTTCCCTATCTATAATGGCGGTGTCGTCTGACTCTGATCCCCGCGCTGAACGGTCCCTGTAACAGCGAAAGGCGTTGTTCATGGGCTACGCTGTAAACAATAATATCAACACAGTTTCAAGGGCAGATCAACCACAGCAAATTGAATAAATACTGGCAACGGAATGCTTATCGAAGGTTGCTGATGGATGCAGAATAACGTCACTCAAAAGTGAACTGGGAGCACAATTATGTGTTGCAATTTTTATTTTTATGTGTTTTTTTATTTTTGTACTTTAAATTTGTAAGTTAAGTTCACGCAGATTGAAAAAAGTTTACGCCAAATGACGGCCCACTTACTTACTTAGTTGGTCCTAGAAGGGCTCTATGTGCTACTACTACGTCTGCTGCTTCCCACGCCGCGGTCACGAACGCTCTCTATGATCCCCCGCTGCCGTCTACGAGTGACAATGTTCTTCGCTGCCCAAACCCGCTTGCGCGCTAGGTTGGTGACAAGTCGCTGCCCGAAGAGCTCCAGCGGCTTCAGTGTAACAAGGGAATTTTTATTGCACTTGTGCCAATGACCAAAATTAGCGTAGGCACAGCTTTGTTATTCGCTCTGGTGGGTCGATTATTTTATTTGACACTGCACAGCACAGAGTTTTTAAATATTAAATTGATTCGTGCTCCAAGTTGGGCGCCAATTATGAACTTATTAATCATTTATTAATCACTAAGTCGTTCGGACCAGTGAGTGAGTTGAATTATTAGTTATATTGGGCCGATGCACCGCAATCAAAAACCGAAATAAAACTAAACTAGGGAATACAAATGAAAGTTACTTAAGCTGTTAAATACGATTCACAACGGCCGCTAGAATGCTTAGCTTGCGCCTCGTGCGCTGCCGTTGTGAAAGACATCCGGCCCAGAGCAATGTCAGCGTATGTGGCTGGTGTAATATCAAGTTACAATGAACTTGCGTTAGCTTTTGTTAACTTGTATATGCATTTTCTGAGACCACCGAGAGCAAACCTAGACAATGGTCTGTAGTGAGATAGAGCAAGTTGCTGTGATCTCGCACGACACACACAAAGCACGCTTACTCTCTGAGATTATGAGCGAAATATGGACCCGATTTTTTTTTATGATTTGCATTACAAATTTTAAAATGTTTTGAAAGTTAATTAAGCTTTATAAGAGGTTTTATGTTCATTGAATTGCAAATAAAATACGAATTAAAGAGTAAGATTCGAATTAATAATAATAATTCGACTGGCCGAATCCTGATAGTTCGGTTTCAAAAGATTATAATTAAAACAAATGGTGGCTCTAGCTCTTATAGTTTCTGAGATATGCTCAAAACCGAAAACACTGATAAGAAAACGGGGCAAGTTATCGATCATTTGAATTAAACTTGATCTGCGTATGGTATATACGAATCTAAAAAGTCCAAGTTCAGCTCTCTAGCTTTTGTAGTCTCTGAAATCGACGCGTTCATTGAAACAGACGGACAGACAGAAATACGGACGGACAGACAGATGGACAAAGCTTAATCGACTCGGCATTAGCAATCTGTGCTCTAAAGCTGAGAGGGATATATCGATTTTATCGAATTGCCACACCCCCAGTGGGCGTATCCATACAATTTTTTTGTCGATCTTTAGAGAAGGCGTCAGCAATATGTTGGTATAAATGCTATTTAGATTAAATCGAATTGCACCGTCCCCTGTGGGCGCATCCTTTAAACCTTAACACTTTATCTAACGTGGATATTCCATTTAAACATTGCGCCCCCTCCCGCTCACGTAGTCGTAAAAACAAATATACATGAAAGCTCAAATTGATAAAACGTGTATACTTCCCATCATTTTAAGGCTTGAGTCACCAAATTTTGTATGCAAGTTGCTGGTAACCGCATCCCGCACCCCTGAATCGTGAAAGTCTATATATCCCACAACTGGAGTCCCCAAATTTGGAAGGTAGATTACTGGTCACCCAATTTAAAGATCGCTAAACAAAAGTCCAGCCACGTCCACTTACGCCCCCGCTAATCGCGTAAATCGATTTCTCCCACAGTGTTAGAGGTAGAGTCACCAAATATAAAAGGTGATAGCTGGTCAATATCGATTATTGTATTGCGATAGTGGACGCAGCTTGGTTACTGGTTTCTCTAAACCCGCTAAAAAATATATATATTTTATCGAATAGACACGTGCTTAGTGGGCGAGGACGGAATTTTTTTAACGATCTTCAAAGGGGGTAATCAGTAATCAACCATTCAAATTTGGTTACTCTAGCTATAAGACTGCGGGAGATATATGGGCATTTTTCAATTCGTAAGCTTCAATAGCGCCGAAAAAAAATTAGTTCATCCGGCTAGCATGACGGCATTGCACAAACCGAACATAATCTTTTCACTTCGTGAACGAGGATAAAACAATTAAAATGGCTCTAGTCGGGAGTACCTGACAATGAGATACCCTGCCTTGCATTCATACATCCATACACAAAATCACACATACACACACAAACACAAGACATTTTATTCTCAGCAGCTGCGCTTGGCCCTATGGAAAATGAATTCTTGAATAACTTCTAAACGTATGATCGTTATGAAATTTTCAGGACTTAATAAGAGCAAATACAAACCAAAGCGCAAGTCTGTAGTAATTATATTGCGTTTTTTCATATTTGGAGCGAGGTGTGGTATACAAAATGCGAAATATTTTCTATCTGCGTATGACTTACGAGAACATAATAAACCAAATTTGGTTTATAGTTGCCGATATATGTTTTTCTTTATATATGGCGCGAATGGGGGGAAGTATCCAAAGTCCGAAATATTCCTGACCTGCGTCTACTTTACGAGAACATACTAAACTAAATTTGGTGGCTCTAGCTCATATAGTCTCTGATATATGCTAAGAAAATTTATTTTTGTCGATAACAATGAAACGGAGCAAGGTATCAAATAAAAATGATAGGATTCTTCTGCTTATAGCTAAAGGGAATCTACAATTTTAATGTCTCTAGCGTTTGTATTATATTATATTGCTACTAATTACCAAATCCATAGACAGCGAACATACGCACACAACCGATCGATGCACAAATGCAAGCAAGCATCCTAAAAGTAATGAATAGGTCATAAATTTAAACTGCGCCAAAGTTGAGCACATTGTCAGCGTCGCCAACAAAAAATGACGAGGTCATAGTCTTGACATAGCGACATTCACAATAAAATAAAGACGAGATGAGAAGCGACACAACTTTAACGTCAGCAAGCGTACTAAGCAGCAGGAGCGCTATTGGCTCGGGAAATCACACATGGAACGTGAGCAAAAACGGTCGCATGCAGCGCAGAAAATGGTTGTCAAGTCTGGACCACGAGCGTAAACACTATCAAGTAAGAAAACAGCACAGAAGAGTGGAGCGAGACGGCGGAGGGCAAAGAATTTGGATTAGACATAAACGGCACGATGGAAGAACTATGAAGTCGAATGTATACTTTCGCAAGTCAACAAGATTTACCCCGAATTGACGTGCTCCGAGAGAGTTACGATCCCAGGCTACACGGATGCACTTCAGATCTCCGCTTCAGTCCTGAGCCCAAATATATCGACCAATAAAATAAATGAAATGATCATGGAGCACACCAAGACCAGCACCTCATTGGCGCACTAAGTTCCGTGACGAGTTCAAAGACAAAACAATCGTCATCATTACTGCGGTCTGGTTGACTGGCTACGTAAGTGGTAACTCAGATCCTCTCCGATAAGTTGAGCACCTTATAGAAATATACTTATACTTATACTTATACTTACCATGTTACAGGTGAAAATAAGTAAGAAGGTTACGGTCGGGAGCGCAATACTCGTTTACCGTATAATAGCAGCTTGAAACAGACGAAAACGGTCTAAATTGTTACTGTTATTTTGGAAAAATATCGATGTTTTGTAATTTGCGGGGGCGGAAGTGGGCGCATCCAAAATTGTTCGACTCGATATTTAGAATTAAATTGATAAATAAAATTGAGGGATACGGATTTTATCGATCTGCCACGCCCCCAGTGGGAGTATCCAAAACATTTTTTGTGGGATCTTCAGAAGAGGTCATTCGTAATCTGTATGAAAAAAAAATGTATGTGTCACAAACCCAATATACCAGTTTCTCTTCGTGAACGAGTATAAAAAGAAAAAAGTTATTAAAATTAAAAAATCGAAGCATCGATGTATGCATTTAAAGTTTTTCGCTTCATCGATGCATTTGACAAGACGCGATTTTTATATCTGATTTATAAAAACAATGTTCATTTTAATAATACACAAAAATAATTCAAGTTCGTCAGCTCTGAAAAAATAAAACATTCGTGTTGACAAAAATAAGCGCAGCTCTACTCCGATAAGCTACGTGTGTTACATTACATTACGGCTCCTCATCGTCGTACGATGTGCCGTACCTAAGAACAAACGGGACATTTCTCATTGCTCACTATCAAATTGAGAAATATATATTGCTTTGCTACAGAGCGGACAGTCTAGCGACTTTTGTTTTTGTATTTTTTAAAGTATTTTCATTTGTAAGCTAGCATTTCTATCGATGGGGTTGAAGCTTAGCTTCAAGCTTAGAATTTAACTAGAAGCACAATACATAGAATAGTGAAATTGGCAAAAATGTGGTTGCAAAAATTTCCGTGCTCGTGGAACCCCACATAGCACTTGCAATTTTGAAGATCAGATCGAGTGAAATCGCTAAAAGTGTGAGCTAAACTCAAAACTTCATGAGCGAAATAGTGGTATGCTCCGCAGACTCACTGTTTCGCATTGAGATCTAGTCTCGCTCACTCTGCATGGTGTTGCTTAGAATTCTCGTAGAGCCTCGAGCATTGCTAAGACAACGAAGTGTATGAATGAATATGTGTACGCACAAGACTGAAGCTCTCAAATGCGAATTTTTAAATTTTCGGCCGCATGACGTTTATTTTGAATGAGGACTAATATGAAATATTCAGAGGTTTCGGAAAAATCTCTTCGAATTTTCATCATTGATTGCTAGTGAGGGTACCTAAGCGTTGGCATGTTTGCAAAAATGCACACACATTCCCTCTTTTTTATACCCTGAACACATTGAAAATGGGTAAAAAGGGTATAATGGTTTTGTACAAATGTATGCAACAGACAGGAAAAAGTATATGTATTCTTCATCAGGACGACGCGCTGAGTCGTTTTAGCCATGTTCGTCTATCCGCCCGTCCGTCTGTTTGAACGCATTATCATCGATAAAAATCGATAATTATACTTGATTTTCATGGCATATCTCGGAGACTATAAGATCTAGAGATCAAATTTGATCATATCAAAAAAACGCAAATCAAATACTACAGACTTGCACTTTGGTTTGTACATAGATTTGGATGCTCTTATTAAGCACTGAAAATTTCATAACAATCATACTCTTAGCTTAGAAGTTACTCAAGAATTAATTTTCCATAGTGGGACCATCGCAGCCGATGTGATGAAAGTGCGCAGCTTGCTGCAACTATTTACATGTAGTGTAGCTTAAATAGGAGTAGATAGTCCCAGGAATGAGTTAGTAATATCGCTGCAGTGTGAAGTTTGAAGATAGCGCATTGTTGCTGCTTCCTCGGATACTGTTCGGAAGGCCCAGCTGCCCCGTAGCGCGCTTAGGTAGATTGCGTTGATACCGCGGCTGTAGCTACGAACAGCCATTGCGCTGCTCCAGATGGACCGCTCTGTTTACGCTCATGAGGAGGCGGAGTCGTTGTTGCTTTGGACCGCGTGTGTTCAGCATAATTCTGGACAGAGCTCTGCATGACTCTGCTGCTTTTTTCGCACATATTCCAGATGTTCGCGTAATGATAGCCTTGTATCTATCATGACACCCAGATATTTGAGCGCCCTTTTATACTGGATTGTAGCGCTGCCAACTTTTATGCGCACTGTTTCCACCTTTTCCCGGCTAGTGACTAAGACGGCCTCTGTCTTTGGGTTCAGGGTATCTCCTAGGCGGGCACACCTGACTAGAACCACCTTACTTGTGGTATACACTTTTGTTCACATATAAAATATTGTTGCTGACCTGACCTGCGTATGCAAAGGATGGAAGAAAAATACAAAAAAAAACCACACTATGATTTTAAAATTTGAATTTATTACGCACTCCTTTGGTTTTTAGAGGTGACACATAATTTATCAGACAGCCAATAACTATTTTTCATAAGCAGAACAAGTAGACAGTAGTTTAATGTGTGTCTGCTGTGTTCACTTCACCTGTTAGATTCGGAAAACAAATTCTTAAAACGAAATACATTCGTTAAAAATTATTTCTTTTATTTTCTTATCATACGGGCTCTTTTGAAAAATTAGATGGAAAATATTGTAGTGAATTTTAATGAGACTAAAAAAGTGGTCGAGTGGGGCTTGAAGTTTTAAATTATTATTTATTTTATTGAAATTTGTATTGAAACGAAACAACTCAGATTCCGCACAATTTACAAGGCCATCTTTTCAAAAGCCTCCTAAAGTTCTCACAATTAAACTTTAGTTGTGACCTATGTAAAACAAATCCTGTAAAATAACGCAGTGTATTTTCACTACTTGAATTTACGGTGACGGAATGGAATTCAGTAATATTAGCTGTGTCCGTATTTTCGTACTTAACCATTGCTTAACTAATTATGCCCTGCATGAACCCTTCCGCGTCCTTTCTGGTGATTTTAATAAACATTACAGAGTGATCAGTTCGGAGTCTTCCCTTCCTCGCATTAAGTCCTTACTCCTAAGCTGTTTTGCAAGTAGATTGTAGATAGTTTATATTCGTTTTGTACTTCGCGACTAGTGTCGTAAGTTATACGACTGCGCCCCTCGGGTGGTTGGGCGGGGGGTGGAATGCTGCTCATAGCATCGAGATTCACGCGAAATAAAAAAAAACTGCTCAGGCTCAATTCATGACAAAGTATCTTTTCATCGTTACGCATATCATCCTTTTTCAGTTCCTCTTTTGCGTATCTATCACATTTATTAGCATTTGGTCTTCATCAAGTTCACAGTTACCAGATATAGTTTTTGATGATATAATTTTCATCAACAACATTTTCGAAATTTAATTCAAAAACCATTGGCTTATTGTTTTTAACACCTCTACTTCTTATTAGATAAAAAAGGAATGCATCCTGATTTAGTCGCGATAAAATTAAAAAGAACACATTTGAGTTTTCATTCCTGCGAAAGCATTAGGACTGAATTTATTGACAGATTTAAGCCATCAATGCAGTTCACCTTTTTGGGATAACGATATTCCTTAAAATAGTCCTTCATCTCAAAAATGTAGTTTTCAACATCACTTTTGTTTTGCAAAGCGGACTTTAGTAGGTTGCTATCCTTAAAAGCATTACTGTTAAAGCAATCAAAGAGCTTTTTTATCTTTTCAATAGAGTTGGATGCTGTCATCAAAATTGCCATTCTAAATCAATGTTTTTATTGCAGAACCTACTGTTTGGCTAAATATTTGAGTTGTATATTTAACTTTCATTTTCTCAAAAGAAATGGGGTTTATATGTTTCCTAGAAAACTTGGGATATAATCGAGATGAAGTGTTATTGGTATCAATTTGGAATAATGTGACTACTATTTACCACGACACTTTACTATCAGGAGTTTTTTTGACCCGCCATCGGCCGTTTATCGATCGATTAGAGCCACCAAATTTGTTTTAATATGTTGATATGTGCTACTGTACAACAAAAATGCATTAAAACATCCAAATCGGTTCAGTAACACAGAAGTTATTAAAAAAAATGTATTTGAACATTGGCAAGCCACGCGGCGGCAAGCGCAGAGGTTTTCTACATGCGTGTGCACACATACATGCATACATATGTACTTATATGCGAGAGCTCTTTTTTGGATTCTCAAGCGATTGTTTTTGCATGTGTGTTTCTAATCTCAGATTTGGGCAGGGGCAATCAAAAAGCTGCTGTAGCTCAGTGATAGAGGTGTTGCCTTTCGCGCTATCAGACACGAGTTCGAATTTTGCTGTGTCAACGGAGTTTTTGTACTGTTTGTTTAAATTTTTATTTTATTTTATTTTTATTTAGTTTTTGAACTTAACACACTTATTGGTTCAAGTGCAGCTTAAAGCTGGGATATCGGCGAATTGAAATAGTCTGGAGCAATAAAATGGGGGAAAGTTGGTATTTGGCAAGATATAGTTTCCTATTTTGTGAAAAGATTTCACAACTACGGCATATTTAAATTTGTCTGCAAATATTACCAAGAGCGCAGCGACGTCATTAATTTTTAGGATTTATTTGTATTTTATTTTACTAAGTAAAATAAGTATGAATGCAGATGGGTTTAATTAAATGTGTGTAAAGACAGCTCGCGGCTGGGTTCAGCGGCCATTGCCGACTAGAGCCATCTTACTTGTTTTTGCTAATTTGCGTTAATTTGGAAGCAGACAAACCAGTGGACGCTGCAAAATAGCTTGAAACGAGTTTCCAATTATCAAAGAGCCTTCTTACCATAAAAACGGAAATTTGCTTGCACAACACAGGAATCGTCCATAAACCCCTCAATTTCATCCCATGTAAATTATAATGTAGTCCTCTCCTAATAGGTATTTCGCCAATTACTTACTTTTTTCACTCATATTTAAAAATATTTGCTGCAGAGTGTTTGACCAATCGTATTGAGCCCAGGAAGCAAACAATTTAACAATTCAACAAATTATTTTCTCTGCACAAAGTGAATTATCATATTCTTCAGATTTTTCTTCTACATCCATTAAATCTAGACTTCCTGAATCTTGCTCACATTCCATATTTGTTTTTTCTACTTGTCCTTTTTTTATATAAAGAATAACTAGGTCGTCTACCGTAGCGGTGTCGTCTTCGTTACAAAATGTGTACGCGTATACACTGTTTGCTTTCTTAGAAATGCCTGCATTCAAATTGGGAGCCTCAAATAAATTCAGGGTTGGCACTTCACCTGATTTTAAATACTTTTTGCCGAAATATTTTCTTTCAAAATGTTTGTCGCAACCAACCGCGTTTTTAATATTTATGTTGCCTATTATTTCACATTTTGTAATCCGTTGGCGGCGAAGAGAATTGTTTTAGGGAAGCTTAAATCATCTCATGTTACTCTCATTTTACAATACACCTGCATCCACTCTTTCTTAGATTTTGCATATTTTTTGTAATGTTTTTTTATCGTATGTGAAAGTTGAGCAAACACAGAAAATCACATTATAAACTCCTCGACAGATTGCAGTCAACTAAAGCGTGCCTGACTTACCCACAGGCAAACGCCAATTTCCAGCGGTTTTTTTCAACTGAACTTTGTACTTTATTGGCGAGTGCACTGACATCTATGACATGAAGTATATCGCATCGGCGGCAAGCAAAAAGTAAACAAAACACAAGCATATACAAAAATGCTTATACATGTACAAAAATGAGTGACTGTGCCTGTACGCTCGTCCCGAGAAACTTTTTTGCAAACATGCCAACTCTTAGGTACCCTCACGTGGCAAACCTCATTAATCCTCATTCAAACGGAAGTCATGCAACCGAAAATTTAAAAAATTTTATTTTAGAGTTTGGTGCTTGTGCGTACACACATTTATACATACACTTCGTTGCCATAGCAATGCCCGGCTTGTGTGCACATGCATGCATTCAGATTCTCGGGGCTCTACGAGAATTCTAAGCAACACCATGCAGAGTGAGCTAGACTAGATCTAAATACTAAGCAGTGACTTCGTAGAGCACAGCACTATTTCGGTCATGAGGTTCTGAATTTAGCTCGCACTTTCATCGATTTTACTCGGTCTGGTGGTTAAAATTGAGTGCAAGTGCTAGGTGGGGTTCCACAAGCACAGACATTTTGCAACCAATTTTATTTGTCGATTGTATGCTTGGTGCTAGAAGGCATCGCAGATTGACCCTTCTCTGCAAAATGTCGAGCTGTGCAAGCGAACGATCAATTCAACCAAAGAAAATATAAACAGTAAGTTGAGAAAAATACAAAATTTCTTGTGTGTCATTTCGCTATCCAAATGCCACTCGATCAAATGCCGAAGTCGTTGCTTGCTTTTTTTTATGTACATTGGACGGAAAGTTTTTTACGTACAATCCTTATGTTTTTATACCCTGAACCCATTGAAAATGGATAAAAATGGTTTTGTGCAAATGTATGTAACAGGCAGAAGGAGGCATCTCAGACCCCATTATGTCTGGATCAGGATCATCAGCCGAGTCGATCTAGCCATTTCCGTCTGTCTGTCCGTCTGTCCGTCCGTCCGTCTGAAACTATAAAAGAGAGAATTAAACTTTTGTACTATAGACTCGTCCATGGCACGCGCAGATAAAGTTTTTATTATTATCGATATTTATCGGTTTTTTAATCTGGTTTTTTGAGCAAATTTCTATAAGAGCTAGACCCACCAAATTTGGTTTAATATGTTCTCGTAAAGGATACGCAGATTATGAGTATTTCGGGTTTTGGATACCTCCCCTATCTTACCCCCTCAACAGAAAACAGTTGTAATTGCAAGTACAGCCACAATTCTTACTACTTAGTGTGCTCGTCAATTAAATGTACTACCGTACAATAAAAATGCATTAAATTTGCAATGCAAATTCCATTAAAATCGGTTCATAAACACAGAAGTTATTAAAGAAAATGTATTTGTATATTGGCAAACCACGTGGTGGCAAGCGCCAAGCGCAGACGTTTTTTGAATGCGTGTGCACACATACATATGTACTTATATGCACATTCATATGCATGAGCTCTTTTGGTGGTAGAGATGTTGCCTGGCGCGCTACCAGACGCGGGTTCGAACCTCGCTTTGTCAACTTTTCGTACTGTTTATTTAAATTTTTATTTTAATCATTTTTTTTTTATTTATTTTTTAAACTAAACACACTTATTGGAATATTCTTAAGCAACAAAATGGGGAAAATTTTAAATTTGACAGGCACACTCTCAAAAAGCTTTTGCAGATCAACTGCAACCAATATTTAAGAGATATAGTATCCTATTTTGTGATACTAAAATTTGCCTGGAAATATTAAAAGCAGCCGCGCAGTGCGAGCTTTAATTTTTATTATTTTACTAAGTGCGGTTGTGGTGTCGTGTGTATGAATGCAGGGGCGGCTAATCCGCAATTCTTCCACAATTTTAAAGTTAGAGTCACCAAATTTGGCAGACACTTTTTGATAACCTCTTGTGAAGATCGAGCTCTAAATTTCGGCCACGCCCACAGAAATTACAACAATCGATATTTTCAAAGTAACAATAATAATTGAGATTGTTTTCGACTGTTTAAGCTGTTATTTGTTTCTTAGTTGCAATGGTTAAAGTGCATAAGAAAAATGAAAAATAAATTATATTTTTTTTAAATGCACAAGACATTTAGGCGTATTGCGTGGAGACGTCGCTAGATTGTAATTCTATAGGGCACAGGGACCTAGGTTTCCAGAACATATCAACTCAAGAACCGATACTCGCAATCACAAGCTGACACACCACACATATACACGCGCTCAAGCCTAGGCATTCAATAGTTAAAAAGAACTCGACGCCTTTTATGTCTCTCCAATGTTTTTATACTCGTGAAGTGAAACTAGTATATTGGGTTGGGTCTGTCCGTATGAACGCAACTTTTTCGCCGCTATGAAGCTTTAGTCTTGAAATATGGAATATATACTCGTCTATACCCGCGTCAGATAAAGTGTTAAGGGTTTCGGGTTGTGTCCACTGGGGCGTGGCAATTCGATTAAATCTATGTATCTCCCTCACTTTTAAAGCTAGATGCACCGACAGACTACACACACAAACTTTTTTGGCTACGCCCACTACCCCGCCCACAATGTCCACAACTCGATATGTGCACAACATCAATCATGCCAGTGCATTGCACCATTGCCTGCGCCATCTATTGCACACTTTTGTACCCATTATTTGGTTTCAAATCGTCGTTTTATCCGACTCGGCCGTTGACATACAGTATTCGGACCACCGGCTGTAGTAGTTGTCTCAAGCAACAATGGTTCAACTGTCGCACTTGTGGCGTCTAACATTCAAATTGACGTCTACCAAAGACAGAAATTATTGTTAACAGGCTTGTTACTCACTCTCATCTGATGATGCTTACTTTGCTAAAACTCAAGCCACACATATAGAGGTGGAAACATTTAAATTTGCATACTTGAGGGATATATGATCCTTTAAATGAAATCAATTTACCAACATATGTTGTAATAAGCTTTGTTTAAAAGACTTAATAGTAACAGAACATAGAACAAAAAGCTAAATGAAACTATCTCTATTATATTTGAGGTCTTAAATTTAATGGTGCATATTAAGAGTTCTACATAATTGCTTTTATCTAGGCATGATTTTTGTGCTAGATCGTCGCTATATTTTGTATGTGTTATGAAACAACAATTTTTTGATTTGGTTTCCTATTTTTCCATCTAGAGTAACGTTTGCATGTATGAATGCAAACAGTGATCCGCATATTATCGATCTATTGGCAGCCTTTTTAAAACTACTTATTTCTCTTCTAGTTCTACGAAGGTTGCTATTCATGTATCTGGCCTATGTTAATTCTAGTCCTTTAATGTGCTAATTGCCATTTCCATTAATAAGATTCTAATTTTCTGCCATAAACTTGCATAGAGCTTTTTGTTGTACGGTCACTTTGCTTACATTTTCGTGCGAAAATTTTGCATAACATTCGACACGGCCTACCTCATCAAGATTACGTCGATGAGCTAAATTCTCCTTATGGGGAGCGAGCACAATCCTTAGGGACCGTAAAATTTTTGGTATAAAGAACTCAACAGTAGTCGCTGTTCTCGGCGTTCAGACAGACGGTCAGCATTAGGAAAATTACACAAACACAATAAACTCTTTTCATTTTGTGAACGAGTATAAAAAGGTAAAAATATTGTTGTCGCAAATTATAAAGATATTTCCAAAGAATTTCAGACAATTATAACATCGCCACTGCAACATTTATACTCTTATATTATTTCACTTACCCATTATGGGCTTATGCTGCTCTGTAATCTTCTTGTGTTCTCTTCTCTGGTAATTGAGGGGTTTAAAATAGAATAGACTGACGTTATGTACACTAATGTAAAGAAGGCTCAGTAAATCACTCCTTGCTACTTCACAAATTAAACCTCCGGTTTCACATTATTCTTCTTAGCTGGATTTAAAGGTTTCTTAGAAAAATAAACCATTAGGTTCTTTTTAGAAATTTACATAACAAATGTATCTTGTTGACATCTGGGGTTCCCTAGGGTAGTCATCTGGGTCTGTTTCTCATTACTTTTATCAATGATGTTTCCTTGGTTCCGTCTTACTCTCGCGTGTTAATGTGTGCCAATGATATGAAACTTGCCTTGTATATAAAGATATGGATACATAAGGATCAAATTAAATTTGACTCTCTAGTTACGACCATGGTCAATAGACCCAGTAGACAGGGTGCTCATCAAGCAATAATCCAAGGAGCTGCTTTATCCTTACACGACAGAGTTCGAACTTAGGTAGACTTTCATTAATATATCACCCTCTTTTACAAAACGGACAATTATGTGTACTCTTTATTTAAAAAATAATTACTAATGATATCGACACCTCTGCATTGACTAACTGATTAAATGTTTCAGTTCCAACCAGACTAACATGTAATTATAAACCTCTATCACTTATTATTTGTACTCATTTTAATAAGTATTACGTAAGAGGGATCAGTTCGGGATATTCCCTTTCTTTTATTATTTCTTCTAAGCACGAAAATAGCCCTATTTTGTATCGTTTTCCTACGTCGCGACTCGTACCGTACGTTATACTTTTTATACCCTGAACCAATTGAAAATGGGTAAAGAGGATAAATTGGTTTTGTGCAAATGTATGTAACAGGCAGAAGGAAGCATCTCCGACCCCATAAAGTGTATATATTCTTGATCAGGACGACGAGCCAAGTCGATTTAGCCATATACGTCTATCCGTCCGTCCGTCTGGATTTTGGATTTTACCTCCCCCCATTCGAAAATGGACATTTTAAACATATACTCGCGTATACCCTCGTCAAATAAAGTGTTAAGAGTTTCGGGTTGCGCCCCCGATGGCCGTGGCAATTCGATTAAATCAATATATCTCCATCACTTTTAAAGCTAGATGCATAAAACCTCCTCTAAAGATCTCATCCAAAATTTTTGGCTACGCCCACTACTGCGTCCACAATGTCCAAAACTTGCACAATATCAATTAAGCCAATGCAAGACATTAAGCGCCATCTATTGCATACTTTTTGGTACTTATTATTCGGTTTCATTAGAATAGCGTTGGATAACTGTTCAGTTAGTTTGTCACATGGAAAATTAAGTGGTCAGTGACCATGGCGCTTAGATGCTAGACTTTTACGTATTCTTAGAATTTGTGTGCGGCTGTTTGCGATTGTGCACTTGTCATATAACTTGAGTTGAGTTTTGCCACAACTTATAGTATAAAATGCAGCTAAAATTATTATTTGTAATTAATTATTATATTATATCTTTAAACACTCTTGCACAAAGTAATATGACAAATGATTATAGGAATAAAATTTAAGTATTTTCTTTTTTATCAAACAAATGATTACCTAAAAAATTTCAGAAAAAAACTAATTTCTTAGCATTTATATTGAATTTCGTCACACCAAAAACAACTACTCGAAGGAGCTCGGGTTCATTTCCCGCTCTTGATGCAAAGGCTGGTCTTGATTTTTTTGATAATTCAAACTTTTTCCAGCTCATAACAATTTCTTAAAATTATATTCTTTTTGCCTTCTGTTAGATTTTTTTATATAATTCTTTTTAAATACTTTAACTTGAATTTCGTCACAGGTTGGATGGTTGGTAGCGTTGATGTCTTACGCGAGGTCTGCGTATTAATTCTGCGATAGATTTGGTTTTTTATACTCGTTTTTTTTTTGTGCACCCATAATGCTAGTTTATATGTCTTCGTTGTTATTACACCATGAACGAGTATACCACTGTCGGTTACACCCGACTGGAACGTTCTTACTTGTTTTATTTATTGATTGCTGGAATCGATCAGTGCCTTCTGAGTTCTGAGTTTTTAGAGTTTTCTAGTTACAATTTGATAAACAGTATGCACTTTGTTTGACTATATTATATACAATCATAAGTTTTCTATTTATGTGACTCTTCTGGTGGGCAGGTCGTTGGGATGTACTCTTAGCAGCCGCCTCTCGGTGATGGGTCAGCCAGGGCCCTGGCGACCGCATCTCCAACCTTCGTGAGGTGGTTACGTACCATGGGAGACCAGCCAATGTGCGTGCTGCGCTGGACTGGATGACTCGTAGTCGACTTAGTTGATGTGCTGATGCTGTACCTCATACTTCGATGGCGTATGTCCAAATGCGTGTTATTAATGTCTTGATTAGCAGCGCTTTGTTGGTTATGATCAGCTTGCTTTTAAGCCTTTATTGCAGAGATGTGGGGTCGCCAGATGAGTATGCTATCCAAATGAACGCCCAAATAGCAGGCTTGCGTGCTCAATGAACACGGCGTCAAAGACCAGCCTTTGACAACTGTTGGGTCGCAACGTGAAGGTAGCGCCGGCGGATTTAGCACAGTTTATGGCCATGTTCCAGCCTACACTCTAAGCTTCGAAAATGGTCAACCAGTTTTGCACGGCGTCAGAAGCAGCCTGAATCGATTGCTAGGTGGCTAGCAGTAATCGCGTGGGATCTTCTGCAGTATTCTGCCATCTTCCTTGAAGGATGTCGGCCGTGTATAGCGTATATAATACCAGGCCGAGCACACTGCCTTGCCTTGATTGGGGGGGTATAGATTGCTTGCCTTTTGATGCTACTGGTGAGCTATTACACTGAGAAGTCGTTGCTGTTGTCTGGCTCGGCTCTTTCCAACAGGGCGTTAAAGTTATTCTTGCGAGACAACGTATTCGGTTGTACACGGGCGCCTGTCTATGTGGGCTGCCTTGCGGAGGCAGGCCGCTGTCACGTTTCGGAGTGAGGCTGTCCACGTTCCTCCAGATCGTCAGCCGAGTTGATGACAACGTTAAGATTTAGGGTGCTCTCCAGACAGGTGCGGTAAGTCGCCAGATTGGAGCGCGGCGGCCACATTTTTTGAACTCAGGGGACCCAGGCCGGTGTTTCATGTAGTTCGATAAGCAGGGGAAGGTGGTCCGATGCGAGGTCAAGCAGGCTCTTGATTTGAGTTTGATTTTGAGTTGCTCGTGTCTGAATCCTTTATAATGTTAAAAGTCTAGTGCGCTGGTAGCTGGTGTTGCTCTGTAAAGGTAGCACGTTGCTTCTCCTGTTCCAAGTATTTCTATACCTTCAGCTGCAATGACTGAGAAGAGGACTCTCCCTCTGCTGCTCATTCTGTAGTGTCACCACCAGCGATGTTTTGAGTTCCAGTCGCCAGCAGCAAAGAACATCGGCCCACGTTGGCTGAAAAGAGCTTGAATATTGGCTTCCGTCGACATGATAGCTGGTAGGCAGTAGACTGAAACAATATTAAAGTCGGCCCTAGCGGTTGCGACTCGGACAACAGCGGCTTGGATATGCCAGTGGAACGAGACACCCCAGTGGGTAGTGGAATATTGATGATCTAATGAGAATTGCAGCACCTCCGTGTCGGCTATCGTCCGAGTGGTTGGCTTTGTGGAGAGTGTAACCTGGTACACGGAAAGTGGTGCGGGGGCAAAAGTGGGTTCCCGAGAGAAGGAATATGTCGACATTATGGAGTTTCATAAAGGCAGCGATTTGGTTTGCCTTCGAGAGGACTCCGTTGGCGTTCCACAGTGTCACTCTAAGCAAAGTCATTATGGACATTCCGATTTTTTGGGCGCATATCGATGAGCGCCTGCCTGAGGGTCTCCACGAGTGACATCATCCTGTCGAACGTAGCAACCACTTGCTCCATCTTTTGTGCGTTAATTGTCGGTGACTGTGACTGTATTCTTTCTGCGGGATGAGGAGCGGGTTCGGTGTTCGCCGTGCTGGCTATCGCAAACAATACTTGCGATTGATAGCCAGGGTTGAACTGCTGTACAGCAGGTGCATCCTGGGGTCGGCGATTCGTTAAGCGGTCTGTAGCGTTGGTTTTGGTCGATTGCTGGTGTTTTTGCTGGAAAGCATACTGCTATTTTTTGCAGCCTTTGAAGTTAGCCGTATGTGATTCGCCACCGTGGTAGCAGCACCTTTCGTCTTCTTTGGCTAACTTGCATTCCCACGCTGGATGATTGTCGCCACATTGCTTACAGCCATAATGGCTCGTGCAGTAAGATTTGGTATGTCCATACTCCTGACACCAATTGCACTAACCGGGATCACTGTTTTTACGGGGTTTCTCCCGGAGATCTTGTGTCTTCAGACGACATTCATTGGCCAAATGAGCTTGTATGTCTTCGGACGAGTCTTCGTGGTGGATGTTCCTCATCACGATACGGTAAGGCCGATATTCAGCTAGTTGATGGTGGTGGAACACTTAGCCTTTCTCACGAAAGTGCTTGGCTACTGTTCGGTAGTCGTCCGAGTTGCGGACGTCTGCAAGGCTGTCTAATGCGACTGGCTCAAAGTCCATTGTGAAGTCTTCCGCGTCGGTAAGTGCCAGAAATCTATTGTGATTATCTTTTTTGGCTGTATTGGTCGTCGCCTTTTTTGTTGGGGGAGAGAGTAGCACCCTCTGTGTTCAGTGCTGCCTCGTTTTTGGGCTTAAATGTCGCCTTTTGCCAAACAGATGCTCGCTTGGCCAAAAAAAAAAAATAGCATTGAGGTCGACATTTGTTCCGCTATGGACTTTCGAGGTTTGGGAATAGGAATCTGGCGAGAGGAGCAATGTGCCAAGGACAAAGTTACCGTTGTAGTTGCTAGGGAGGAGGCAGTTCTTGTTGTGCACGATATGGTGGTCTGCGTAGTGCCGCTGCACTGCGTTACGAGTAGTGGGAGCGAAATGTTCCGGTCCGTGTCTCTGAGCATGGTGTTTTTTATACTCTCAAAGCTACTTCGGGCCCTATTGGCATAATAGCCGACCTCAGCGCTGTCACTATCGTGAGTGGCGACTTTTCTAAGGGCTACTGTAGAAGCTTTTTGGGACTGACGAGAGAGCACTAGCTTTGCTGGTAATACCTGCATTTGTTAGTTTGAGCGCACCCAAGCTAACAGGAGTGTAGTAGTTACTGCCTGTAGCGCGGCCTAGAGGCTTCGGTTAACCACTTGGACAGCTTGGCTTGCTCGCACGCATAGCGGAGGTAGAACCACGAAACGGGCGTACACCGAATAGCAGTAGTATGCGTGTGTTTGTATGCGCGTTATCAACGTTGTTATTGTTTACACCACACGATGCAACTGTAGTTTTTATTGCCCTCTCGTGGGGTTTGTAGCTGCACTGTAAAGCTGAACTGATAGCAGCGGTCGTCTTTGTAAGCGGAGCACAATGCGTGTGCGTCCGTTCGCTTGCAAGCTCGATCGCGGAGTGTACGTTATACAAATGGTAGAGTTTTTAACCGGTGACCCTAAATTGGCCCAAAAAACATTAACCAGTAAAGTATGTTTTCTTTATAAGCGAACATAATTTTATTGAATACTGTTTATTTATAAGTATTACTCTAGGTACATCGACTTTTGTGAAATTGTAAGTTACACATTCTTCCTGATATCTTAACCACTACGATTTGTTGGACCGTAGCAGCTCATAAATCAAATAATCAGAAATGTATGATCTGGGAGTATAATTTAATTCATAAGGACAATTCAAATGTTTTATCAAGCTGGAGATAATACAAACAGCGCAAAAATTTGCTACTAGAAACAAGTTTGTTTTTTCATGTGCGGCTAATCAAATACTTTTTATCGTAGTAACAGCTTGAATTGTCAACAACCAAATTCAATACTCAATAAATAAGTTATACAAAAAAATAAATAAATAAATAAAACAATCGCATTTGACGACTCCTTTAGTGAACATAAACTAGGGTAAAATGTAAAAAATTTGATTAATAGTTTATTACAGCATTACTTCCCGTTCAAATACTTATATTTTAAGTATGCTCGTATAATCCTAACATATTATGAATAATCAAGTAAGAAGCCAAGAGTTTGACCAGTTATTTTATGCAAACTCCTCTAGAGTTTTAAATTGTCTTACCAGAGAATAGGTCGTGTCACACATCAGCACTAGTACATCAATGGGGCTTGTATGATTTGCCACACAAATACCTGATGACGGTCGATTATCCTCATTATGGTATGTTATAACTGCAGAAATAGCGCTGGACAAGATACCAAAACACTGCCCAAGAACCTTATTCACAATAGCCCGTTTATTACATCCATCCTTTAGATTTCCCACAGCAGCAGTACATGCTGTTAACCACACTACCTGAGATTGCATAAGACAAAAGGCGTATATTGAAGTAATTGATATTGTGATGAATTGCCACAGGTGTGTAACTACAATATTATAAATATAATATATTATTATATAATAACTTAATTTATTTGATAATAAAATCAACTTAAAATTTCCCATTTGGTTTCTCATCATTGCCATATTTAAACTTTTAAATACAAGTAATACAAAAACATACAAGTCGAACTCTCGCTTAAAGACACTTCACACCGTGAACGGAAAGTGTTTTATGAAACACAAAAAGCAAGTCGACGAGTTACCTCATCGCAAAATACATAAATAATTAATATATAACTTAAATCAAAGAGCTCATGTTTCTCACAGAGTAATAAACGTACAAACCCAATAACATAGGCCTGACTTTGATTAAAGCTTAACAACTTCAGCTGCAAGACTAATTTCTGAAACAAGAACGTAAATGTAAGCTTTACAGCGCAACAAGGCTTACTTTTGGTGGTGTCACCAACGTATTTTAAAACGATCACTGTAAAAAGATCACTGTTACTGCCGATCAACATCAAATTCGAACAATAAAACAAGCAGTACCCGTGAAAGCTCCAAGGGGACCCACCCCCAAATTCAGCTTAACAGACAGAAACTAAGTTCTCAAAACAAAGAACAGCCCACAAACCAAAAATAATAATAATAAAATGAAAGGCCAACGTTTTGTACGGCAATCGGATCAAAATATTATGTCAAATTTTAAGCTACCTAAATTAGGGTAATACTCTGAAATCTGATGCCTCCGAATACATCCGCGAAGTAAACTCATGGCTTATATTCTTAAGCTTGTAAAACTTATAAGAAACATCAAATTTTTCGTGACGTGCTCAATAAAGAAAATATTAAATAAACTAAATTACAACTAAAATGCAATCTTCACTGTTAGTCTGTCATTAGAATAAATTCGTTGTTAGCTGTTTCGTAAATATTATTGACAGAAAAATAATACCACAGCCACTGTTAAAAATTGAGCTGGACATCCTTTCCTTTCTTTTTCACATCCTTTCAATAACTCTCCTTTTACATTTCTGAATACCCGTTGAGAAACCACACAACCAGTCTGATATAATCCAATGACAGTTGTCAATAGTTTTCATTAACAATATCGTAGTTAAGGGCAAGGAAGATCCTGAAACGAAGACTGCAACAGTGACAAACGGTTAAAAAGAGAGAATGAGGTCTCAAAGCTTCTGCATGCGTTCCTTCTTTGGCAACAATTCCAGTCTTCTTTACTTAGATTACCTGCCATTCCGGTGAAATGTATTATTATCGTAACTTGTGCCAGCGCTCTACGAACAAGACTATCGAAGCCCGCAGCATTGCCAACTGTAAAACAAGTAAGATGTCTCTAGTTGGGTGTGGCCGACTAGGATATACCCCGGACCAAGCGGCAAGCTGTTACATACATTTAAACCTCTGTGTTCAAACTAACATTCACAAAGCCACACACACACATAAACTTACGCAGCAAGCTGCGCACTTTACACATAGGCTGCGCATGGCCGCATCTATGGAAAATGAATTCTTGAATAACAACTAATAGTGTGATAGTTATGAAATTTTGAGTTCTTAATAAGCGCATTTAAATCTATGTACAAACCAAATCGCAAGTCTGTAGTACTTGATTTTCAGTATTTTTTTTTATTTTTTTTAAATTTTTACCCTTTTACCCATTTTCAATGGGTTCAATGGGTGTAATGAAGGGGTGTACAGATTAATATGGCGCGTGCTATAACTTGTATTATTCACAATTTTTCATTAATAATTAATAAATGATTACGTCAAACGTTTGATTTAATTTTCATTAGATTTCAACTTTTGGTTAACATACACAATCGGCTGTATCATACCAAATCAAAACAAAACGGCAGAATGGCCAGTCCGCTATCAAAAAGTTATCTGTGAACACAGATTTTCAAAATGAAATGGGATCCAAGGCTGAATGAATATATATATAATAAGGCCCGTTTTCACATCTTGCGTTTTCACAAAGCAGCCTTTACTATTTTCGTTCCCACGTTGTGACAATGTGGCATCTCGGGGCCCGTAAATGAGTCACACTCTGTCGAAATGTTGCCAGTCCGCCCAAAAAAGTTTTTGGACATTTCAGTGTGAATTGTGAATTTTTGTAATGAATCGAACAAATAAAATAAAAACTCGGGAGAAAAGGAAAAGGCGCAAAAACAAAAGCTCAACATTGCCATAAGCAGGCCTTCAGCGAGTGGGCAACAGTGAAAACTGACCTAGGTTGTCATATATGTCAACTCGTTGTTAAGTTCTTAAGCAGTGGATAATCTGCTCTGTATGTAATCACCTGGATATAACAAAATTTTTTATATGAAAATCTAATCTCTATTATCGGCAAATTAATTTATCCTGTAAGGTTGTCGGCAAATTTATTTACCCTGTAAGGTTATATATACAGCAAAGTATATTTTTAACTATATTTTGACATTTTTAATTTAAAATTTCGATTTTATTAGTAAAATAAACAATTGGAATGTTTGTTTACGTTTAGTGGCTCAACCTCAAATTATTAGCAAAAATTTCAAACAGAAAAGATTTTTGACAAAAAAATTTGTATGTCAACTGATTTGAATTAAAGTGAATGAAATATCAGTTGACGCAATCCCTAAATCAGTTTTGCACAAAGAAACAGTTCAATTCATTTAAACTAATTATTGCCCGCATTGTCAAAAAACAGATACCAAAAAGCACAAGTTATTTTTGATAAGCAAACGTATGAGTGCCTAATGTAAGAAGTAATGCAACTAAACAAGAAATATTTTGTAATTAAATTATTAAAATGTGCAATTGAAAACTTTTTTTCACCTGTTACTTCTTACCTGCAAACTTAAAACAGAAAACGTCAAGGTGCGGCCTAAAAATGCCTTTCAAACAATACTTGTATCTTCTGTGGTTTGGAAACTGTGGGGGTGTCAATTTTAGCGGACTCTAGCATTTTCCCGCCAAACCAGCGGTCTTTTTAAAAGGGCGCACATCATCCGAGGTTATTTCGCCAAGCTGCCCAACGAGACGGCTCTGGCGCACATAGGTCCACAAAACGATTTCAGCACCAGCCAATGTTGGATAGTGTAGCGCACCACGAGTGGCGCCATGCTGCACTTCGCTGATTAAGTGCGGCGGAAAAGCAAACGGTACTGGTACTGTGTTGGCAAGACCAGATTTATCCTTAAGAACACGGCACTTAAGGAAAAGAGCAGCACCAGTCCCCCTTCGCTGCTTCGGCTGCTGCTGCCCCAACAACAAGCCCGGAACCTGGCTCGGGTCCCTCCACTAGCTTGGCTGCTGGGCCTGCAATTGGTTTGACCTGTGATCAGCTTCCCGGTGCGGCAGCGTCGCAATCAAGGCATATCGTGGTCGCCTCATCTAACAGAGGCGCTGGTCTCGCTAGGGGAGTGGTCCACGGCCGGAACTCGAACGTAAAAAAACCGGGGCCGCAGCAGTACAATGAGGTACAAGGCATCCAAGCTACCGAAGGGTGACTCCCGACAAGGCAAAAGCGGTTGCCTTGTACAACACTCCGCGAAGGAGAAATGAGCATAATTAAGGTGGTTCAGGCGAACCTGCACCACGCTAGAGGAGCGTCGGGCACCATGTGCAGGATTTTCGCCGAGCAAACTATCAACGTGGCTCTCCTCCAAGAACCATGGATGATTGGTGGCCAGGTCCGAGGATTAAGTTGCGGCTGACGTAAGTTGTTATATGACCGATCGGGTGGAGCGCCTCGCGCAGCTATCCTTCTAAACTTTATCTCCAGGGACCTAGTTTCGTCAACCATTGAGGTGGCTACGGCAGAAGGTGCGAAGGAAATTGTAGTGGCGTCTGCATATTTCCCTGGCGACAACGACGCGGCTCGTCGACTTCTGCCAAAGAACGAACAAACAGCTAGTCATTAGCCAATGGCTATGATGCCTGTCTGCTTAGCAGTTCTTTGTACGATTTCTTTAAAAATTTACGGGATACCGATAAGGCCACTCTTTCAGATCACCAGCACATCAGATTTGATCTCCCAGGCCAAGCGGAACCCCTTTCCAATTCTTTTAACACAAAGAAAATAAATTGGGACTTGTACAAAGCCTTAGTGGCTTCGAAAGTTGATCAACTTGCTGCCAGCTTTAACTCCGCGAGAAGATAGAATTGGCGTCAAGACAACTTCAAGGTGTGCTTTCAACCTTCTACAATGATAGTGCGGCCCTAAGACCCCATCAGGCGAAACGTGGGGCTCCCTGGTGGAGCGAAGGCCTGGAAAATCACAGGAAGGTCAGACGGCTCTTCAACAGGGCCAAGCCAAATAGAGTTGTGGGACACATACAGATGCGCGCTCACTAAGTATAATAAAAGCATTAGACGCGCCAACGGGATACCTGGCGCACCTACTGCGAAAGTGTGGAATCACTTCCAGAAGCAGCGATATTAAGATCTCAATTTGTGCGGGAGGCCACCAGCAATCTATATACCAAATGTGGGTCTAGTTCTACAATTATGGGAAGCGTAACACGTGTTACCGATTTGTGCTGTCAGGTATATACATTTTTGTGATTACGGAACGGGAGGGGGCACGGCCGGAAAAGTTTTTTTGTGATGTTTGGGGGAGCTTTCCAGTAATATACATTTCAAATATGCTGACTCTAGTTCACAAACTGTGAGAGATATATGCATTTCAGATTTTTTTGGGCGGGGCCCCTAGGGCGCGTGGAGATGTCAAGGTGTCAATTTGGTGACTCTAGCTTTAAAATTGTGGGAAATTTTTACCTATTATCGATTTGAGGTTTATCGACATGTTATCAAAATGTCAGCCTCCTCAGAGGGCGTGACACAAAGATCATAACACTTTGTCTGAAGCAGATAACTACAAGTATACATCCAAAGTTTCAAGTTTCTGGCTTCAATACCGCCGAAAAAAGTTGCGTTCATGCGGACAGACGGATGGAGAGCAAGAATGACTGTACACAAACCAAATATACTAGTTTCACTTCGTGAACGAGTATCAAAAATAATTTTAGCTGCATTTTATACTTGTTGATCAAGTTGTGGTAAAACTCAATTCAAATTATATGACAAGTGCACAATCGCAAACAGCCGCATTAAAATTCTAAGAATACAAAAAAGTCTGGAAAGTCATCGCCATCTAGAGTTCAGTGACCACATATACAAAAATATATATTTTAAATTTCAAGTATTCAATTGCAGCGATAAAAGTTGCGTTCAAACAGACGGACGGATAAACAGCAAGGCGGACATTGCACAAACCCAATATACTAGTTTCCTTTCGTGAACGAGTATAATTATTATTCTTTTTTATTTAGTCGTGACCAAACTAACAAATTTCGATATCTCAATTTAATATTAATCTAATATCTAATTACTATTCCTACAAAATTTTGTCTTTTTAATTTTGTGAATTATTATGTGAGCGTGAAATAAAAGTTTAGGAAAATATCTTTTTTATTCTTAAGTACTTTTCCTTCGCACATGAGTCAACAAGAATATATGGCAGGCGCATATACATCGCAAGTCGCGCTATTTACGAGAGAGTCCCAATGAACTTTTTGGTTTTTACTAGTTTTAGTTTATTGGATCAGTATGTTTTAAAATTAAACCAGATATTTTGGCCATCCGTTTAACACTTAAGGTATTAGAGACTATAAACAGGTCTTGAAAAGTAGAAGTAAGGCAGTTGTCTTCACTGCGTTCGATGAACCTTCAAATCTTATATTTTAAGAAACAGTAATATTTTATTTTCACCGCGGATTTATTGGAACATTTAATCAAAATGTGCATAGTCTTCTTTATCTTTTATTCTCAAAGTAGTTCATATTGAACTGGTTATGGATTTGATGTTTGAAAGCTTAATTCTGTGTTAATCTAGATTTGGTGGTCGTTACTTAATTTAACAAGCTTTGAATGACTCAGAAATATCAATGAACTCAATTTTATTGTTGTACTGAAATTAATTGATATCCTGCTGTTATTAAAGCGGCATATTACCATTCATTTAATTTTGAAGTCTTTAAATTGTATATATAAATAATTTATTACTGTTAAGCTTGGCAGGCTCGAAATCAGTTGCTGTTTTATTGAACCAACAAAAGCGACAATGTAAAAAGCACCAAAAAGTGAGCAAGTTACCTGTATAGCTATTTCAACAATCTCCCGGTTCAATCATCAGTTCTCCGGTTTTTTGCTTTCCTTTTGTGTGCTTTATACTTTGTTTTTGGCATACAACGGAATAGAGAAAGAGCTTTACCCTAAACAGCCGACTATGTGTTATTTATGGTTTTTTTTTTGTTAAAACCTTGGTTTTTGTTGACAACAGTGAATGGCGTGCCGTCCATTTCCATTGCAGTAAATTATTAATATTAATTAAACAATTATATTGCTACCGCAACACTCTACGCCTTTTTGGAATAATTGGGATTTCAATAAGAATTTATACGTGCTGCGCTTTATGTATCACATTTTGTAATCTATTAAGTATGTGTATGTATGATTCGGTTTCTGACTAAGGCCCGTTTTCACATCTTGCCGATAAAGTCGACTGTAGCTATAGTACACCTTACACTAAAAGCAGCCTTTAACAATTTTTGGCACTACATTTTGGTTTTAACATAACATTTACACATTTGTGAGCCCCTAAATGAGTTACTCTCTAGTACACTCAGCTGCCAATTTGAGTAGAAAATGAGCAACACTTGTCGGAAAAGTTGCCAGTCCGCGCAAAAAAAAAGTTGTTTAATATTTGAGTGTGAATTGTGCATTTTTTGGTGAATCGAGCAAATAAAATAAAGTCTGGGGAGAAAAGGAAGTGGTGCAACAACTTTTCTTCAGAAGAGGAGATGATGCTAGTAGAGCTTGTTGGCGACCACAAGCGGTAAGGAGGCTCAGCTTCGCTTGGATGTCCTCAAATTGGATAGGTGTTTAAAAGTGGATAAGTTAAAATTAATGTTAATGCCAAAAAAAAACAAATATTATGTACATATTATATCCGTACATTCCCAGCTAAAGGCTGAAAAAATAAATAAATTATTAAAAAGAAAACATTACAAATAACAAGTAAGATGGCTCTAATTGAGAGTGCCCGACTAGGTGATACCCTGACCCCAGTGGCGAGCTGTTGTTACATGCATTTAATTAAACCCTTCTGCATTCATACACACGACACCACAGCCGCAAGTAGTAAAATAAAATAAAAATAAGTAATATCAATTTATGATCGCGGTTCGCGCTCGCTTTTATTTGCAGGCAAAGTTTAGTATGCCGAATTTGTGAAATTTCTCGCAAAATTTTTACAAAATGGGAAACTATAGCTTTCAAATGTTTGTTGCAGTTGATCTGCGAAGGCTTCTTGAGAGTGTGCATGCCAAATACCAACTTTTCTCCATATTGTTGCTCCAGTATATTTCAAATCGCCGATGTCCCAGCATTAAGTTACACTTGGACCAATAAGTGTGTTAAGTTTAAAAATAAAATAAAATGAAAATTTAAATAAACAGTATAAAAACTCCGTTGACCCAACCCAGATTCGAATCCGCGTCTGATAGCGCGCAAAGCAACATCTCTACCACTGAGCCAGTTGCATTTAAATAGCCTCCGTCAAAATCTGAGATTAGACACACATGTACAACCAATCGCTTGAGAATTCGAAAAAGAATGTGCATATACATATGTACGTATGTATGGGTGCACACGCATGCAGAGAATGTCTGCGATTGGCGCTTGCCACCACGTGGTGTAGCCAATATACAAATACATTTTCTTTAATTACTTTTGTGTTTCTTAACCGATTTGGATGAAATTTGTTTTAATGCATTTGTTAAAATAAATTCTTAAATAATCGTTATGAAATTTTCAGGACGTAACAAGAGCTTTGAAATGTGTACAAACCGACAAATGTGTAGTACTTGATTTGATTTTTTGTTGGTTTTTTTTTATTTGGGGGCCGAATGGGGGAAGATATCCAAAATCTGAAATATTTATAATCTGCGAAACCTTTACAATCACATATTAAACCATTTGGTGGCTCTATCTTTTATAGTTTTTAGATATGCTCAAAAACCAGATCAAAAAATCGATAAACACTGATTATAAGAAAACGGGACAAACTTGATCTGCGTATGGTATATACGAATCTAAAAAGTCCAAGTTCAACTCTCTAGCCCTTGTAGTCTCTGAAATCGACGCGTTCATACAGACGGACGGACGGACAGACAGACGGACAGAGCTTAATCGACTCGGCTAGTGATGCTGATCAAGAATATATATACTTTATGGGGTCAGAGATGCCTCCTTCTGCCTGTTACAAAACCATTATACCCTTTTTACCCATTTTCAATGGGTTCAGGGTATAAAAATCGTTGTATGCGTATTCTACAAAGTAGTTTGTGTGACAGCGATATGTCCATGGGATGTTGCTTTGGACTTCCGCCTCATCAGTTATGTCTATCAGAGATAAAACAGACAACGCTCGACTTCCATTTTGCATTTATGTGAGCCAATGATTATTTTTCATTGACAGTTTAAATTTTGTTTACAAAAGTTCAACGGCGTTGCCATATGCAGAGCTTCAGCAAGTGAGCAGCACTCAAAACTGAACCAGGTTGCCATATTTGTCAACTCACTTAACTCAGTTAAGCACTTATAGGGTAAATGTTCTGTCACCTGGATTTAATTGTGAAATTTAAGTAAGTGAAAATTAAATTTCTCTTATCGGCAAGTTTGTCTACCCTGTACCTGTCTTTTTGTTTTTAGAAATTTTGTAAAGTATTAACGTATGTTCAAATAATCTAGGTGCTCAGGCGTTTGGCCAGCTGAACAACAAAGATCCGGTTTTGAATCGTAGGTTAATGAGGGGATGTAGTGTTTGTGTTAGCCGAAGGCCTTAGCAGCCAGTGCTAATTAAAAATAATTAGGATTACAATCTATATGCTAAAAAATAATAATAAATAATGTTTAAATAAATTGCTTATGATCAGATGCGCTGATCGGCGACAAAATCTAGAGTACCAGCCTAAATCGTAACATCTGCTTCAGGCCAGGATTGTTAATCATTCACTGCCGGGACAAGAACGCCAAGGAATGAAATACCACCGTTAAAAATCATCACTGTCCATCTCTCACGCACGGCTAAGGAAAAGGAGTCAATATCTATGGATCTGATAATAGAACACAATAGAGATCTACTTACAGAAACATGGACAGCGACAAGTTGCGATAAACGAAGGCAGTTAAGTTTATGATATTTGAGGTAGAGCAGCAAACTCTAAAGTTCATCCAGCTGAACGATAGCATGTTGCTATCTACTGCCTGCAATGTGAAAACACAACCTATCATAATGGACGGCAGTCTACTCTGGTGACGAAGCAATGTGCAAAAAGCGCCTAACAATATATGCACGATGAATTGAAAATCTGCTACGATCCGATCGGATCGAGTTATATACCGATCGAAAGGTATTGTTTTAAATATATTCGGAACATCGCAAAGAAGCTATAGCTTTTCACGTAAAGTGCGGAGTGCCCAACAATTTTTATTATTTCGATTTGTTCATATACAAATTGAATATCTTACGTCACAAAATTTTATATCAAAAATATTGGGGGTTGAATGTTTTCGTCACTGGATTATTAAGTCGTGTACAAATTTTTGTATTTGATATTGTTGTATACGGACAAATGTAATAGAGAATGACGCGGTAATTGGGAAATACACGACATTCAATTTGGAACGAGGCTACGTTCAAGACAGCATTATTTTCAGACAGCTAGGTAGCAATAAAAGCGTTGAAATTTCTCGACCGTTTCTGGTTCGATCTGTCCGACTGCAACAAAAGAACGGACTTATGCTAAGTTTTATGACGATAGCTGTAAAACTGAAACTAGTTTGCATTAAAACAGATAGACAAACGAATGACCAGACGCATAGTCATTGCAATATCGAATTGGCGGTGATACTGATAAGATATAAATATATACTTTAAAGGGTTGCCGACCTCTCCTTGTAAGGTATAAAAAACATATTGAGTAAGAGTCATATCAAAACAGAAATAAATAGATAAAAAAAAAATGTCTTACCTGTTTCTTGACTTTTTTTTTCTTATCTCAATTGCAATAAAGTTTATAAACATACACACATTGTACAAGTGTACTGAATTTTTTGTTCAATTTAACAACGCAAGGACAATTACAAAAGCCAGAATAATGACACATATACTTTTGCAGGTATACATATAAAATTGAACAAAATAGTTATTGCACAATAAATACAATTTTTCTGAATTAAATTTTTAACATGAAATAAGAATGACATAAAAGAGTCATAATTACTGTGTATGCATTCTTAAAATAACAATACACAGCAGATTTTAGATGTAATTTTGATAACTATTAAAATCCAAATTCAATTTTATACGTAAACTTTTTGTATTATAAAATCTTTTTTCTCACCAACGAAAATGTACAGTCTGTTGATAATATTGCCACGTCCAAGGGGGAGGTATGATTTGCTACACAAAACCCGGAAGTTTTAGGCTTATATTGCTTATTGTGAAATATTATTAGTGTTGACAAAGAACTTGATATAAGACGAAACGTTATTTTGAAAGACAAGTCCGCTAAAGGGTGCCGCAAAATACGATAAGGTATTAAAGCCACAAGTGTAT
Source organism: Drosophila colorata (assembly GCA_035041545.1). Classification (NCBI taxonomy): domain Eukaryota; kingdom Metazoa; phylum Arthropoda; class Insecta; order Diptera; family Drosophilidae; genus Drosophila; species Drosophila colorata. The sequence goes on from JAWNLD010000265.1 coordinate 118,955, forward strand.
TTGTAAAAACTGCAAATAAAACCTAAAAACCAAAGTAAAATATTAATAAGAAACATTTCAACCAGAGCCCTGCACTCTAAAACATGCTTAGTGCTTTTATTGCGAGTGCTCAACAAGGTGATACCAATGACAAAATAAACATTAAGATGAGTAACGCCGAACAAAAAAATGATGTAATAGAGCTTGAGAACAAAAATCAAACTTTCACAGCTTAAAATTCTAAAAATAGATAGAGCGCTCGGCTAGGTGATTGCCGTGAGAGTGTTTATCTTTGTTTGCGTGTGTATACATTACGAATGAGCTCTGATTGTTTGCGCTGCCAAAAAAAATTTGTTTGATTTCTTGAACGACATATCCCAAACTTATATATACATATGTATGTATGAAGTTTCGATGGTAGAAAATCTTAATAATGTAGGCCGATATTATTATTTGAATAAATATTTAATATTTATTTTGCTAAAGTATAACAATTGAGAGTACTGCAGTCGGGAGGGCCCGACTAGGAGATACCCCTACATGCATTTGAAGGCCCATTTATTCATGCATACATATACATATCTTATATACACATAAGCACAAGCACATGCCACAAGCTGAGCACTTTACTCAGTGGCTACGCTTGGTCTATTCAACAAAATAAGAACTTGCAGTCGGGCGTAACCGACTACGCAATATTCGTTCACGATCTTAATTATTATTGTTATATTGGAAAAATTTAAATTTTAATTTGTGGGTTCTATATTTAGCGGAGATCATCACAAAACTGCTTACTAAATTTGGTGACTCTAACTCTAAAATTGTAGGTGATATAGATTCTCGCGGCATACCCGCCCCAATATATATGGACTTTTTCGATTTGCCACGCCCCCAGTGAGCGTATCTAAAACATTTCTTTGGAGAAGGTCATTAGTAATCTGTCCGAAATAAATTATGTAGCTAGCTTAAAATCCGAAGAAAATATATAGATTTTATTAAGCATATAGATTGGGCATAAAAAAAAAATTTTTGTGCGATCTTTAGAAGACGTCGTTAGTAATCTGCCTGAAAATGTATGTCTGTAGCTTTAAAACTGAGGGAGATATATCGATTTTATCGAAATGCCACGAACCCAGTGGGCATGGGCGGAACATTTGTGAATGATCTTTTAATGGGGCGACCAGTAATCTATCTTTCAAATTTGGGGACTCTAGCTCTCAAACTGCGGAAGAAATAGGCTTTCGCGATTCGTGGGGTTCATGTGGTTGGGGTGTTTTGTGGGATTGGCCGGAATATTAAGTTGTACATTTTATGGGGAGGTCGCCAGGAATCTATATACTTAATTTGGTGGCTCTAGTTTTACAATTGTGGCATGTATTTCTCCCAATTTTTGCGAGAGGTCACCAACGATCTACATACAAAATTTGGTGACTCTAGCTTTAAAATGTGGGGAATATTCACTTTTTAGCGATTTGCGAGTTGAGATGTATCGATGTGTTATCGATTTGCCAGTCTCCTAGTGGGCAAGGCACAATAATCTTAACCCTTTGTCTGAAGCAGATAACTACAAGTATATATCCAAAGTTTCAAGTTTCTAGCTTCAATAGCGCCGAAAAATGTTGTGTTCATCCGGACAGACGGACGGACGGACGGACATCATAACGGACACTGCACAAACCCAATATACTAGTTTTACTTCGTGAACGAGTACAAAAAATGATTTTTATATACTTTCATTACTTAACAAGGCACTAGTCGGGTGTGCCCGACTAGGAGATACCCGAGCTGTTACATACATTTAAACCTCTTTGCACTCATACACACATTCACAAAGTCACACACACACAAAAACGCAAGCAGCAAGCTGCGCACTTTACACATCGGCTGCTTTGGGGAAAATGAAATGTATATGAAATTATGAAATTTTAGTGCCTAATAAAAGCATCTACGTCCAAACCAAAGCGCAAGTCTGTACTTGATTTGCGTTTTTTTTGATATAGGGCGAAAGGGGGGAGGTATCAAAATTCCGAAATATTTATAGCCTGCGTATTCTTTCTGAGCGCATTCGCATGACGCTATCTCTAATAGTCTCCGATATATGCCAAGAAAACCAAGTCTCTATAGTCGAAAAGTTTAGGTCTCTAGCTTTTGTAGTTTCCGAGATCGCTGCGTTCATACAGACGGACATGGTTAAATCGACTCAGCTCCTCTTCCTGACCAAGCATATATATGCTTTATGGGGTCGGAGATGCTACCTTCTGCCTGTTACATACATTTGGACAAAACCATTATTCCCTTTTTACCCATTTTCAATGGGTTTAGGGTATAATAAATTAGTTTGCACCAATTGAATAGGACATGCATTCACTTTGACCAGAACTTGTACACTGCACTATATGTATTAATAATAATAATTTACGAGCATAAAAAAAAAAAAATTTTCCTCTGTTTTGTCACCCAAACTGCGTGTTAGACATAATCGACACCAACCATTTAATTGTTGACCAATTCACGTTTAATTGTCTTATGACGGAACATATACAATAAGAATCAACGAAAATTCCAATAAAAACCAACGAATTTTGGTGGCTTGGATAGCTGTTTCCAAATTCGTTCGCTATAGTGGTAGCGCTGAAAAGTGCACACAAAAACTGCTGCGCTTGGGTGGTTTCTATGTGGCGATATTTACCAATAGAATTTTCGATGTGCAGGGCTAAATCGTTCGAATCCAAATGACTATATCGCAAAATGCCAACTATTTTATACAATATGTAATTGTTTATATATCCTTTGTCACACAATTTGATATCAGAAATGTTGGGGCTTGAATATGCTTTCGCCTGTAGATTGTTACCTCGTTTTTTTTTTATATCAAAAATATTTTGGTTTTTTAATTTACTTTTAACAGTTTTAATTTGTCAAAAGGTGTTTAGTTTTAATATTTATTAATATACTCAATGGAGTAACGAGGTAACAATCTACATGTAATGACCAAGCTGAACAGTCGATTCAATATAACTTGGCTATTAAGAAACCAGAGCACACAGTTTCGACCCCTAATCTTAGCAGAACGTTGGCTGATATCGTTTAGGAGAACTGCGACCGCTGCTTCAATACATCTTTATCGAACTGTCGTTTAAATATTTTTGGAGCCCTAGCTCTAATAGAATAAGAAAAAAGCTTCAAAATTTTGAAGTTGTAAATTTTTATCGATTGATGCCTCCTTCTGCCTTTTACATACATTTGCACAATACCATTATACCTTTTTTACCCATTTTTAATACGTTCAGGGTATACTAAAGAAAAGTTGCAAATTTAATATTTATAAGCATTTTATTTCAGATGGGCGTGTACAGATTAATATGGCGGGTGCTATAACTTGTATTATTTAAAATTTTTCATTAATAATTATTAAGAGATTACGCCAAACGATTTTGATTTAATTTTCATTAGATTTCAACTTTTGATGAACTTACACAATCGGCTGTATCATACAAAATCAAAACAAAGCGGCAGAGCGGCCAGACCGCTATCAAAACGTTATCTGTGAACACAGATATTCAAAATGAATTGGATCCAAGGCTGATTTATTATATATATAAGTATAATAAATATTGTAAAATATACAGCAAAGTAAATTTGAAACTTTATTGTGGCATTTTCATATAAATTATAATTTTAGTTTTATAATTTTATTAGTAAAATAAACCATTTGGCGGGGCGCTGGGGGCGTTCTAGTGGGAGTGGCCGCGATGTCAAGGTCGCAATCTTTAGGGGAGGTTACCAGCAATTTACACACCAAATATGGTGACAAGCTTGAGAGTTGTGGGAAATATTCACCTTTTAACCATTTGCGATTTGAGGTGTATCGACATATTATCGATTTGCCAGACTTCTAGTGGGCGGGGCACAAAAATCTTAACACTTTGCCTGAAGCCGATAACTTTAAGTATATATCCAATGTTTCAAGTCTCTAGCTTAAATAGCGCCGAAAAAACGGACGGACAGCATGAGGGACATTGCACAAACCCAATATACTAGTTTCACTTCGTCAACGAGTATAAAGAGTCTCACTATAGAAATATTTTCGAAGTGGTTTTTTGTCATATAGGGCCCCATATGTGTCAGAAAAAGTAGGTTTGGTAAACAATACAGTTTGGCTGTTACATAGTTACCTAGTGTTATGGAACACATCCCTATTTTTACAATATAAGTAGTCTTTTTTTATGCTTCTTTTTTTGCAGTTTTCTGTGGAACGTATCTACCGCATAAAAAGAGAATTAAGTGTATACGGTCAATATTAATAAATATTCATCTAAAGTTTGAAGCCACCATCCTCGAGAACAGATTACTTTTTATTTGTATTTAAACTACAATTTACCTACAGTTTGTCAAACACTTGTAAAATGAAAAAACAACATAACTTCAACTTTAATGTCATATTTTATATGAAAAAATATACTTTTCATACCATACTTTTTATATTATAAACATATGTATTGATTATACCAACGCACAAAAATAATAGTTGAAATTCAAATTTAAACTGCGAAAAAAATCAACAAAACCAAACGTACATTATTTTTGCACTGTCAAGTAATTATTTGCAAAATGCAAACACAACATCAAAAGGGAACGAAAAAGGAGTAACGGAACTAAATTCTTGGAAATATGATATGCTCTGCATTTGCCTATTGATTTGTGAGTTGATAAGAGTCGTGACTTAAGCAGTATTTTGTTAGCATAAACTACCATTTTAATTCGCCTGGTAGGTAGACAACGATAATCTGTTACTTTAGGTTTATTTCAACTATTATAAAGGTGAATCTGCCAAATAGTTGGCCAAACTAGTTTCCATCAGATTAAGGACAGTCTATAATATCTTAAAACGCGAAAATAATGAAAATCGGTTAGAGTTAAACCATTCTGGAGGCCAATCTGCTAAGTTAAGCAGAAGAAATGAATTAAATTTCATAAAACTGTGAGCAAAAACCCTGAATACAGCTCAAACAATTGGATATTAATGTAAAAATCGATTGTGCTCAGCAGATTTTACACAAAACCGTCCGATAAGTGCACAAAAAAATGTTTTTCCTCCAGAATAACTCGCCAAGCCCATACACTTTATAGCTAATAACCTAACTTAAGTATGCAATTCATTGATGGGAGTTGGAGGGATGTCATTTTTTCAGAAGTTATGAACAAGGAGAATTACTTGGATACAGATCAATCAATTTTACATTAATTTCGAATTGTTTTGAGCTGATTTGGAGGTTTTTGCTCACAGTTTTATGAATTTTTGACTAATTTCTTCTTCATTTCTCTCCCGGCGTACATCAAACGGTAGTTTTTGCTAACAAAACAGTGTTTAAACTCTAAATCTCGACTCTTTTCAACTGACAAATCAATAGGCATAACATAATAGCATAACATATTTCCAAGAATTTAGTTCCGTTACTCCTTTTTCGATCCCTTTTGATGTTGTGTTTTCATTTTGCAAACAATTACTTGACAGTGCAAAAATAATGTAAGTTAGGTTTTCTTGATTTTTTTCGCAGTTAAAATTGAATTTCAAGTATTATTTTTGTGCGTTGTTATGAACAATAAATACTTTTATAATAAAATAAAAAAAATGTTATGAAAAGTATATTTTAATTTTTATATATGACATTAAAGTTGAAATTATGTGTGGTTTTTTCATTTTGCAAACAATTTTTTGACAAACTGTATGTATATAGGTTACACAACAATAAGTCCCATGAGCAAAGCCGATGGTGAAAGTTATTAATAAATATATAAAATAATAATTAATTTTAAATTTTAAATACATTAACAAATGAAGGTTCGAACCTAAGCCTAAGCCTAATTCCATATTCATTGATGTGGAAAACCAAGTTCACGAACCGAACCTAAAGGCGAGGCATTAGTTCGAACAGAGGAGTAACCAGCATATGACATATTTTTACAAAGCCAACAGGGTTGGATAGGTTGGTAGAAATCTGGTTTTGGCGAGCACCCTTTTCTTTAGCGGACGATTTCGAATGATCGGATAATTTTAGTTCCAATTACAAAATTGTTCTTGAGTTTATTTTTTTATAGATTGGTTCAATAGCAAACTTCGGTTCGGTTTCAGTAAACCTTTTGATTTAGTTAATGAGTAATGAGATTGGTATGGCGATGACAAACCTTTTTTGGTCTTAATACCTTGATGTTTGTTGGCTTTATATATAAAAATTACTCATAAGTTAGAATGTACTTCTAGGCTGAAAGGTGCCATTATTTGCCTGTTATTATTATTAGACAATTTCATTATTTGGTGTTTGCTTATTTTGTATACCTAAGCAATATTCTATTTCTGTCAAAGGACGACTTGATTGAAAAAATAACAAAAATACGGAACAATTTTAAATGTGACAAGCCAAGGTTCGATCCTAAACATGAGTTCATTGATGTGGAAAACCAGAAACCAAAGTGTGATTGAATAATATATACAATTATTCGGTAAGCTCGACCCCGGTTCATCGTTTACTCCTTAAAATCAAAGTTATATATATATATATTATACATATATACGTACACCAATGAAGCAAACTAGCACGCGAAGTGGCATTAAAATAAAATACCGCACTGCAAATCCAACCATCCAAATAAGCGTTATTTTCCAAGATATAAATTCATAACGCCGGTTAGTTCGGGTCAGCATGTTCCAGTTTTTTAGTTCTTCAGCCTGAAAACGGGAGGTAACGTCGTCTTCAATAATAGCTTCTACGCCAGATTTTACGTAGTCTAAGCAATTTTCAAAATCGAAATTTATTTCCTCCTAAAAAGAAATTAATAATTTCAAATTGTTAATAAGAGTCATGTGATTTAAATATATTGCGTACAATATCAGAGCATAGCATTGTTACTGCGACTAATGATAAATTTAATTTAATTTAAGAATAATACAACGGATATTCTATTTTATTTGTATAAGTTAACAAGCTACCCTCGCACGAACTTATCAAGCAATCCGTGCGCCCGAAATGCTGACGAGTCAAATGCAACGATCTGAGGACGAGCATTGGGGATCAACAACCAGACGTTGGTTCTGTCACAACGCTGCACTATCACTATGATTATGCTGAGTCGGCTTATTGACCACGAAGCCGGGGCATGGCCAAAGTAAACTCCATTTATATTCATATTCATTCTTTCAGTTAAGTCAGTTTTGTATTTGATTTTGAAAGAAACACTGATTCAAATATATCACTCGGGCACATAATAAACATAATTGTTTCATTGCTGAGCCACAAGGCCAGTGATAAAGGAAGGACAGTCAACTTCCCAACATCATCGTAAGAGATTACGACTGCGACTACCTGCGACGAACAATTTGGAACGCAGCATTGTACCTCGGCAGGACGAAACAAAATAATTGGCGCCCAACTTAAATAAGAATCCACGTCCACTAAGAACATGTAAGTGACTGTGAAACAAAAAACGACTTCGAGAAAAACACAAATAAATATTTTTTTTGTAATAATTCGGCAGCGCAAAAAAGGGCCATTCGATAAAAATTTTATATTTTCATTTCATTAAGTGCGTTTCTGTGTTAAAATTCGGAGAATAAACAATTATGCAAATTTAGTGTTTAATAGTCGCTAAACGATTTATCTTCCCTTTGCCGACTGCTCATGAATTGGGCTCATAGAGATATAAAATTTGAATACGATAGCGACGAAAGTGGAGAGATAGGGTATCGCCCCCCAACACAGAATCAGTTAGAAATGGAGCCAGCGCTATTAAAAGCATTAGTATAATGCACAGTTAACAGCGCCCTTACCGAACAAGAACGGCGTTTAAAAATCGAGTTCCGCACGGAACTCGAAGCCGTGAGAAATCAGGTTAGCGCCCTAACGATAGAAGCCCCTCAAATAGAAGCACATAAAAGAGTGAATATTAACCACAATATAAAGTGCGAAGTGAAGTTAGACATCGTGAAATCAGTTCCAATGTTCAACGGAAATCACGAAGAGTATGTGTCGTGGAGGCAAGCTGTCATAGATGCGTACGAAATTTTCAAACAGTACACGAGTAGTGAGGCACACTACAAAGCCGTAACCATTTAAAAAAATAAATAATTTGTGGAGCAGCACGAGCATGGCTCACGTCCCACAATACGGAGCTCAACTTTGACGCAATCATAGCTAGACATGATTGCACATATGCAGACAAAACATCACTACGCGTACTGCGACAACAGTTAGAAATGGTTAGGCAAGGTGAGCTTGACCTATTGGAGTACTATGACGAATTCGAGCGGATACTCACTCTCGTCACTAACAAAATAGTTATGACATAACGAACAGGCAGCGGTTGTTCTCAATGCAGAAATTAGGAACGATGCCCTACACGCCTTCATCGTTGGCCTCAAGAGGTCATTGAAATCATTAGTTCTCCCATCACAGCCCAAAGATTTGCCGTCCGCTTTAGCGTAAGCTTGCGAGGCTGAAAACAGCATTGAGAGAAGCATATTCGCTGCATAGTACGCTAGGGCGATCGAAGATAAAAACCATTCAGGCGAAGATAAAAGACAGGGCAACCGTCCCTAGACTAGACAGAGACGCCAACGAATCAATAATGTCTCATAACAGGTCTCCAACCAAGAGGATCAAGAGTATGCAAACTCAGCCGAGGCCGCAGTTGCTGACATCAATGATGAAAGTGACTTGACTGGTGACAATGACCTACTAAATTTTTTAGGGAGCGCTCCCAATTGCCGTTCATCGAGCGACAGTTGACTGGCAGAACACTAAAGATTTTAATCGACACTGGGGCGGCAAAAAATTACATTAGGTCCGTAAAGGAGCTAAAAACGTAACACCTGTCGACACCCCATTTACTGTGAATTCTATTCATGGATCCAGTAAAATAAAAAATAAGTGCTCAATGACAATTTTTGGAAAAGTTGCCCCTTTTTTCATTTTAGACACCCTCGACACCTTTGATGCTATAATAGGATTCGATCCGCAGGCTGGGGCAACCGTGAAACTAAGCGATAATAACCTCACTTACGGCAACAAGTCTGAAACAATGAGACACCACTCCTGCGACAACGTGAACTTTACACATATGAATTAGTAGATATCGCGCACCTCTATGAAACGCTACTAGCGAGAAACAGAATATTAATTACAGAAATACAAAACCTAATGCTCACTGTCACACTCGCGAAATCCAATATAATAAATCCCGTAATATTTGATCAGGATGATTTGAAGTATATTTTTGCCGAACAGCTCACAGAGGTTCCTATAGTTAGTTTAATGGGAGTATCTAATATTCCAATCCAATAGCATTATTCACAGATTGTCACAATTGCACTACAACCAACTATGCGATGTTCTACAAACAGGCAACACATGAAACCTGTGCTCACGGAATACATACTGGCGGATCAGCTGTATGCCATACGCAACCCATTCACCTGGAGCCGATCACGCTGGTGGATGAGGGGATAATCATCGTCAATAAACAATTCGCAAAAGTCAGCACAGATGACCGGCTCATAATAACAATAAAAGGGGCTCACCTTGTCACATTCGAACGCATAGCTATGATAAACAGCACTAAGTATTTGAATCACAACAAAGCTGTAAGCAAAGTCTCAGGCATCGCAGCTTCACCTCTGCTGAACATCAGAGGACACGATCATGTGCTAAGTCTACCACTGCTGCATCGGATGAATGAGCACAACCTACGTATCATCCAGGAGCTCAGGAACGATGTTACATCCGGCGGGTCTCCCAAATTATGGTTCGTAATTGGAGTGGCAGTCAGCCTCATGTTTAGTGGGCTCATCCTCGTGTATCAATGCTGGAGCCGGAGAAGCTCTTCAATCAAGCTACGAGAAGTCATCAACGAGGACGGCAATGATCTTGAAAGGGGAACAGTTAACAAGCTACCCTCGCACGAACTTCTCAAGCAACCCGTGCGCCCGAAATTTATAATTTATAATTTCGCCAACCGATTTTGATTAAATTTTTATTTGATTTCACCTTTGGTAAAAAAAAAGACACAATCAGCTGTTCCACAAAAAATCAAAAATAAAGCGGCAGAGTAGCCAGTCCGCTATCAGAAAATTATTTGGGAACACAGATATTCTAAGTGAAATACGATCCGATGCTGATTTATTATATATTTAATAAATATTATAAAATATACGGCAAAGAAAATTTTTAACTTTTTTTTTTAAATTTTTCATATAAAATTTCAATTTTTATTGGTAAAGTAAACCATTGGAATGTTTGTTTACGTTTTGCGACACAACCTAATATCAAAGTCAGCTGTTCGTGCCAATTTCAAACAATAGATATTTCATTAAATCAAAATCCATTCCGTCAACTGATCTCAATTTTTTTAAAGTTAACCAAAATTTACGCAATCTGTAAATACAGTTATGCACAAAAAAACCTCAATTCATTTAAACTAATTATTGCCGCAGTGTCTAAAACAACTAAAAAAAAACTGACTGGTAACACTGGTTACTTTTCCAATGTAAACGTTTCCATGTCTAATTTAAGATTTTAGGATATGTACACTAAACAAGGAATATCCTGCAAAAACGAATTATTCCAGATATGTGGCATATACCTAAAGTTGTGGAAACTCAATGCAACATCCAACTTACATACAACATATTAAACATTTATCAAACTATGAAAACTTTTTTCACCTGTAGCTTTTTAACTGTGTACCTAAGAACAAGCTATTAAAAAACCTTTCAAACAAGATGTAGAACATACATGGTTTGGTGGTGTCAATTTTAGCGGATTTTAGCGCTTCCCCGCCAAACTATCGGGTTTTTTCAATAGTCGTAGAAAAAAAGTTTCTTGGTTCATGGTAGAGAACAAGCCCACAAAGTTCCATAAAGCCATCTCAACGCTATCATACAAAACATAACACTAAAAAAATTGATTTTCTTAATAACTATTGAACGAGTTATCGGATTTGAATAGGTGCGATACCATTCGACGCATATTCGACACAAATTTTTAATGATTTAAGATGAGCTAGTTTTCTAGTTTTAACGATACCTTTCAATCGGTATATCACTCGCTCTGATCACACAATCGCAGCAAAACTTCAAAAGTTCGCGTATATATATAGCTAGCCGCTTTAGCACACTACGTCGCGCTTCGCCCCTAGCGCAGACTGTCATCCGCAGTGATTTTGTATCTGTATCAAAATACATGAAATAAGCTTAAAAATGTTGAGATTGTTTTGGCTTTTTATCGATTTTGGGAAAACGGTGTGGTTTATCGATCATTTGGAATAAACTTGATCTGCGCGTGCCATGGACAAGTCTATATCGACTCTGCTGTTGATCCTGATCAACTGTCATCTTAACAGCGTGTTAGTCATCATCGACACCAACCATTTCGCTTTTGACGAAATGCACGTTTAGTTATCTAATAACCTAACCTATCCAATAAGAATAAACATATAATTCCAGTTGTAGCTGAACGAGTATAATAAAGTCTGTGGCTAGCGCCGAAAAGTGTATACAGAAACCGTTGCGGTTGGTGCATATGATAAACACTACTTATGTTAAAATAATTTTTTTTATGTTATGGTATGTGGGATAACAATTCAATTTTTGTTAAGTATTAAATATATGTATATTTATGTGTGTATTAATATATATACTTGACAGAGAATGCAAATAAATAAAAATAATAATTTTAGCTGCATTTTATACTGCACCACTGCACTACTAGTTGATCACGTTGTGACAAAACTCAACTAAAGTTACATGTACGACAAGTGCAAAATCAATCAGCAATCAACCGCATGCAAATTCGAAATAGTATAGCAGTCAGCCTCTATAAGCAGTGACAACCAAACAAAAATAAATACCGAAAATATGCAATAGATGGCACTAGCAATATTGCACTGGCATCATTGGTGTTGTGCACATATTGAGTTTTGGACATTGTGGGCGCGGTAGTGGGCGTAGCCAAAAAACTTTGGATGCGATCTTTAGAGGAGGTCATCAGCAATCTGTATACATTTTATGCTTTAAGTGTGAGGGAGATATATAGATTTAATCGAATTGCCACGCTCCCAGTGGGTGCATCCCGAAACTCGTAACACTTTATCAGATGAGGATACATCCAAAAGTTCAAGTCCCTAGCTTCAATACCGGCGAAAAAATTTTGCGTTCATACGGACAGACGGACGGACAGCTTGACGGACATTGCACAAACCCAATATACTAGTTTCACTTCGTGAACGAGTATAAAAAGGCATTGGAGACGTATTCGGTCGGTTTACAACATTGCTCCGCATTGGATGATGAGTTCAAAGTTATGAAACTTTTGAATGAATCGTAAGAAGACCGATCTTAGGCTAACTATTGGCCCTAACGCAGTTGAGTATTCGTAGAGTTTGCCTTTTTATTATTTGTTCTTATTTTCCGCCTTCTTCAGATAATTCTGTCTATTCTTTGCATTTCTCTGCTATACATTCTCTCTCCTCTATGCCTTCAGATCGCGATTTTCTTGTTGTCCTGGTTGATTTCAATATTGCTGGTACTACTTGGATTTCTAGTCCCGACTCTAGTGTGTTGACTATCACGACCCAAAATGATGAATGTCATTGTTCCAAATCAATAGAATCCCAAATTCTCTACATAAAATGCTTGATCTTATTATACTCGTTCACGAAGTGAAACTAATATATTGAGTTTGTGCAATCTATGTTTTCGCCACTATTGCTAAGCTAGAGACTTAAAATTCTTTACACGCGTCAGATAAAGTGTTAAGGGCTTGGGGGTGCGCCCACTAAGGGCATGGCAATTCGATTAAATTCATATATTTCTCCCGCAGTTATAATTTAGATTCTAAAAATTTACCGACAGATTGCTGATAGCCACCTCTAAAGATCGTAAAAACAACTACGCCCACTCCCGCCTCCATTATACATAAAATTCGATATTTTCACTGCCTCTAATCCCCAAACATCCATTATTTACGCGTAAGCATTACGTTTCATTTTATTTATTTATTTTTATTAATTTTTTGCGCATAACATGCGCGCACGGTGTCGACGGTGACGTTCATAATAGCAATTTTCATTTTCATTACTGAATGTGACATGAGAATTATGATGACTAAAATGATGATGAAGGAAATTTTTTTTGGTTTTTTATAGTAGTATTTTTTTTTATATGCACACATAATGCAGGGGTACATGTTTTAATTCTCATTACGCAGTGAACAAGTTTTTCGCTGTCGGTTACACCCGACTGCAACGTTTTCACTTGTTTTTGGTTTTGGATCACTCTTTCTTATCTCTTTCCCGTACTGAGCCCATATCATGTGCTGAAAATCCTTATCACCCCTCTTTAAAGGTAGTAAGCCTCCAGAGCTAGCTCGTCAATTTAGGAATATCGACTAAATTAACTCAGCTCTTATTCCCGACTGACTGGTCTCGGCACTACATGTGTAGGGACATGGATAGAGCAATCAGGATTTTGTATTCCTCTGTAAATCATTTATTTGATACGTGTTCTGGTTTGTTTGGTTTACACGAGAATTAAAGTCAAGGATGCTTAAGAAGTTGGATGGCTTTCTTGGAATACTCTTGATATCTGATTGCACTATCCAAATTCTCTGTCTTAAATAACCAGTGTTATAAGGATTACCTGAAAAGTGGTTTATAATTTCGATAATACGAAATATAGCCCATCATCCGTATTGTTTGAAAAAAAAAAAACGACTGCTGACATAGATCAGGCTATCGCTGAATTTTTTCAAACGACTTATAGTTCTTGATATTATCAATTGGGTCAGCCTTATCCATATCTCATAAATGACTCAAATTGCATTTTTGGACCTTTGATCCCGAAAACTTCACTACTAAGTGATTAAAAGGTCATCAAGCCCGTATTTTCACCGGGACCTAATGGAGTTCCAATATGTGTGCTTAAATACTGCGCTGAAGGACTTAAGAAGCCTTTGTATAATTTATTTAAACTGTATGTGGAGTTATGTTTTTTTTTTCTAACATTTGGAAAGAATCATTAATTATTCCTCCAATATTCAAATGGGATCGGAGATACCTCCTTCTGTCTATTACATACATTTGCACAAAAGAATTGTACCCTTATTACCCATTTTTAATGGGTAACGGTATAACCAGTAGTAGTAGTAGTACTCACATACACAGTATGTTGCCGCACCAACACCTCACATTGTCATTTGTATGGATTTAAGTTAGATTAAAGCCAAATTGGAGGTAATTTGGGTACCTGAATTAATTCGGATGAGTAGTTATAAGCGGCGAACTGAATCGGAGGTAATTATAGTTATTTTAGTTAAAAGGCGCGTATTATTATTGTTAATTATTCGTTAGACGTAATCGGATATTATTTTAATACCCAAGTATACGATTAGTCAGCTGTTAGGCATTCAGCACAAAATAAAATAAAAATAAACAATAAAAATTAAATCTCGCGCTGCGCGCACGCTTTTAATATTTGCAGGCAAAATTTAGTATGCCGTAGATGTGAAATTTCTGCCAACATTTTCACAAAATAGGAAAACATATTTTTCAAATATTAGTTGCAGTTGATCTGCGGAAGCTTTTTGACCATGTGCATGTCAAATACAATGCCGTCAGCTAACTGGTGTGCAAGGGGACTAACGTGTAATTATTACTTGAATAATACGCGCCGTATATGCACACACTGTTAGAAGTGCGACTATACTCTTCACCGATCTCGACGACACATCTAGTGAGATCTCTCAGAGATCCGGTCTGACGGATGCAGGCACTCAGGTAGCACGTCTACATTTGGACTCTCAGATCGCCAACATTAAGACGAAAACCTCGAAAAAAAACTGTTCAAGGCAGCTATCGCCGAAGGGTTCCCTAAAGCAGCTACTCTGAAAGCTGCAAGTTGCCCCCCGCTGAAGCCAAGGTCAAAAGGGGTCGCTCAGTCGAAAAGTCTCCGGAGCTCGTTTTTCAAAGAAACCGAAAAATACTCATTCAGATTCGGAGCGCCACCGTACAGTCGGATGGCGAGCGGTGTCAAGCTCGGTTTCATCGCGACTGATACATCGTCGCCTCTGACAGCGGAGCAAATGGCAACGCTAACGGAGGCGATCTTATCGTCCACCATCAAGTGTGTGACGCCAGATATGAAGCCGTGCTACAGCAACGCAGCTGGGTGGGTGAGGGCGAACTTCAGCCATATCAAGGCCTACCGTTCGCTCGAAGTTGAGCTGTTGGAGGAAAGCCAGTTCCCTCGCAAACTGCCTGGAACTACCCAACGAGCACCAGCCAATGGACGGTAGTGCAACGGACCACAATTGGCGCCATGCTGCACTTAGCCATTATGGTGGATGATGCGTCGCTGCAGTCGCTGATTAAGTGCGGCGGAAAAGTCTGGTACTGTTTTAGCAGGACCAGACTTATCCTTAAGAACACGGCAATTAAGGAAAAGAGCAGCAACGCTGCTGCTATCCCAAAAACAAACTCGGAACTAGCTTGGCTGCTGGGTTTGCTAATGGTTCAACTTGTGATCAGGTTCCCGGTGCGGCAGCTTCGCAATTAAGGCAGGTCGTGGTCAAGCAAACCGGGGCCGCAGCAGCAGCAGCGACTGGCAGCTAGCAAGGCGCAAAGTACAATGAGGTACAAGGCATCCATACTACCGAAGGGTGTTCGTGGGAACGACTCCCGACAATGCCTTTTTGAATTTCTTTTGTGTAGTCAATTAGATGTGTCAAATAGAGGGTGCAAACCCAATTTTATAAACGCAATCAGGGAAGAAGTACTAGACCTCACTCAGGTTAGCAGTTCTTTGTGTGATTTCATTAAAAATTGGCGGGTTAACAATGAGGCCTCTCTTTCAGATCGCCAGCACATCAGATTAGATCTCCCAGGTCAAGCGGTACTCCTTTCCAATTCTTTTAACCCAAAGAAAACAGATTGGGACTTGTACAAAGCCTTAGTGGCTTCGAAAGTTGATCAACTTGCTGCCAGCTTTAACTCTACGAGGTAGATAGAATTGGCGTCAAGACAACTTCAAGATGTGCTTTTAACCGGAAAATCCCTGTAATGATGGGGATACTGAACCACCAGCTAGACGTAATTACATTCTCTCGGGTGGTATCTTCGACGCTGACAAGGTCAGGTGGGCCATTCAAACATTCACTCCCTTCAAAGCCCGGGGGGGCGGCCAGACTTTCCCGGTCCTGTTGCAACACAGCCTAGAAGATATACTTAGTCCACTAATTGGCCTACTTAGGGCGAGCTTCACTTGGGGGTTTATTCCGCTATCTTGGAGGGAGGCAAGTGTGGTTTTTATTCCCAAGCCAGAGAATGGATCAACCTAAGTCGTATAGACCAATTAACCTTACATCCTTTCTGCTTAAGACCGCAAAACGACTGTTGGACTTTCATATCCGGTGCAGATTGCACGATACCAATCCCGTGCTCCATACACAATTCGCCTACATCAAAGGCAGATCGACGGAAGTCGCTCTTCATCAGATAGTCAGTAAGTTTGAAAAGGCATTCGAGGCGAAGGAAATTGCTTTGTGCTCCTTCCTAGACGTCGAAGGGGCCTTCGACACCACTGGCTATCGGTCAATAACCAGGGCGTTAGCATCTCCATTACCTGGATAGAGAGAATGCTTATGCACAGAGACATTAGATCTTTACTGGACGCCACCACTGTCCGCATCCGAACGGTCAAAGGGTGTCCACAGGGTTCTGTCTCCCCTTCATTGGTCCCTAGTGATAGATGAACTACTGGTGAAACTATCGGAGCTAGGAATCGATACCATAGGGTAGGCAGATGACCTGGCAATAAGAGTCTCCGGAAAGTTCGGCTTAACCATCACCGAATTGATGCAAACGGCACTCAACACGGCCCTAAGATGTTGCACAGATGTGGCTCCCAATATCAATCCACAGAAGGCGATTATCGTTCCATTCACGAAACGGTACAACATCGATATCGGTCAGCTCTAAATCGATGGGACACCCGTCGAGCTCTCCAGTGAGGTCAAATATCTCGGTGTTAATCTGGATAAGAGACTTAACTGGAACTCGTACTAAGACAAAACGTTGGCCAAAGGTACTCATGCTATGTGGGCATGTCGTCCGCTCTTCGGTAAAACGTGTATAGTATGATGGTTATGCCTGTTGCCACTTACGCTGCCATCGTCTGGTGACCAAAGGTCCAGCAGGCTACCGCTATACAAAAATGCAGCAAACTTCAGCCTCTCGTACGCCTATCCCTCACGGGTGTTATGCGCACATGTCCCACTGCAGCACTGGAGACAGTCTGAATCCACTGCATTTGCACATAAAGAAGGTAGCTTCTTCGAGCCTTCTGAGGATTAAACTCACAAATGGGTTGCTAGCATCACACATAGGTCATGCTAGTCTAGTAAATACTATTCATGGCTTAGGGATCTGTGACAGACGGATCTTAAGACCACGGAACTTTTCTTCGGGGCGAAATTTAGAACTTTAAATGTTCCAGACCGTAGGGAAAGGGACGATGGCAACCCTTGCAATGATCGCATGAGCCCGCAGACGGATCAAAAAATAAACAAAGGGTTGGTGCTGGGATCACAGGACCCAACATCAAAATCTCGATTGCAATGGGTACCTGGCACAGTGTTTTTCAATCTGATATCCACGCCATTGAGCCACGCCAGACATATCCTTGACAAAGGGATAAGAGGAGCCACCATAAATATCTTTTCAGATAGCCAAGCAGCCAGTCAAGCTCCTTCCTCATGGAGGATTACCTCGAGACTGTTTGCGGATTGCTTTAATTGTCTCTAGCAACTCTCACATCGAAACCGGGAGACACTTTGTTGGGTCCCAGGGCATTCCGGAATTTCCGGCAACGAAGCTGCGGACGGGCTAGCTAGGGCTGGTTCCGCAACCCCTTTTCTTGGACCTGAACCCTTTGTGGGTTACGCTGGGCCTCTGCCAAAGAGTTGATGGAGGAATGGTCAAAGAAGGAGAGGGGAATCTACTGGTCAACGAGACCTGGGTTACGAAAAGCTAACGAGATGGTCAGCCCACATACAGGTAGAAAGACTTCAGAGAATTTGTTACTCCAGCACAGATCAGAAATTCCCCGACAAGGGATCTGCTCTCCTTCATAAGGGAGGCAGAGCGTCTCTTGTCACCATAGGTAGCCCCTTGGCACAAAAGGCCGCAATTTGATTGTTGTGCAACTAAATCTCTGTTGTAAGACTCTCTTACAAATAATAATAATAAATGCCATATAAAAATTTTTCAACATTTTCTTGCTTCAGTATTTTTCAAATCGTCGATGTCCCCGCATTAAGTTACATACAATGCACAATGAATGTGCATATATTTATGTATATCTTTATGTGGACACGCATACAGAAAACGCCACGTGGTTTAGCCAATATACAAATACATTTTCTTTATTAACTTCTGAGTTTCTTAACTGATTCTGATGAAATTTGTTTTAATGCATTCTTATAGTACTATAGTACATTTATATTTTGACGAGCAGCCTAAGTAGTAAGAATTGTGGCTGTACTTGGGGTTGAAATATAAATATAAATATAAATATAAATATAAATATAAATTGGGGAAATATTCATAATCTGCGTATCCTTTCCGAGAACTTATTAAACCAAATTTGGTGGCTTTGGCTTTTACAGGTTTCGAGATATGCTCAAGCAACTTCTCTTGGGTCTTCGGGTCGGATATGCCTTCTTTTGCGTGGTATATACATTTACACAAAACCATTATACCGTTTTTACCCATTTTAAGCTAAGCGCAGACGTTTGCTGAATGCGTGTGCACACATGCATACATACATATGCACATTCATATGCGAGAGCTCTTTTTCGAATTCTTAAGCGATTGTTTGTCCATGTGTGCTATTTTCTTAACTCAGATTTTGTCAGAGGCAATTAAAATTATGCTGTAGCTCAGTGGTAGAGATGTTGCCTGGCAGGCTAACAGACGCGAGTTTGAATTTCGCGTGTTTCAACCGAGTTATTTTCTTCTTACTGTTTATTTTTTTTTTTTAAACCTAACTCACTAACTGGTCCAAGTGCAACTTAATGCTGGACATCGACGATTGACATATTCTGAAGCAACAAAAGGGAAAAAAGCTATCGCAGATCAACTGCAACCAACATTTGAAATATATAGTTTCCTATTCTGTGAAAATTTTCCGAATAATTTCACAACTACGGCATACTCAAATTTGTCTGCATCTATTAAAACCGAGCGAGAAGCGCGATCTTTCATTTTTATTTTTTATTTTACTAAGTGCGGCTGTGAAGTTGTGTGTAGAAGAGTTTAAATAAATGTATATATCGTCAGCTCGCCGCTGTATACAGGATATCTCCTAGTCGGGCACTCTCGACTAAAGCCATCTTACTTGTTCTATGTTGAGGCAGGTCATATTTTTATTTATTGCTGGTGCATAGATGGGCAAAGTGAGTCGTCAGTGGCGCGGGCTAGCGCCGATGTAGGTAGACTTGGCAGATTGTGAATTATATTACCGATTAGACATAGCAGATTCAAACAAATCTTGTTGATAATAATAATCGAATAGTACTTACCTCGCCCATCTCAAAGACAGAGAAAGCAGCAATACCTTGTATAACCACCTTGCAATCCGGATAACATGGCTATAACTTTAAAATCGCAGCAGACCTGCCACTGCTGCTCTTTATATTTGATACATTCAAGCAGTTTAGCCATTGTACAATAAAATTTTTTCATAATGGCAGTGCGTAAGCATACGATTGCCATGTCTTGGCAAACATCTTTACTAAAGTCGAACATTCCCCCGAGCCAAGCAAAGTTCGTCCGCATAATCGCATGAGGATGGCTTGCTCAACGCATGACTTTCATGAGTGAATTTGAAAATGCGACATAGGGCAGGTTTGGTAAAATGGTAATATCGCAGCCGTCTCTACATCGATTTCAATTATTATTAGCTTAAACGACGACACGTAACCAACACATTTTTTTGTGCGATCTTCAGAGGTCATTAGTTATCTGCCTGACAAAAATTGTTGTCTCTAGCTTTAAAACTGAGGGATTTCGATTTTTTTAAAATTTTTTTTAAATGCCACGCCCCAAGTGGGCGGAATATTTTTTAATGATCGTTCAAAGGAGCGATCAGTAATCTACGTTTCAAATCTGAGGACTCTATATCTAAAACAGTGGAAGATATACGCTTTTGCGATTCGTTGGGGGGTGTTCTAGAGGGCGTGGCCGGAATATCAAAATCTCAACTTTTGGTGGCGGTCACCAGCAAACTATATACCATATATATTGGTGGCTCTAGCCTTACAATTGTGGGAGTCTAGCTCAATAAGTGTGGGAGATATGGCATTTTAAAATTCTTTAAGGGGGAGCTGGGGTGCGTTTTAGTGGACGTGGCCGGGTTATCAAGCACTCAATTTTTGGGGGAGGTCACAAGTGATCTACATACCAAATTTGGTGACGCTAGCTTAAAATTGTGGGAAATATTCACCTTTTATTGATTTCCGATAAGAGATGTATCGACATGTTATCGATTTGGCAGCCTCTTAGTGGGCGTGGCGCAAAAATTTTAACACTTTCAAGTCCCTAGCTTCAATAGTGCCAAAATATAGAAAAATATATGGAAAACTAATTTGGTTTTTCGTTATAAGGGGCGCAAATATTTTTTTCTTCCCATTTTTAATGGGTTAAGGCTATAAAAATCAAAACATCGATGTATCGCCCTGGCTTAACAAACAAAGGAATGCTGTACAAGAGCTCTTTAAGCTCGCCAAACAAGCGGACGAAGTGATCGTATGTAACGACCACACGACTCAACTCCGTAACTTAAAGAAATAAGTTTCGAAAGAAAAACGGAACTCATGGAGAGCCTTCTGGTCCGGCATTGAGGTCACAGAAACCGAAAGAATTCAGAAGCCAGCCAACCATACAGATTTAACAAAAGACGAGTGATGAAAGATGGACAGGCAGCAGGGAAGCGATATGCGCCCTTGCGGACGAGCACCTTCCTGTCTGTATAGAAGTCACTGAATCAGACACATTCCGCACATTAACAAAGTCTGTGATACCCGCAGATATAATCACCACTAAGAAAATCCAGTGGGCTATAGACTCGTTCGCGAGTAACAAGTCCTCTGGGTTGGACGGAATATCCACAATCCATCAAGAATATGCCATGAGAATATGGTAGAAACTGAAGAAGGCTACAGTGGCGCTATATGTATTGCAAAATATGCTGAGCAGTACATGGGGCCTATTAACACGACTGATGCATTGGATTACACCTCAGTAATGCGACCGATCCTACTCTACGACGGTATCTGTGCAACTGGATACATGACGCTCCAAAGCTTTGGACACATCACGGTTGGTAAAGAAATGCAGAGTAGCACAGGCAACATGATTCCCCGAACTAACCTCAAAGGTACAACAACTAAATGGGACCAGACGACTGGTGTTCGGGACTGGACCAACAAGCAGTCCACACCATTACGAACGGTGCAAATTCAGAAGTCGGTGTAGCAGTGTACCATGTAGAGCCAGAAATAAGGCTGCCGTACAAACTGCCCGATCACTGCAGCATATTCCAGGCGGAAGCTTTCGCGTTACGAAATGCAACAGAAGTAGTCCAAGTACTACAGCGAAGACACGACTAGATCAACATTTTCGTGGATAGCCAAGCAACAATTAAATCATTACAACCATCTGCCATTGCCTTCAAAAATATCCTGACAAGTAGGGAGGCACTAGATGACCTAAACACTGCTAGAATAGTGCACATCTTTTGAGTTCCCAGCCACCGGAGCATTGATGGTTTAGTAAATACTTTACTTTGGTGTAGTAAACATTAAATTTATCAGCTTCTATTATCATACCAAAACCAAGCTGCAAGATTTCACGACCAATCTTTATGTAATGATTAGAGTGTATTTGAGACTAACAGCTATGCAGCTGCGTCGTTGCGCTGATAACATTTATTAGAGCTACGTATTCCGCCTCCGTAGTGCTGAGGGCGACAACTTTCGGGATTTTCGCCGTCTACTATGTCAAATTCATTTGATATGAGTTCATTTATACGGTCGATAACTTCTTTTCTGGAACAAGCTAATAGTAAATCATCAACATATACAACTAAGTTCAGGTATTCGTCAATTCGGCTGAGCTCCCTAAGCTTCTGATTCCACTCACGGTCACTTTGCTTTAGACCCAGTACGAATTGTTTTGGGTCTCCTCTGGACCCCTCTTAGGACATTCTTGTTTCTCTTCAGTATTCCCGTCATTATCAGGATCCTGTTGTTCATCTGGTTACTGGCAGTTATCATCGCACACCGGTTAATTACAGGGCTCTACCAATACTCTGCTTGACTCGTCACATGAACCCTTAATCGGCATGCCAATATCATTGACCAATACATTTATTTAGTTTTTATTTAAAACGAATGCCTTTGTGCCAGACATCTTCAAGCGAGGTAAGTACGCTCGGATTCTTACCATATCATGCCTCATAAGGGTTTTTTTTTACAATGTTGTGGTCTCGAAGCTATTTCTTAGATACGCTACTGCCATTATCGCTTCATCCCAGAAGGACTCACCAACTCCAGCATGCACCAACATGCTTCGTACCATTTTAACCAGGGTACGGTTTGCTTATTCGACTACCCCATTTTATTGTGGAGTGTGAGGTACCGCGAGCTGTTGCTTGATGCCATGATTTGCCAAAGATTTTTCAAATACACTGGTAATAACCTAGCTTCCGGTTGGCTTTTCCACAAGTAAATTAAAGTCTTTGAATTTTTCGAATATCTCGTCTTTCGTTTTTAGAATGTAAGCCTCCCTCCCCTGCCCTATGATATAGTATGCATAGGGCCACAAATGTCCGAAAAAATTTACCCCAAAACGTCTTTCGTACGACTTTCCGACGTTTTTGGGAATTTCTGAACTTGGCACAAGTTTCACATATGAAGTCGTCTATGTTACGCGCACTAGCACGCAGGCCATGAACCATGTCTTGCTAACCTATTCTGTTCAAACTATTACAATTTAAGTGCCCAAACCGGCTGTGCCATTGAATTCGCGGCAAATTCCCTTGTCGTATCATCTTTTTTCTTCGCGATTAACACAGTTTTCCCACAATTTTTCACAAAATCTACTTTAAAACCCATTTTGGTTTCACAAGACACGGATATAATATTACATTGCAGAATATAAACAAATAATATATCAACAAGATTGATCGTATTGCCTTGCCACAAAAACAAAACAGTGCCGACCCCTTCTGCTTCTATGTAATTCTTGTTTACTAGTTATTCCCTGAACCCATTGAAAATGGGTAAAAAGGGTATAATGCTTTTGTGCAAATGTATGTAACAGGCGGAAGGAACCATCACCGACCCCAGCAAGTATATATATTCTTGATCAGCACAACGAGCTGAGTCGATTTAGCCCTGTCCGTCTGTTCGTTCGTGTGTATGAACGCAGAGATCTCAAAAGGTAGAAACCTAAACTAAACGATAGATATAAATTCTCTATAGATTCTCCTAATCCATACGCAGTACAAGTTTATCATTTTTTTCCGATGTCTTGCTCCGTTTCATTATTATCAATAAAAATCGATTTTAAGACTTGGTTTTCTTGGCATATCTCGGAGATTATAAGAGATAGAGCCATAAAATTATTATGTGCTCGTAAGTAATACGCAGATTATGAATATTTCGGATTTTGAATACCTCCCTCACTTCGCCCCCATATCAAATACTCCAGACTTGCGCTTTGGTTTGTACATAGATTTGGATGCTCGTATTAGACACTGAAAGTTTCATAGCGATCATAACCTTAGTTTAGAAGTTATTTAAGAATTCATTTTCCATAGTATTGCCAAACATAGCCGATGTGTAAAGTGCGCAGCTTGCTGCGTGCGTTTGTGTGTGTGTAGGTGTGACTTTGTGAATGTGTATATGAATGCAGAGCTTTAAATGTATGTAACAGCTCGCCGCTGGGTTCAGGGTATCTCCTGGTCGGGCACACCTGACTAGAGCCATCTTACTTGTGTTATTTTCTCTCTTTGCTCTCGAAGAGAAACAAACATCGAGTTGTCTGCTCACCAATGAGCAGTGGCGCTACTGTCTAGACACAATGCACTCCTTGCAAGTTCACTTAAACGCCGAAAAAGACTTCTCATTTACTTTGACTTCACTTGGCTTTACTTTTGTCGTCCTTTTTCGATCTTTCGGCTTTGTCTTTTGATCTACACTTCGCGGCGACGTGCCTGCAACGACCACATGACCAACATGTGACATTTATCTTTTCGACGCAAATATTTTTTTGCTCTGATTTTTCGGTAACTATCTCGTTCGTTTTCCGCATCTCCCCTTTCTCAAACATTTTGATATTGAGAGCGTTCAATGACGGCAACGAGTCGCGCGTCTCCATGGCGACAACAAAATTTCGTTTTTTTCGTATTCCAACTTTCCAACAGAACTATTGTAAGCATTTCACCAAACAGCGACTGTTCAATTTCACTTAATTATTCCACCAATTTACAAAAATAAGATAAATATTCACAAATACATTCTGTATTCGACATTTTTATAAATCGCACCTAGCTTTTTCCAAGTTTCACTCGATATTTAACAATGTTTCACATGATTACCTTTCGACGGTTTCTCTCTAAGCAATATACTCGCAAGAGCCTTCTCATCTTTCCCATCAAAGATCGATTTTTGCTCTGCAGTATCGTCTTCATTTTTCACTAACTGGCCGCACACCTCTATCCATAGATCGGAATGTATTGGCAGACTTTTCATATGAACCGACCACGCACTATAATTTTAACTGTCCAGTTTTTCAATTGCAAATTGGGAACTCATTTTGCAAAATTTAAACAATTGAGTTTCACCCAAATCTCTTAAATTTTTACGCGATTTCTAGCTGCCTGGTCCCCAATCCTATTACGGCTAGAGTTTATTTGAAACTAAAAATTATGCAGCACTGCGTCGCAGGCAGTCGAACTTAAGTACAAAGTATAATAGAGGAGAAGGTCAGTTATTTCTATGAACGGACAATTATGTGCATACATACTTTAAGTATACGAAAAGAAATCAAGTAAGATGGCTCTAGTCGGGTGTCCCCGACTAGGAGATTATTTGCATTCATACATACATTCACAAAGTCACACATACAAACGCAAAGTTTAGGTCTCTAGCTTTTGTAGTTCCCGAGATCGCTGCGTTCATACAGACGGACGGACGTGGCTTATTCGACTCAGCTCGACGACCTGTTCAAGAATATATATACTTAATGGGGTCGGAGATGCTTCCTTCTGTCTGTTATATACATTTGCACAAAACCATTATATCCTTTTTACTCATTTTCAATGGGTTAACAGCACACATGACAAGGCGCTCCTCACTGTTGTTGTTGCTGCTCGCTGCTGTCTTTGTACAAGCTGATACAATCTAGCCAATCTGGCGCTTGTAAAACGTCCCGCCTGCTCTCTCTCGTCCAGCCATCAATTTGCCTTCGTTTCGTTTTTCTCTTTTGCTTTCGTCTTACGACAAATAGCCTTGTGTCCGACTTTGCCACAATAATGACAATTATTTCATTCAACTCATCGTTTTCCACTTCGTTATCAACATTCGTTTGCGTTCGGCCGTCCGTTAAGAGGATTCAGCAAGATAGCGGCTGGTGTCTGATGAGCTCCCGATCAGTGACTTGTTGATTAACATTATCGGTGCATTGTCTTCCAGTGGATGTTTGGTCCAAATCATGTCGGCTGCTATGCACCACGCTGTGGCATCAGCTCCAACGGCGTCAGGATTGAACATTGGCAGAGTCGTGTTGTGCGTAGTCGCTGTTGCCGGTGTCTGCATCGTTTTCAACAGCTTGGTGTCTTTGGAGTCGCCAATATCGCTTGCAGCGCAGAATGCTCTTCGGTAATCCCATTTCTGATGTCGGAGATAACGTACTGTTTATAACTTTTTTCTTGATATTTTGCTTTGAGCGCAGTCGAGAATTATTCGTGTTGTCTCTTTGCCAATTATACGCAGACTGACTTATTGCTCTCACTAGTTTCACCGCTTCTCTCCTTATTTTAAATTTCCATTTCGAAAACAACAATTGAGCCACACTTGGCCGAGGTGACTCTTTCACTCTCGTGCATATATGAATTTCATGACCTTGAAAAATAAGTCACTACCGGATGTCTTCCTTCTATTTTAATCATTACTTTATTCTCACACTTAACGAAAGGAATGTTAACTCACTGTAACGTTAAACATAACTTGTAGTACAAATATTAAATTACCATTTCCATTTTAAATATTTAAATCTCTGATATATATATATTACAATTGCCAAATCTATACCGTGAAGATGTATTAATATTACTTTTATTAGAATTACATTACATAGATCAACAAATTTAAGTTAACTGTGACTCAAAGGAATATCAATAATCATATAATTTGGTTAAATAAATTTTAAAAATAACGCAATAACGCGGAAATAAATAAGAACTTTGCAGTCGGGAGTAAGCCACTGCGCAATAATTGTTCACAGAATAATAAAAGCTTAAAACAGTCGAAAACTGAATTCATTATTATTGTTATTTTTTGAAAAACAGAAATTTTTGTAATTTGTGGATGAATGAATTTTTTCGGCTTCCCAGCCCCCAAGTAGGCATACCAAACAAAAGTTCTTGTTATTTAGTAAGTATTTATAAGTAATTTTGTCAAAATTTGGTGTATCTAGCTTTAAAACTGAGAGAGACATATTGATTATATCGAATTAAAACGCTCCCAGTAGGCGTAGCCAAAAATTTTCATTTGACTCGGCTATACACGAGTGTTCATTCCAAGTTTCAAGTCACTAGTTTTAATAACGGCGTCAAAAATCCATTCTTACGGACAGACAGACCGTAAGAGACATGAGACTTGGAATACACTTAATTGTCTATATTCATCATTTTAGATCATTGTAGACTTCATCTTCGAATATATCCTTAATTATGTGGCCAAGTACACTGTTCAAAGACTATATTTCTTAAAGTTACAGTTACTGCTTCGGTTGAGGTAACAATAATCAATAAACCCTTTTTATACTGTTTCAAGATTTTATGACACTGTGAAACGCGTTGTTCAATGGGGTACACCTGACTGCAACTTCCTACATTCAATAAAAACTAAAATATTTAATTAAAATATTTAAAAAAATCAAATCAATAAATATAAAAAATTAATTACCTTTTTTAACAAACTTGGCTTATCATAAGTTAATTCTTGAGCTTGAGGGAGAAGAACAGCATCTCGAGTTATAAGTATTGCTCCGCTGGATGTTTCTTTTGTGGATACGCCATTTACATATTCCAAACGCAGAGTTTGATCCGTATTGATTTTATCTGTCGAAATTTTTGGATTTTCTTTTGAAGCCGATTCTATGCTAACACGACCATACTAGAAGTAAAAAATATTAAAGAAAATAAAAATGAAAATATGTTGCAGGCGAAAGACAAACAGAAAACTTATTTCGGGATGCCGTAGATCAAATACCATTAGAGACAATCTAGCTTTCACCCGAGGCTTTGCTCACGCGGAAGTCAAAGGTGCTTCTACACCACACTAATCATACGTACATCAAATGTATTTTCAAGAAAGTCAACTCCTTTGATAATATATAGCGCCAACAGCAGCATCCGAGCATTGAAACAAAACTTAATCCTATACATTCATGAACTGAAATACAATACTTAGCTCAAAGGGCTACAGTACATTTATCGTATCTTTTTGTTTAAAAAAAAACGGCGTCTGCTTCTTTTTTTATACCTTTTTAATGTTTTGACTTACCTATTTATACAGTGTGTATTTGAACCGATTTGTATTCATGTATGTAACAACGGTTTGAAATGTATGGAACGACAGCTCGCAGCTGTGTTCAGGGTATCTCCTAGTTGGGCATAATGAAACAAAAATTGTTTTGTACAGATTTAATTCTATCCTGATAAACCTTGTATTGGAGACTTTATATACAAGATCCATACTCAAGAATTGGACGAACAAGTGAACTATTTAGTTTTAATAACATAGAGATCATCAAATTCCTTCGAAAAAGAAGAAATATGCTTGTCAAACTTAAGCTTGGGATCTAAAACCTATGAACAACTCATCAACCGATTCAATAAGATCAATCAATGGAAATATACAGTAAAACCGAATGATTGACAGAGTCAAAGGCCTAACTGAAATCAGTTTAAATAACATATGTTTTCGTTTTATTTTGAAATCGTTAACAAAAGAAGATCTAAAGTGGGATAAGGATCTTCAGGACATGATAAAGGTTCAGTACGGGACACAGATAATACGATAATATGGTATCCCAAATAAATTGTCAAGAGCTTTTCTGCAGATATTAATTTTCGATACACAATACAGGAAAAGAAAGCGCATGGAGCATAAAGAATTTCTGTCTAGAAATCCCCTTCTCATAAAAACAGCTTAACAGGGTAAAGTTATAAAAAACGAATCGAATTGAAAGAAATTTCGGAAAGCTTTCTTCTTGCATATCAACATCGACATCAGGATATTGTGGATATAGTCGCTAAGTTGAATGATGACGATCTTCCGGTGAAGCTAGCAAAGACTTACGAATTGAGAATTGGCAGTTGTACCTCGTGTGTTTAGATGGTCTGTTAAAAGTCAGTTGCACAAGTCGATTATATACTTAGGCTTGGCTTGGGAAAAAGACTCCACAAGTAAAGTGGTAGTGTATGATCATTATTGGTTTGATGCCTTCGCATGTTACTTGTGGAGTGGAATTGAGTGGAAAGAGCGACCGCAAGGAATATGTTATTGTTCAAATTGACGCCTTTACTGAGTACATATATCTGTACTATACTTTTACGCTACCGCGAGTGCTAGATGTTAGTGCTTTTAAAACTTCGATCTCCTTCTGTGCCAATGGATAGGTCGAATTAGTGAAGAGTATTCTGTAAAGCTTACTGACCTTAGTTGAGTCTAGTGCGCGATCGTGGCACGATGCGTTTGGTGAAGCACAGTTAGTTCTTCATTGTACAAACAATAGCTTTTAATTGGTAAAGTGGCTCAATTATTAAGTTTACTTGACATGAACGAAGAACGAGTAAGAGCGCAGGCTGTTAAGATCATGCAAAGTGCAGCAACGTATAAAAAGTTTAGATTTGACATCAACAAAGCTATGGACTGAGGTATAAAGGGTACATTACTATTTTTTATACCGTGAACCCATTGAAAATGGGTCAAAAGGGTATAATGGTTTTGTGCAAATTTATGTAACTGGCAGAAGGAGGCATCTCCGACCCCATAAAGATATATATTCTTGATCAGGATCATCAGCCGAGTCGATCTAGCCATGTCCGTCTTTCTGTCCGTTCGTCCGTCCGTCTGTATGAACGCGTCGATCGCGGAAACTATAAGAACTAGAGACTTAAACTTTTCGGCAATAGACTCGTCCATGACACGCGCAGATCAAGTTTATTTCAAATAATCGATACAAATCTACAACAACCTTTAATTTTGTAAGCCTTTTTCGTAGATTATGAGACCTAGAGACACAAAATTTGGTTCGAATATTTATATATATTTCAGCCCTTGAAGAATCTATTGCATTAAGATTCGTCCAAATCGGTTAAGAAACACAGAAGTTGTTAAAGAAAATGTATTTGTATATAGGCAAACCACGTGGTGGCAAACGCCAAGCTGCATGCGTGTGCACACATACATATGTACTTATATGCGCATTCTTATGAGTGCGCTCTTTTTCGAATTCTTAACCGATTGTTTGTGCATGTGTGTTTCTTAGACCAGATTTTGACAGAGACAGTAGGAAGGCTGCTGTAGCTTGGAGAGATGTTACCTGGCACGCTACCAGACGCGGGTTCGAACCTCGCGTTGTCAACTTTCGTACTGTTTATTACAATTTTTTTTTATTTGATTTTTATTTATTTTATCAACTTAACAAACTTATTGGTCCAACTGGAGGTGCAACTTAATGCTGGGACATCGGCGATTTGAAATATTCTGAAGCAACAAAATGGGGAAAATTTGGAATTTGACACACTCTCAAAAAGCTTTCGCAGATCAAGTGCAACCAACATTTGAAAGATATAGTTTCCTATTTTGTAAAAATTTTGCGAAAAATTTCATATGGGGTTAATTAAATGCATTTAACGAAAGCTCGCCCCTGGGTTCAGGGTATCTCCTAGTCGGGCACTCCCGACTAGAGACATCTAACTTGTTTATAATTTTGAATTGATTACATATTGAATTAAATATCTTTCGTCACAAAATAAATATCAGAAATTTTGGAGCTGGAATGTGTTTTTGCCCCTAGATCCTTACCTCGTATAGAGGTGTTTTTGTTTGATATCGGAAATTGTTTGGATTACTTTTGACAGTTTTACTTTGTTAAAGGCTGTTTAGTGTTGATATTTATTAATATACCCCATTACCATGATCAAGAGTCGATCCCACATTACTTAGCTAATAAAAAACCAGAGCAAATTTCTCCGAAAACTATCGTTCAAATATATTGAGGATGGAACTTGGAACCAGTATTAGAGAATAAAGAAAAGTAGCGACTGAAAAGTATTCACATTTTATATAGTTAAGCATTTTATTTGAGAAGACGCCATTCTCAATACAATACAATAACATGTATTTTTCACTAAGAATTTATAATTTATAATTCCGTCGACTGATTTTGATTAAATTTTCAATTGAATTCATCTTTTGGTAAACATACACAATCAGCTGTTTCATACAAAATCAAAACAAAGCAGCAGAGTAGCCAGTCCGCTATCAGTTATTTGGTAGTATGTATAATGTATGTATATAATAATATGTATATATTATGCATAATGATACATAAATATTATAAAATATACAGCAAAGACAATTTTTAACTTTATTTTGATATTATTATAGAAAATTAAAATTTGTAGTAGTAAAAAAAAACCATTGGGATGCGTGTTTACGTTTTGCGGCACAAACAGAATAGATATTTGACTAAATCAAAATCCATTCCATCAACTAATTTAAATTTTTTCAAAGTGAATCAAAATCAGTTGACGCAATTCGTAAATACAGTTACGTACAAATGATCAGCTCAATTCATTTAAACTAATTATTGCCCGCAATATCAAAAAACAAATACAAAAAAACTGACTGCCAGTAATGGTTGTTTTTCCAACGTAAACGTCTAACTTAAAATTTTAGGATATGTACACAAAACAAGGAATATCTTGCAAAAAGGAATTATTCCAGATGTGTGGCATATACAAAAAATTGCGGAAAAATGCCTACGACATCAATATTAAACATTTATCAAAATCGTAGACGCCGTTTTCTTTTAAATTATCAGAACATGAAATTGGAAACTGTTTTTTCACCTGTAACTTTTTACCTGTGTACTAAAGAATAAATATTCCAAGGTACGCCTAAAAGCTCGTTTCTTTCAGAAACACAGTTTGGAAACTGTGGGGGTGTCCATTGTGTGTTCATATCGGATTGAAGCGTTTTCCCGCCAAACTAGCGAGTTTTTTCAAAAGTCGCATAAGCTTCTTGGTTCATTATAGGGAACAAGTCCACAAAGTTCAAAAAAGCTATCTCAACTCTATCATACAAAAAAAATATACACCTTATTTTTGGAAACACAAAAAATGTAATTCCTAATAACTATTGCACTAGTTATCGGCTGTACTAGGTACTATTCGACGCGTATTCGAAACACAAAATTGTTGTGTGCCTGAACGAATTTCTGAAAGCCCCTAAAGACCCAATCAGCTCCAAAAATGTAAATTTTTCCGAATCACTTTGTCACTTTCACTTTCTCAAACAAAGCTGAGAGCGTTTGACAAATGCTCGCTCTTTCACTCTCAAAATTTGCTCGCTTACTGGTCTCGTCAGCATTACATTAGGCCAAGTAAATCGAAGCTCACAAAAGAACTACGTTGTCACAAAAGAAACAGCGAAGCAGCCAACACCGGAACTGAAGGATTTTAACATTGCACAAACTTCCC
This sequence comes from Drosophila colorata, assembly GCA_035041545.1. Classification (NCBI taxonomy): domain Eukaryota; kingdom Metazoa; phylum Arthropoda; class Insecta; order Diptera; family Drosophilidae; genus Drosophila; species Drosophila colorata. The sequence continues at coordinate 151,041 of JAWNLD010000265.1, forward strand.
AACTGTTTTTGACAGCAAAAATCTTAAATAAATTTCCAATCGCTTGTCACCACGTGGCTTGCCAATATACAAATAAATTTTCTTTAATAACTTTTGTGTGTCTTAACCGATATTAATGAAATTTGTTTTAATGTGTAATTTACATACGCACAAGCAGCAAGCTCTCAAAATAAAATTTTTCAATTTTCCGCATGACTTCCCTTTTGAATGAGGTCTAATGTGAAATATTTAAAGGGTTAGCCCCTTCGGTAAGTTGTCTTCGAATTTTCATCATTGATTGATGGTGAGGGTATCGAAGCGTTAGTAGGGTTCTCGGGACCGGTATACACGCACACTCACTCATTTTTGTTCATGTATAAGCATTTTTGTATAAGCTTGTTATATATATATAACATACATATTATAACAGATTTAACACGTTATGACGTTAGACGCTCCGCTATATATTGTTGTTCTTCCAATAAAAGGTTTTTAAACTCAGATTTATTGTTTATGGGTGGCGCTGCTGTCACTAGTTCGACTCCCGCTCCTGACGCAAAGGTTGTTCTTAATTTTTCGAATAATTCAAAATTTTTTCAGTCCCTAACATTTTTTTTTATTTTGTTAGAGTTTTTCGTATAATTCTTATACAATAACTTGAATTTCGTCACATTAATAACTAAATGGGTGGTGTCACTGATGTCAGCAAATTTTTTTTGTTTGTCTTTTTATACTCGATTAATATAACATACATGTTTTAGTTTGTTGCATTGGGATTTCCACCTATCGATAGCACACCTATTAATAGCACGCACACACACAAATATATATATTTTTTTTTTTGTTGCTATACAACTGCATTGCCGAATCTGGAAGTTGCTTGGACTTAGCAACGAATGCGAAAATTTGGAAACGGGACTCTGCATGCGTTAGCGAAGGCAAGCAGACGTCACTTTTTTTGTTAGCGCTGCCAGAGCGCATAGAATTAGCGTATAAAAAGGGCCATTGAACTGGTCACTTTTCGGGGTTTTCAGCTGCGCTATATTAGCATAATTATATTTATATACATATATGTTTAATGGTTACATGTATATGTATTATTAGAAAATTTAATGATTGTTTTAAGCAAATTCGCCAATTAAACAATTGAGCCTAAAGGCTCGTAAATAAGGGAGGGAGGAGCATGGCTGTCGTTAGGTTAGGTGCCGCCTAATATATAGTATTATAGGGTGTAGCTAAAAACACTGTTTAGCTACACAGATAGTGCGGGAGCGCTGTGGCAAAACACTTAAGCCTATTCCAATGCTAATATGGGTAGCAAGATTTGTTTTTATTTATGTTGTTTACGTTTAGTTCTGTTTATAATGCGTCAGCTGTTTAGTGATGTGCAGACTTTGTAGTTTTGTGTGATTGTTCGTGACGGCAACCATGGGTAGACAACCCCCCTATACGAGAGTATAGGGTAGCCGTAACAATATGGCCCTCAAATGAAAATGTTGCATGGTGTCGCCAACGGGCAACATCAGAGCAATTTTTCTTAAATTAAATAATGGTCTGCCGTTTGGATCAAGCTGAATCCGTCTTTGGTATGGACAGGAAACATTGCTTCCAGAATTGTTTTTTTGATAAATTATCAATATCAACGTATATCAAGCGTTCATGTCACTTAGGGTAGCAGGCGATTCGCCACTGTGCACATTGCCTAGTGAACAAAGGTGATCTGAACGAGACTGTGATAATATTGGGATATAGAGTTGGTTAGATTGTACTTTTTTGCTGTGGGAAATAGCATACCTTAAATGTTAAATTTATTTGTTTTGTGTGTGTTCAAGCACCTAAACGTCCGTTTTCTGAATTCGGGCGGTCATCAGATCGGTCAAGCGTCACGAATGTCCCGTAGGAATATTATTTTCACTACGCGTTGCATTCCGATGCAGGATACGGGGATAAACCGCCCAATTTTAAGAAAACGGATTATTAATATTAGCGGGTAATGAATAGTCGACAATGAAGCCCAAGTTTAGTTTAGTAGTGGAATTAGAACTGCGTACACTAGATGACACTGCAGCGAGACGAGTATTTCCCCTCCTTTATTATAGAAATTGTTGTCGAAGATATTTATTGAGTGTTTATTATAGTAAATTTATGTGTTTTCGCTTTTGCGGAAATCATTGGCGTTGTAGTTAGTTTTAATATTTTTTGTTTTAAGGTGGTATAGGTTTTAAGTTTTAATGGCGACAGGAGGAGCTACAGGTGAACATGGTCACCAAACACGTTCCCGAGGGCTACCCAAGAACGATAGCTTGTGGAGTGAGGACGATGGTACAGATCAGGTGACTCAGTCACACGAGTTTGCCAATCTCAGGCTCCCTCGCAGACCAGTACGAAATCGGGACGAACGACAACTAGCTTTTCAGCATGTACCGCCGATATTTGGTTCGTAGGAAAAGTCGGCAGTGAAAGCGGCCTTGGCCCAAGATCATGCCACTTACAGGCAGTCCTTATCCGAAGGGATAAGTTATGCTATAAGGGACGAGATCAGGGCCGGTATGCAAAGCATGTTGCAGCTGCTGAACGAGGTGCTTCGCCGAGGTAGGGGAAAATCTGCCGATAAGGCCAAGCGGAGTTCCACCCAAAGTGCCGACACCAAAAACCTTCGATGCTGCGCCTATCATGCAGTCGAGTCTTGGTGCCATACCCAAGCGCAATGTGCATAGCGCGATGTTTGGAGGGCCACCTCTCCCAACTAAGCCAGTATGTCGTAGCACGGAAGATAGGGTAGGCAGTCCCGATTTAGAGGACCAACAGGCCACTCGGGATTGGCTTAACCCTTTTTCGCGACATGGGGAAGATTGTACAGCCTTGGAAAAAGAACCGCCGGACCACCGCTACGCCAATGTCGATCATGCCGCAACACTGTCATGGAAGGTTGATGGATTGGGAGTCTCGTTCGACGGTAACAGCAGTCAGAGCTCGATCGAAGAGTTTGTTTTCCGCATAGAGTTCCTGCAACATCAATACCTATGCCCATGGAACGAAATACAGTGAGGCTTTCATATCCTCTTATCAGGCAAGGCTAGGGATTGGTATTGGCTGCGCGTGAGACAAGCTAGATAGATGGCCAGTGTTAAGAAGGGTAATGCTCGATCGGTTTCGCGGTCCGTGGCCCGAACATGACCGGATGCACGAGCTGTTACAACGAGAGCAACAGCCGGGAGAAGGGGCCGAAGATTATATTCACGCCATGCGACTACTAAAGTCTCGCTTGCAAAAGCCGTTATCAGACAGGCATCTGATAAAAATTATCAAGAAGGGGCTACGAGAAAGCTTAGCGAGATATGAATATGCTATGGATGTTTATACCGTTGACCAGCTGCGGGAAGAAGGCAACGAAGTGGAAGCAAGTTTCGGCAAGCGTGATAGTCGACCGACTTACGTTGCTTCTTCAAGATACGTTGTGGGCAAAATTCGGCAGTGAACGAGTTGGACGCGGAACTCGATGAAATCGTGAAAGATCAGACCCGGGTGTTGGAAGTGCGAAGAGCAGGGCCACTATTTTCGTGATTGTCCGTCCCTAGAGCGGAGGCTTTTCTGCTATAAGTGCGGCTGTCCAGGTATCATTTCTCCGAAATTCCCTGAATGCTCGGGAAACGGTCATGTGAGCGTGAAGAGGACGTTCGATTCACGTTCGAGAACGCGTATCGCCAAGGAGGACTAGTTAGAAAGGAGGAAGAATTTTGTAGAAATAAGGATACAAATTTAATTCAGCATTTACCTCATGAAGAGTGATTCGATAGTCCGAACCGCTGGAGTAGATGATCGATCCATTATCGGCCGGGTCGATCTGCCAATCACGTATGGAGAGCACACTAAGAACATCATATTTTTTATCTGCCCTTACCTGGAACAGAGAGCCTATTTTGGCATTGATTTCTGGCGAGCGTTTATTCTAGCCCCAGCCGTTTTAGGTCCTGAGAAGCTTCTCTTACCCGCAAGCCAAGTCGAAAAGCTACTGGCCGTGTCAATGACACATTATAGGGACGAGGACGAAGAGATAGAAAACCAACCGGATTCGTGGGAGTTGACTAGGGACGAAAGTAGCGCGTTAGAGGTGGTAAAGTGAGAGTTTCTGTAATTCGAACGTGGTTTAGGAACGACCGACAGAGAAAGGCATACCATCGACTTGGTCGAAGAAGCCCAGCCGTTCAGAGACCGGCCCTATCCGCTATCGCTAGCTATGCAGATATATCTATATCTATACCAGTCTGTTATTACAACCTCCGAAGAAAAATCAACGTCAACTGCAATAAGCACACCACCACCACGACGAGGAGTGCGATCTTTTCTATAGATAGAGAATTTGTTAGATAAAATTTCAGTATTTAAGATGTCAGGCCTTAACCATGTCTCAGAGAAGGCGATGACATGAAAAGGAAAAGAAAGACTATTAAGGTATAGATTGCTAAGTTTACTACAAAGACCTCTTACATTCTGATAGCCAAGTGACAGAGAGAATGTTAGTTTTTTGTGCTATCAGAGACCACAATTTGTTGATTTAAACCAACAGCGGTAGGGGGAAATGAAATCGGAGGCCGATTTGTCTTTTTTGCAGAGTATTCTTTTATAATCACGTGATCCGACCAGAATGCTTTACAACAAATACTGCTGAAATGTTCGGCCGAAACACTTATTTTAAAAGATAAAATTTCACGAGTATATGCGAATTTGAATTTTTCCACCGTAAGATTTGCTTGACTTTTGGACAGAATAAAGGCCTTGACATCATCAGATGTAGTAGAAGGGGCAAGCCTAGAAACAAAGATTTGTTTTTTTGGTGGAACACCTACAAGGGCCATATTAGGAACCACGGCAGTAGCTACTGGCCGAGCTATAGCCTTGGTTGATTGACCATTTGACTCGGTCGGTATATTAGCACTGGAGTGTTGATCAGTATCAACAGTGCTAGCAATCTCCGAATCAAAATACTTTTCGGGATCAGAAGGAACAAAATCCATGGGTACAATGATATGTTTGACACTTCTGTCTTTGATGTGGGGAGACGGGGAAGAAAGATTGATTGATTGAACATTAGGAGCGGATATTGTGGGCAAGTGTGTTGGGACAGAAAGTTCATTAGGGCCAATAGACAGTCTAAGATTGGCCTTTTTACGCCTTGGAGATTCGTTCAAAACCTTCATTGCTTTGAACTCATTATCCAAAACGGTGAATCCATCGAACAGTTTTTTAAACCGTCCGAATAGATCTCCAAATCCTTTCTTAGTCTGCCTCATGAATCCAATCATGTCCCTCTCAACATCCCTACAGGATTCACAAGTCCACTTCAGACCAGATTTGGACTCAATCAGGTCTATAATGCTGCCATTTAGGCCAGCGCATTTTTCGTGAGACACATTGTCACAAAACCAACAGCCAACGAAACCCATCTTAACGTTTGCTCGCACCTGGCAATTTTTATTGTAGCAGACATACATAATTATTATTTATTTATATTTGTTTTTGTTAAGGAATAAAAACAAGAAATTTAAACAAACAAAAAATCACTACACACACAAACTGCAAAATCAAGGTATAAAAAAAAAGATAGGCACACTAGGTTTAAAATAATTTGAGACGCTGAATAGTACTTACAACAACGTTAGAAAGATAAAGACCGCGACGAAAAAAAAAGACCACGACCAACACCAACAACAATGTTAGTTAGAGCGCGGGAGAGAGATGAGTAATTAGTATCGTTAAGAGCGCGAGTAGAGAACAGAAAATATGATGAGAGCAAAAATGCAAAAAGAATTTCCGCCCATCGATAGCGGCAGTCGAAATGGTCAGCTGGGCTGCTTTAAACAGTGAGCGAACCGGGGAACAGGCCGTGAACGAACCGGGAAGGAGTGTCGTGAGCGAACCGGGGATGAGTGTCGTGAGCTTGGGAGCATGGACACGCACACATATAAATATGTAGATCCGATTTTTTTTTGCTATGCAACGGCATGGGCGATGCTGGAAGTTGCTTCGGCTTAGCAACGAAGGCGAAAATTTTGAAGCGGGAATCTGCATGCGTTAGCGAAGGCGAACAGACGTAAACTTTTTTTGTTAGCGCTATCAGAGCGCATAGAATTAGCGTATAAAAAGAGCCATTGAACTGGTCACTTTTCGGGGTTTTCCGCTGCGCTATGTTAGCATTATTCTATTTATATATATGTTTAATGGCTGTATATGTATTATTGGAAAATGTAATGATTGTTTTAAGCAAATTCGCCAATTAAACAATTGAGCCTAAAGGCTCGTAAATAAGGGAGGGAGGAGCATGGCTGTCGTTAGGATAGGTGCCGCCTAATATATAGTATTATAGGGTGTAGCTAAAAACACTGTTTAGCTACACAGATAGTGCGGGAGCGCTGTGGCAAAACACTTAAGCCTATTCCAATGCTAATATGTGTAGCAAGATTTGTTTTTATTTATGTTGTTTACGTTTAGTTCTGTTTATAATGCGTCAGCTGTTTAGTGATGTGCAGACTTTGTAGTTTTGTGTGATTGTTCGTGACGGCGGGCATGGGTAAACCTACCCCTATACGAGAGTACTGGCTAGCCGGCACTGCCCCCTTGCGACAAACCGACACGAAACAAGTTGGTATTAAATTGTGAACGAGTAGTCCGCTGTTGGTTACACCAGACAGCAACGTTCTCACTTGTTTTCTACTGCATCCTTATTATTTATTTCAAAGTATAGGATATAGCTATAAACGAGGGAGCGTAACCGTTATAAATTTTAACATAAATATTACTTTTCCAATGAACCTGAACCCATTGAAAATGGGTAAAAAGGGAAAATGCCAATGTATGTAACAGGCAGAAGGAAGCATTTCCGAACCCATAAAGTATATATATTCTTGATCAGGGCGACGATCCGAGTCGATTTAGCAATGTTCCTCTGTCCGTCTGTATGAACGCAGCGATCTCGATCTCTACAAAAGATAGAAACCTAAACTAAAGGACAATAGATTCTTCTAATCCATACGCAGTGCAAGTTTATCATTTTTTTTTTTTTTCAATATCTTGATCCGTTTCATTATTATCGATTAAAATCGATTTTAAGACTTGGTTTTCTTGGCATATCTCGGAGACGCTAGAGCTAGAACCATTACAACTAAGTTTAATATGTGCTCGTAAATGATACGCAGATTATGAATATTTCGGATTTTGGAAACCTGCCCACATTCGCCCCCATATCGAAAAAAAACAACAAAATCGCAAATCAAGCACTACAGACTTGTTGTTTGGTTTGTACACAGATTTCAATTTTTTTTTTACGTCCTGAAACTTTCATAACGATTTTATTCTTAGTTTAGAAGATATTTAGGAATTAACTTTCGAATTTGGGGGCCAAGCGCAACTGCTTGAGCATATCTCAGAAACTATAAGAGCCAGAGTCACCAAATTTTCAGTTTCATGCTGCAGAAGATTAAAGAAAATGTATTTATATATTGGCAAACCACGTGGTGTATAGCACATTCTTTTTCGAATTCTAAAGCGATTGGTTGTACATATATGTTTCTAATCTCAGATTTTGACAGACGCAATTGATATACAACTGTAGCTCGGTGGTAGAGATGTTGCCTGGAGCGCTATCAGACGCGAGTACGTATCTGGCGTGGGTCAACGAAGTTTTTTTTTCGTGTTTATTTAAATTTTATTTTTTTGTTTTAAACTTAACACACTTATTGGTCCAAGTATAACTTAATGCTGGGACATCGGCAATTTCATATATATTGTGGAGCAACAAGGTGGGGAAATGTTGGTATTTGGCATGTACTTTTAAAAAGCTTTCGCAGAACAACTGCAGCCGACATTAATTATATAAAACATAGTTTCCTATTTTGTGCAAATTTTGCAAGAAATTTCGCAACTGCGGCATACTTAAATTTGCCTGCAAATATCAGCAGCGAGCGCACAGCACGAGCATTAATTTTTATTATTTACTTTTATTTTATTTTACTAAGTGCGGCTGTGGTGTCATGTGTATGAATGCAGAGGGGTTTAATTAAATGTATATAACGACAGGTCGCCGCTGGGGCGTGGGCTCGAGTCGGGCACTCCTGACTAGAGCCATCTTACTTGATTAAATATTTGTTCTATACAGAATAAGCAATACAAAAGCGAAATTTAGGAATGCTCAATATTTTTGTAAGAATTTATCATTGGAGCTAAAGCTCTCGTTGTGTAAAGACCACTGTTTGGTTGATTAGGAAGATTAATTCATTCAGTTTTAAAATAAAAAATTTGTTTTTTATTTTATGTTATGAACTTTTTGAAAATTATGGCAGAGTTGATAGAGGCATGGTCAAAGAAGGAGAGGGGAAACTACTAGTCAACGAGATCTGCGTTACGACAAGCTAAAGAGCTGGTCAGCCCACATATAGGTAGAGAGACCAAAAATCTTTCAAGGGTGGACCTACAACTCTTAGTGTTCTATCTCATGGGACACCACACATTCAATTATCACCTCCATAAAATGTGCCTATTCCCTAACACAGAGTGTAGACTCTGAAAAAAGGATGACGAGACAACAAAGCACATTTTATGTGATTTTCCAGCCATATCAAGGTCGTCCTCGGCCTTGGATAGTGCAGCCAACTCCTCCCGGAGCTCTCGCCGGCAGCTTCCATTAGCTCATTGGCGCTTAGCTTTGTGACTTCGGGGCTTAAAACTTCATTTAAATCTAATATGGTGGGATTAAAAAAATTAATTTTTGCCAATGTAATTGAAAGAATGATATTATGAATTTCCGTGCTTAAAATTCTCTTTCTAGCCAAAAGGGTTTCATAGAGATGCCCTGTATCTACATGTTATTTTTTCTTGCCCGTTAGGAGTTCGTTTACAGTCTCTGTCAGTGTGTTCAGTTTTTTATCTTGTCCGAATGTTGATGTCAATCTACTTATTGTTTGCCTCGATAAGTTGGTGTTCCAGCTATTACATTTAGCGCCGACTACAGGAACTCAAAGCTTCTCGCTAGCCTATGGTGCACTTCTTAGATTGACAGCAGCGTTTCTAAATGCTTCCAATCGTTTTCTAGAAGCTTACGCATATGAGACTTTGGGAAGTGGCTTCTTCAATCATGACTTTGTATAGGGTCAAGTTTGTCGAGGGTCGTAATTAATTGTACTCGTCCCAAATAAGTAAGAGAATAGTCGGTCGCCATTGTATGTAGTAGTAATAGTCCGAGTAGCATTCTGTAATGATAAGACATCAACAGTTCCCTAAAATCTATATGTCCAAATGAACTACAACTAACTGGATAAAATATGGAAATATAAAAAAGAAATAAAAAATAAGTTTAACACGCAAGTATATCTAAGTTTGTCCTTGTGAAGCACACTCCCCTTAAAGAAAACTGTTGTTCCTGAATCTGCCTTTAACTTTTTTTCCGATCAATAGGGTGTCAACTTACCAACACCCTTTCTCCAACGTCAAAGATTCTGTTTAGCTTTGCAGAGTTATTTCCCTCTAGCTGCATTTGCTGGGCCTTTTCAATCTTTTACTTTATTTCCTCCCTTAAGTCGCTAGGAGCTGCCTGCATTATGTCGATCGGTCTCTTGCCTGTGACCGAATGTATTTTCTGGTAGTACTCCACGGTTGCCTGTAGAATAAGGTCGAATAAGGTATCTTTAGACATCTCGCTATCTATATGATCGTGCTGTGGAATTGTTCCACTTGACCATTAGATGTACTGTGCAAAGGTGGGTTACCATATTCATGCCAAACCGATCTCCTAACAGTGACGCGGTTGTCTCTGAATTAAAAGAGACTTCATTCTCACAGTAGACACTTTTTGACTTTGGGAAAAGGTTCATTAACTGAAGGATAGGAGTTTTAATTGTGTGATTGTCCTTATGGTATCGGCTGACGGGTGCCGATCATATTTTACTTTAGTGCAGACCTTGCAATTTGCCACGAATTCGTTGACTAGCTTTGCCATCTTAGGAAAATAATAGTCAGACAAGATTTATTTAATGTTTTCTTGTGCTGCTCTATTGGCACGGCTATGCTCCGCGGCGATAATTTCTCTTTGCTAATTTGAATCGATGATATCCGTGGCCATGCTTTGCAATGTCTGAATCGGTCGAAGGGAAGCACCGCACCATCTCACGTTGGATGTTCGCTAATGTTGGAAGACCGCAGTATTTTGTATTCACAACACTAGGGTTGACTACCTCTTTGACATTATCAATGATAGAATGATAGATAGATGATCTGGAAAGTTTATGGTTTGGCGGTTTTTTTCACCAAACATTATAGACATCCTTTTTAGAGAAAACTGTGCTTCCTCCAAAATAATTTGAATGAGGAAGCAATTTCCCGGTTTCTCGACCGTTTCGAATGCAGCATCAGATTCTGGCTCACATAAAGCGCATTCCAGCGAAAGAGCATCTGCCACTAAATTCTATTTACCGGGTTTGAAATGTGCTATTGAGCTAGGCGTTTTGGTCATCAACGTTTGATCTTAGGGTACTTGTTCCTGTCGGATACCGCAAATGTCAACGGTTGGTGTTCGGTGTAGATATGGATATGCTTCGTACCATAAAAATACTGCTGGAGCTTGATCAGGACCCAGACAATAATAGTAATAGGCCTACCGTTCTGTGAAAGAACTGCACCTATCCCCGATGAGGAAGCGTCCGTCATTAGGTCAAACGGCTTTTGAAATCGCGCTGTCTTTCACTGATATTAACCTTTTTTGACCAGTTTTTACAGTTTGAACCGTTTTCACTCTTTAAGATGTCTATAAGCGGTCTCACAATGGAGGCAAAGTCTTTTACAAAAGATCTATTACAAGTAAGATTGTTAGTCGGATGTGCCCGACTAGGAGATACCGTAAACACAGCGGCGAGCTGTCGTTAAATACAATGGGCGAATGGAAGGAGTTATCCAAAATCCGAAATATTCATTCATTTGGCGACGCTAGCTCTTATAAAATCGATTTTTTTCGATAATGAAACGGACCAAGATATCAAAAACTGATAAACTTGTTCTGCATATGGCTGAGGAGAATAGCTTAGGTGTCTAGCTTTTGTAGTTTCAGAGATCGCTGCGTTCACACAGACGGACAAACGGACGGATGGACTTGGCTAAATCAAGTCAGCTCGTCGCCCTGACGAAGAATATATATACTTTATGGGGTCGGAGATGCTTCCTTCTGCCTGTTACAACAGTTACACAAAATCATTTTACCCTTTTTATTCATTTTCATTGGATTCAGGGTATAATAAATGGCAAAACCTAGGAAATATCGTAGCTCAAACAGGTTTTTTGGTTCAACGTATTCTTGGAGCCCTGATTTTTTCAGGTTCTGTTTTAGCCCTACGGCTAGTGACTATGAATCACTCTAGAGATTATGAATCACAATTCCACGCTGATCCTAGAAAATTGGGTTTATTCCCTGGATACCTTTACAACTTTTTTCAGACGGAATGGTAACCGGAAAAATTCGTACTATTTCGTAAAGTTTACAGAAAATTATCTATTCTCGCGGTCTTGCTCCGCTAAGATTATCTGGTGTTAGCCTGACTTCAGATCCAGGGTCGTAAAGTACTTGGCGTACTCAAAATTTGCCAAAATCATTGAGCCCAATAGGGCATGGGGTATTTGTCGTCGATAGTTATCTCGTTCAGCTTCCTAAAGTCAATTACTAGACGTTTATTCCTATTGCCGAACTCTTGTTCTTGGTGCAAATCGTTGCCACAACCAAAGTGTTAAAGGGTAAAAGCTCGTTAGTGTCTGTAAACGCCTTAATTCTGTTGAGAATCATTTTCTTGAACTCGGCTTTGATCGGGGGCTTGTATATCGTCAACATTCATAAAATAGAAATTATCGCAAGTTTGGTACAACACATCTGACGATTTACAATAGTTAATCTCTGTGTCCAAGGTATCACCAACCAAGTGCGGCTGTGGTGTCGTATGTATGAATGCAGAAGGGTTTAAGAGTTCAGGGGTATCTTCTAGTCGGGCACTCCCGACCAGAGCCATCTTATATAGTACTATAGTACATTAAAATATTCATGTCAACCAAATCTGGTGTCTCTAGCTTTCAAAATACGCAAAACAAACTTAAGAAATTTGGGGTTGTGTCAAATTTTTATTGATTTGAAATAAACTTGATCTGCGTGTGCCATGGACGAGTCTATATTCGAAAAGCTGAAGTCTCTAGCTTTTATAGTTTCCGAGCTTGACGGACAGACGGACATGGCTAGATCTAATCGGCTGTTGATACTGATCAAGAATATATATACTTTATGGGTATGGAGATTCTTCCTTGTGCCTGTTACATACATTTGCACAAAACCATTATACCCTTTTTCACATTTTCCATGGGTTCAGGGTATAAAAAGCAGCCGCATTTTTAACGCAAATCGAGTACTACAGACTTTTGCTATGGTTTGTACACAGATTTCAACGCTCTTGTTACGTCTGACAAATTTCATAATAATAATAAACTCTTTGTGAAAAATATATTTTATTGTATAGTATTGAGAATGGCATCTTCAATAAAATGCTTATCGATGTAAAATGTGAATGTCGATACAAATTTCAAGCCGATTTTATTCTTAGTTTAGAAGTTATTTAAGAATTAACTTTCCATAGTGGGGGCTAAGTGCAGCTGCTTGAGCATATCTCAGAAACTATAAGAACCAGAACCACCAAAGGTTAAGGCTTACAAACGTATGTATATACATATTCAAATGCGTGAGCTCTTTTTCGAATTCTAATGCGATTTTTTGTGCATGTGTGTTTCTAAGCTCAGATTTTGACAAAGGCAATCAAAATGCGGCTGTAGCTCGGTGTGTCAAAGGAGTTTTTGTACTTTATTTTTTAAACTTAACACTTATCATCACTCATCAACGACTCGAAATATTCTGGAGCAACAAAATTAGTATTTGACATGCACACTCAAAAAGCTTTCGCAGATCAACTGCAACCAACATTTGAAAGATATAGTTTCTACAACTACAAAGTTTGCCTGCAAATATTAAAAGGAGTTTAATTAAATGCATGTAACGGCAGCTCGCCACTGGGTTCAGGGTATCTCCTAGTCGGGCACTCCCGATTAGAGCCATATTATTTGTTAATTTTGTTTAAGTCATACTACGACCGATACTACGCATTTTTTGTCTATTACGCATTTTAGTGTTCGCCCAGCTTCCGTTCAACGAAAGGCAGCCGGGAGCGCTCCGTTAAATATTTATCAAGTCGCTTTCGTAGTTATAACCTGAGTCAATTTGTGTGGCAGCTGTTTCGGCTACGTCACTATAGTAATGTGGAATTTTCTTGTGTCACATTATTTACTCTTTGGCGCCTTTGGCCAGACACGCGCTAAGACGTATTTTATCTTTTCGTGCCCTTATCGTAACTAGTGCCCGATCCGGCACATTGATCTTTTTAATAATTCGTGGGCTGTCGGAATTTCGATGAGGATGTACTACTACGCTGTTGCTGATTAGCTTGATTCTGGCTGGACTGACGTTAACCATTTTGTTCCTTAGTAAAAAACAGGCTTTTGCCCTGGCTATTCTGATGATTTTTATTACCAGATCCATTCTGAGTCTGGATTCTACTTCATGCATTTGGCCAGGAGGGTCAGTTTTTTCTCCAACTTGCCTCCAACAGGCATGATTCTTGTTTCGGAATTTGGATGCTTCCCCCTATTCAAGTAGTACAGTCTTGTTCTTCGGTTTGAGTGGTTTTATGATGCATGTACCGACAGCTGTCGCGGCAGATAGAATTTTGTTTTCGTCAAACGTCTGTTCTGTTTGAAATTTGGCGCACACAGTTGACTTTGACTTGGGGTTGTGCCGCATAACATAAACAACACTCCAATGGTTTATTTCACTAATAAAATTGACATTTATTATGAAAAATGCCAAAATAAAGTTTAAAGAAAGAAAAGAAAGCTGCTGTATATCTTAAAATATTTATTTTATATAAATTAAATCAACCTCGGATCTAATATCAATTTGAATATCTATGTTCGCTTTGTTCTGATTTTTTATGGAACAACTCATTGTGTACTTTCACCAAATGTTTAAATCAAAGGAAAAATAAATCAAAATCAAACACCTCTACACAAGGTGACAATCTAGTGGCGAAAGCACATTCAAGCCACAAAATTTCTAGTATCATATTTTGTGACGAAGGGCGTTCAATTTAATATATGAACAATTTCAAATTATACTAAGTGAGAACGTTTCAGCCGGGTTTAATCCACAGCGCAATACTATAACTAAAACATGTACCTTAGCACTATGTGTAACACAAATAATAATAATACACAACTGTCACCTAAACTGCGTGTTAGACATCATCAACACCATTTAGTTTTTGACGAAATTCACCTTAAGTTATCTAATAACTTAACCTATACAATAAGAACCAAAATTCCAATCAAAACCAACAAAGGTTTATGTCTTGGGTGGTGTTTCTAAATTGTATACAAAGACCGCTGCGCTTGAGTGGTTACAAAATTAGTCCGCTAGGTAGCGATATTTACAGAGATATGTGGCAACGACAGCCACGTCCTATTGGAAACATCAGCGGCATTTATATGTAACAATATCGATATATCGAAAAGGAATAAGTTTGACAAGATTGTAAGAGACTAAAATTACCACCTACACACATATTGACGCTACAGATCCACGCACACATGCATACAAAATTTCGGAAATTAATGCAAAACGCACGTTAAACTTACGATCGCTTAACAGACGCAAATTGGATTTTATAGCTGACGACGAATTAGATGAGACAAGCTAGAGAGTCGCCATGGAGTTAGAGTATAAGAACACAATTTGGGAGCTACAACAGCAACTGGAAACATTGAATTCTAACGTCCAACAACAACATCAACCACAATATCAACATATCCAATAGAATGCGTCTTCAAGCCACTCTCGCGCTTCAATGGGTCGCACGCACATTGTTTTGCCCAAATTCCCACGCAGCATTCCGCATTTGTCAAGCGGCTGTTTCGTTTAAATGAAGTGCTGGAAGATGTTGACAAATTTGACCTTATCGTTGTTCAACTGAAAAATCACAATCGCTCGACGCAGCGAATCGTGCTCAACAGGCAGATAATCAGCATATAACGCTTTGTAACAAATTATCAACCTCCTGCTCGAATAGCGAATCAACGATCTCATATCCCATACTCGATTTCTGATTGACTCTGGATCCGTGGTCTCTGTAATACCACGTACTGTGTTTAAACAGACAGCCCGAGAGAGCAATTTAGTTTTATATGCTCCAAATAAATTTATTATAAATACAATTATTAATTATGTATCCAAAATAAATTTAGGCTTACATCGTAAATTCAACTGGCCATTCATCGTTTCTGACGTCAAGACAGCAATAATTGGCGCTGCTTTATTAACACATTTTAAATTGGTTGTCGACGTAACAAAGAAATGTCTGATCAATGCCAGCACAGGCTTGACCACTAAGGGATGCCTTGCCATCTCGAAACAAGCTCCAGTTTCTACAGTACTAGATGCCAACAATTTACAGATATTCTACACGAGTTCAGAGACGTAACGAAACCGTCTATTAAAAAACCAAACAATGACATTATATTGAAACAACTGGCAGCCCGGTAGCAGAACGCTCTGTCAGGTCAGAAACTAGCGGCAGCCAAGGCTGAAGTTAATTTTCTGATTGAGTAAATCATATGTCGTCCGTCCTGAAGCCATTGGGCAAGTCCGTTGCACATGGTCGCAAAGGAAGACTGAGCATGGCGTGAGTGCGGAGACTACCGCAAACTCAATGCATTATCTGTACCGGGTCGCTATCCAATGGCGCACATCCATGACTTTGCAGAGCAGTTACATGGAAAAAGCATTTTCTCGACGCAGGACTTGGTTAAAGCGTATTACCAAATACCTAAGGCCGAACATGATATTATTGGCGTTCAAAGATTTATTGATAACATTTTTCGTGTTCTCGATGTTATTTTCTGCTATATTGACGACATATTAATCGCGTCAAAAGATTCAGACAAGCACGAAAAACATCTTAGCATTATCTTCAATGTTCTACGCAAACATGGTCTTTGAATAAACGCCTGCAAGTGCCAAATTGCTCAAACTGAGGTGCGCTTTTTGAGTTTATCATCAATAAACACGGCATAAAACCTCCGACAGATCGCGTAGACGCCATTAAGAACTATGCATTACCGAATACCATCTGTGATCTTGGTCGTTTCCTAGGCATCGTGAATTATTACAGGCGCTGTCTGCCAAACTGCTCTCACACACAGGCGCCACTCATGGAGCTAACTAAGAACATTAAAAAAACGACAAGCGCCAAATTGAGTGGACCTAGCAACTTCGTTAAGCTTTTGAATCGTGTAAACGTTGATGTTGCCGCGACAACGCTGATATTTCCCTCACATCATGCAAAGCTTGCTCTGGTATGCGACGCTTCGGATTTGGCCCTTGGCGCGGCACTTGAGCAGCAGGTAAATAATGCATGGCAATCATTAGGTTTATTTTCTAAAAAACAAAAAAACGCGGAAAAGAACTACAGCACATTTGACCGAGAACTATTTGCTATTTATGACTCCGTCAAGCATTTTAAACATCTTTTGAAAGGCCGCATTTTCATCATCAAAACCGACCACAGGCCGCTCATATACACATTCAATCAACGTTCAGAAAAAGCGTCACCTAGACAGCTGCGTCATCTAAATTACACTTCACAATTTTTAACAACAATTGTTCATGTAAAGGGGGAAGAAAATTCTGTTGCGGATGCCTTATCCAGATCAAACGCAATAACAATGACGACCGTCAATTTGGTTCATATAGAAGAAGAACAAGCAACCGCTACTGAGCTGCAACAACTACTTGCAGGTGGATCCTACAGTCTACCATGTTTGGTAACAATATCGCTCTTTACTGCGATTCGTCAAATGGATGTTTACGCCCAAACATTCCCAAAAAATTACGGCACCAAATTTTTGCATCAGTCCACGGTCTGTCGCATCCCAATGGCAGGGCGACACTAAAAAAATCCGAAAAAAATTTGGCTGGCCGGCTATGTGCAAAGACATTACGCTGTGGTGCAGAAATTGTTTACCGTATCAACGCACCAATATCAACAAACACAACATGCTGACTCCTGAAAAATTCACTGCTCCGGACATTTGGATATATATATATATATATGGATGCCGTTATGCAACGTATTTCGCTATTGTTTAACAATGATCGATCGAATCTCTCGTTGGCCGGAAGCGATACCGCTATGTGACATGACAGCTGAAACAGTGGCAAGTGCATTTTGGAGGCACTCGTTTTGGTGCTCCCAAGACTATAACAAAGGATCAGGGCACCCAGTTCGAATCGTTGTTTTTTAAAGAGCTCACTAAGCTAATCGGCACTAAGCATATTCATACAACTGCTTACCACCCGCAATCTAATGGACTTGTTAAACGATGGCATAGATCATTCAAGACTGCTCTCATACGCACGTTGGCTCATCCTGGATTGAATTACTAGCGTACTTTTGGGTTTGCGTACTTGTTTTAAAAAAGTTTTACAGTCCTCGGCAGCGGAAATGTTATATGGTACGACCCTACGAATGAATTTTTCGATGACCTTCACACGATCACGTATCCACTGACGTTCCTTATCAAATTCCGTGAACACATGTGCCAGATACCTCCCTCACCCATCACGTAAAGGGAAAGATGTTCCGCATGCAGTGAAACAACCTTTGGAAATCCGTTATACTGCGCTCTACGAAATCGTTAACTGGGTGAGCGCTCGAGTTTTTATGGTACGCAATGCAGGAAAAGAAGACGCAGTTTCCGTCGACCGCCCGGAGCCAGCATTCTGCACTAATATTAAGGAGGAACTCCTGCAAAATTCAGCCAGACCTATACGGACATATGAAAGGAAGCATCGAGTGCGAAGCCGAAAGATCTTAACACTTTATATGACGCGGGTATACGTATATATTCCAAGTTTCAAGTCTCTAGTTTCATACGGACAGACGGACGGACATTGTACAAACCCAATTCACTCTTTTCACTTTGTGAACTAGTACAAATGATCCCGAATTTAAATTCAAAAGCCGATTGGACCAATATTTTAGAAGTTATGACCATTTTAAAATTTAAGTATTCCCGAATTTAGGTCAAAAACGCGATTTGACATATAGTTTATAACCAATTATGCGTCTTTATTATTCGTCATTTTGTATTGTTATTATAATCCGAATAGGTCGTGGGCGAGTAAGTCGAAGAAATCTTAAAAAATTGGGCAAAACAATGGATGAAATTGCAAGGATAATGCAATTCTTTAAGAAAATAAATATTTTTCATTGAATAATTTTATGCAAGATGTAACCATTCTTAAGAAAAAAGAACATGCAAAACCGAATCATTTTCGCGAAAAGACATTGAGTGCGGAGGAATTAAAATAACGTGTTGAAGTCAGACAAAAAAAATTGTGTTTTTGCTTGAATCTGAATAAAAACACAAGTCGTCCCAAAAGTACATAAACCCCTCTGTATTCATACACACGACACCACAGCCGCACTTAGTAAAATAAAATAAAAGTAAATAATAAAAATTAATGCTCGTGCTGTGCGCTCGCTGTTGATATTTGCAGGCAAATTTAAGTATGCCGCAGTTGTGTAATTTCTTGCAACATTTTCACAAAATAGGAAACAATATCTTTCAAATGTTAGTTGCAGTTGATCTGCGAAAGCTTTTTGAGAGTGTGCATGCCAAATACCAATTATTCCCCATTTTGCTACTTGGACCAATAAGTGAGTTAAGTTAAAAAAAAAATAAAATAAACAGTACGAAAACATCGAGATTTAAACTATATATATATTTTTTTTAACTTAACACACTTGTTGGCCCAAGTGCAACCTAATGCTGGGACATCGAGGATTTGAATATTTCAAATCTAATTTAATCGCAAACAGCCGTGTACAAATTCTAAAAATACGAAAACTCTGGTAAGTCAGCGCCATCTACCAACCAGTGATCACTGAGCACGTCATTTCCCACGTGATAAAATTGAACAGTTATCCAACACTATTCTAATGAAATCCAAACAAAAAGTACCAAATTATGCAATAGGTGGCGCCTGCAATGTTTCACTGGCATCATTAATGTTGTGCACATATCGAGTTTTGGACATCGTGGACGCGGTAGTGGGCGTAGCCAAAAAAGTTTTGCTGCAATCATTAAAGAAGGTCATCAGCAAACTGTCGGTATACATTTTTTTCATCTAGCTTTAAAAGTGAGGGAGATAAATAGATTTAATCAAATTGCCACGCCCCCAGTAGGCGCACCTCCAAACCCTTCACGCTTTATCTGACGCGGGTACACGCGAGCAAATATTAAAAATTTCAGCCTCTAGCTTTAATAGCAGCGAAAAAATTGCGTTTATACGGACAGACAAACATTGCACAAGCCGGATATACTCTTTCCACTTCGTGAACGAGTATAAAAATAAAAATAAAAAACTTGATCTTCGCGTCCCATGGACGTGTCTATATTCGAAAAGCTGAAGTCGTTAGCTCTTATACATAGTTTCCGAGATCGACGCGTCCATACAGACGGACATGGCTAGATTGGCTCGGCTTTCGATCCTGATCAAGAATATATATACTTTTCGGGGTCAGACATGCTTCCTTCTCGCCTGATACATACTTTTGCACAACACCATTATGGCCTTTTTACCCATTTTCAATGTGTTCAGGGTATAACAAAATAAATTGCTATACTGATTGAATTGTTGGTTGCGGTCAAAACTAAAAACCATATTGAGTTTTAAGTTAATTAAATGGTAAAACAAAATATCAATATCAATGTTATAATAGACTAGATATATTTATGAACTTTTACATTAAACAATCCTACTAATAAATGTGCATATACAATTAATATATATGATTATATTATTTATCATTTTATTTTTTATTGCACTATAGACAAACATATAATAATTGTGTGCAATTACCTCAAATATTCTTAAGAGAATCGTAACGTATGCCTTTCGAACACCAACAGATTTGTTGATGGCAGATAGAACAATCAAAAAAGAAATAAATCCCGCTAAAGGAATCCAACAAATGTTTACGACTTCGTATAACATTCTATTTCAATAATTTTCTGTTTTTATTTAAATACAGTAGACAAAATTAATGAAATACAACACTTTCTTCAAAATTTTATGAACATTAGAGATGAGCGATATTTATTAAACCCATCACATTGTAATACACAATAGTTTGCCGGTACCAATCGATTAATGCATGTGTTTATAAAAGTTAATAGCCGTAATAATAACAATTTATTAAAAAAAAAAAAAATTTTAAAAGTCTTCTGCTTTGATACATGCCAGCTCTCTAAATAGCTCAACAAAAAAAATTCAACCTTTTTGGATAGAAAACTTTGTCAACGACTTTATCTGTTTGACAAAGTTGGTATGAATTGCACATTGAAAATATTTACATGATGATCTGCGAAAACGCCAGAATTAGAATCATCAAATTTGGGAGATAGATTTCAAATGCCCCACTGAAAAAAATTCTCACTCTCCATATCGAGGGGCGATGAGTGTATATTCGATATTTCTGGCTTAAAATTCAATGCCCACGTTATATGTATACCCTGAACCCACTGAAAATGGATAAAAAAGGGTATAATGGTTTTGTGCAAATGTATGTAATAGGCAGAAGGAAGCATCTCCGACCCCGAAAAGTATATATATTCTTGATCAGGACGACGCGCTGAGTTGATTTAGCCATGTCCTTCTGTCAGTCTGTCCGTTCGTCCGTCCGTCTGTCCATCTGTGTGATCGCAGCGATCTCGGAAACTACAAAAGCTAGAAACCTAAACTAAACGACTATAGATTCTTCTAATCCATACCCAGTACAAGTTTATCATTTTTTTCGATAACTTGCTCCGGTTTTGAGACTTGATTTTCTTAACTATCTCGGAGACCATAATAGCTAGAGCTATTAAAATTGGTTTAATATATGCTCCGTAATATATACGCGGGCTAAAAATATTTCGGATTTTGGATACCTGCCCACATTTGCCCTCTATATAAAAAAAAGGAAATGAAATACTACTACTGGTTTGTACATAGATTTGGATGCTCAAATTAAGCACTGAAAATTTCATAACGATCATACTCTTGATATAGAAGTTATTCAAGAATTCATGTTTCATACTAGGGCCAAGCGGATGTGTAAAGCGCGCAGCTTGCTGCGTGATTGTGTGTATGAATGAAAAGAGGTTTAAGAACAGCTCGCTGTTGGGTTCAGGGTATCTCCGAGTAGGGCACACCCGACTAGGGCCATCTTACTTGTTTTTCTTATACATTTAAGTAATTTTATTTTGTAGTCTTAATGACATCAAGTGGTAAGAAAAGGCATGCTGCTAGTATACCAAGAACATGCCCCGATTTCGGTTAAGCCTCAGCTCCAGTAGCTGCAAACACGAACTGCAACATAATGCGTACTTCGCCTATTACCTACTCTATTAAAATAGCAAAAGCAAATTACACAAATAAAAGTTTTTGGCTTTAGATAGAAAGATGGCGTCAACAAATTTGGTAAGTACATAGGTTATGAGTTAATGAGTTAATGTCTGTATTTATTAATAAGTTTAAGTCTATTGTTATTATATATTTTGGGGTAATTTAGCTGTGTTTACTTTTCACTTTTAAAGCAAGATGTTTGTATAAATATCGAAATAAGTAAGAGTGCTCTAAGACCCGTTTTCACATCTTGCTGACAACCTGACAGGGTGTATAAATTTGCCGATAAAAGACAGTTGATTTTCACATCAAAAATTTAGATAAATCCAGGTGATGATAACTTATAGGGCAGATCATCCACCCTACAAGTGCTTAGCACCAAGTTGACACATATGGCACAGTGTTGCCCACTCGCTCAAGCTCTGCATATGACAACGTAGTTAAACTTTTGTTTTTGCAGCTCTACCAATTTTTCCGACTCATTATTTTATTTGGTCGATTCACCAAAAAATGCAAGACTCACACTCAAATGTCAAACAACTTTTTCGAACGGACTGGCAACATTTTCTATTCAAATTGGCAGCCTTTGCTAGAGTGTGACCAATTTGGGGACCCCGCCGACACATTGTCAGAAATTTTAAAAGTTATGTTATGTTATGTTAATAGGTTAGTTGTATTATTATTTCTAAATAATAAATAATATTTATAATTTTGCATTGAATATAACTTATAACTAAATTGCAGATAGATGCAGTTCGTATGTGGATGACGACATGGTTGACGGCAAGCTGCTCCTCTGCCCAACCAGCTAAACGGAAAACAAAACAGTTACAAAGTTACAGTCGTCTTGTATATGTATATAGTAACATATGTACACTCACATACCTAAACATGTTTACTCATAAGATCAATTGTAAACAATATTTTTATAAGCCATTGTGACAATAACAATCTGGGCACTTCTCATGAGTTAGATATTGTAAACATCCTCTTGCGACAAAAACGCCACAGTTGTTATTCTCACCAGCATCATAAAACTGCAGGCGCAGATTAAACTGCCTCACAAGACCCTAAGTCATGAGAACTCTCAAATGCAAAAAAGGTTTCATCTTCGTCAACAGTCTACTAATAGTGAAGTTTCATTTTGGACATCCAACGAATAAGTTCGGTTTGATTTGTTTTCTTTTGAATTTTATGATTAAATAAAATTATATATTTTTTACAATCATAAATGTTCGAAATATAATTATATATATGTATATATATACAGCATACTGAAGCATTCATAACATTCCTGTCCATTCGAAAGTTATCTTCTCGCTGTCCAAAGCGTTCCTTTAAAAATATGGGTTATTATGATGTTTATTTATGTCGTTTTATTTACTCACACGTTGCTACACCTCTCTAGTAGCATCAGCCAACAACGACGCAATTAAAGTGTTTGGCTTTGCTGTGCAAAGATGCAGCTGAGAGAGGTGCATCATAACAGTAAGTGCCTCGGCATCCTCTATGTCGGACGGCAGAGAGCAGGTCCACGTTTTGATCTTTCACTTTAATATTTCTCTTCAAATCAATTTTTTATACAATTTTAATTGACGCCGACACGCAGCGTCAATAGCGATCGGCTGTTCACTGACTGCAATAGCTGTAGCGGCTGGTGTGAACAAGTTTTTCTGTAGCGACTTTAGCATACTCTGTTAAGTCCGGTGTAAAAACCTTATAAGCCACCTATGCCCCGCACTGCCGTGCCTATTTCTAAAGAAGTCCGATGTTACAATTGCCGTCTAATGGGGCACACTGCCCCACTGCAAGAAGCCGAAGAGACCAGAAAAAGGATGCTTTAATTGTTTCGAAGTGGGCCACCAATATCGTCAGTGCCCTAAACGTACAGTTGGTGTGACCATCGAGCACGCTACAGAAGCCACCGAGGATAAGTCATTTATTCACTAAGTAAGTTGTAGAATAATTAGTACAGCAGGATGCACTGATGTTAATAATATTTTCGCGTTGCTATATACCGGAAGCCAAATAAGTTTCGTGGGTAAATCTTTAGTACCCTTTGCCGAAAATGCTGTCTTGAAAAGAATTAATTTTCACGGTATTAGCGGGAGTTCCATACAAACGTATGGAAAAATTCAATGTTTAATTTTGTTCCAAGAAAAATATTATGAAATAGATGTTTATGTTATTCCCGATTTAATTTTACCTACTGTACTTCTTCTTGGCAGAGACGCTCTTAAAGTACTTAATATTAAACTTGTAGTGAGAAGAACTCGAAATGAACGTAATCTTATATCAATAAAAAATAATATTGCTTTCGTTTCTAAATCCTTCTGTGCATCCTTGCTAAGTAAAATACTGAATGATACGTTTTTAGATAACATTGTAACATTGTAAGATCGAATGCATCTATGGCTGAGGATGAACCGTACGTGAGTTGTAATGGTAATGAGCACAAGTAGTATAAACATAGGCCACGAGTTTAGTGATTCTGCATATTTCGGGCGAGTGGGGGTGTAATCCAAAATCCGAAAAAATGTATATTCTGCGTATTCTTTACGAGAACACATTAGAATAAATTTGGTGGCTCTGGCTCTAATAGTTTCTAAGGTATCAAAAAACCGGCTCAAACAAGTAAGATGGCTCTAGTCGGGAGTTCCCGACTAGGAGATATCCTGAATACAGCGGCGAGCTGTCGTTACATATATTCATGCATTCGTACAAACGTCTCCACAGCCGCACTTAGTAAAATAAAAATAAAAACAAGTCGGAATGTTGCAGTCGGGTGTAACGGACAGCGGAATACTCGGAATATTCTTTAAATAAAATGCTTGATCTTATTTTTGTTTTGTATCATTCCTTCTTATCTGTTTCCCGTACTGAGCCCATATCATGTCTTGAAGATCCTTATCACCCCACTTTAGAGGTGTTCATTGACCTGCCCGGGTGCTACGCACAGGCAGTAAACCTCCAGAGCGAGCTCTCCAATTTCGGAAAACCGACTTTGCTAAACTAACTCAGATCTTATCCCAGACTGACTGGTCTCGGCTTTACATGTGTAGAGACATGGATAGTGCAATGACGATTTTTTATTCCTCTTTAAATAATAATTTAAATAATTCATTTGATATATGTGTTCCGGTTTGTAATTCACTTAGGTCTAACAAACCTATGTGGTTTACACGGAAATTAATAAACTTAAAAAATATAAAGACGCGGATGCATAGTAAGTTCAAGAAAACTGACTCTTTCTTGGATTACTCTCGATATCTGATTGCTCGATCCAATTTCTCTGTCATAAATAACCAATGTTATAAGGACTACCTGAAAAGTTGTAGGTTACAGTTCCAGCGGTTCCAAGGCGGTTTTATAGTTTCGTTAATGCGAAACGTAAATCATCAGCACCACCATCAACCGTTTTTTTCGAAAAAACAACAGCAAACTCAGATCAGGCCAACGCCGATCTATTTACTAAATTTTTTCAAAGGACTTACAGTTCTCAAGATCACCAATTGGATCTGCCTTATCCTTATCACGTAAATGATTCAAATTGCATTTTTGGACCTTTGATCACGGAAAATTCACTACTAAGTGATCTAAGGGTCATGAAGCCTGTATTTTCACCGGGACCTGATGGAGTACCAGGCTGTGTGCTTAGGTATTGCGCTGAAGGTCTAATGAAGCCGTTGTATAAATTATTTAAGCTCTCCGTAGAGTTATGTTCTTTTCCTAACATTTGGAATAAATAATTTATTATTCCTCTCCTTTAAAAAGGAAACAAGTCCAATGTTCAGAACTATAGAGATATTTCTAAGTTGTCTGCTATTCCTAAGAGTTTTGAGAAATTTATTACTTCTCAACTGCAACATCTTTGTAGATCTATAATTTCACCCTGCCAGCAAGGGTTTGTGAAATTTACATCTACTAACAGTAACCTATTGGAATTCACTTCTTTTGTAATCAAGGGATTTCAAAATAAAATGCAAACAGATGTTATTTACACTGACTTCAGAAAGGCTTTTGACTCCGTTAATCATTCGATTTTACTGCATAAACTTCATCTTTTGGGATTTCCAAATAACCTAATTCTTTGGATCTCCAATTATTTAACTCTTAGAACTCAAAAAGTTTATTTTAAAGGCTGGGTCTCTAAGCGTGTTAATGTCACTTCCGGAGTACCACAGGGAAGTCACCTTGGCCCGTTATTATTCACATTGTTTATTAATGACCTCCCCTCTGTGATAAGTCACTCTCGAGTGCTGATGTATGCCGATGACATAAAACTTTGCCCGACGTCTTCTAATTTTCTATCTGGTCAAAGGTTGCAATCAGATCTTGACAGTTTTCAAACCTTGTGTCAAGTAAATTTATTAAATCTTAATTGCAGTAAATGTAAATTAATGTATTTTTATAGGCGAACCTTCTTGAACAATTGTTTTATTAATAGTAAGCAACTTGATCGTATTGAATCGGTTGATGATCTGGGTGTCATTTTAGATCCCAAGCTTAAGTTTGACAAGCATATTTCTTCTGCTGCTAATCGAGCCCTTGGTGTTCTGGGTTTCATTAAGCGCTGGTCGAAAAAATTTGACGATCACTACGTTACTAAAACTCTTCATATTTTAATTGTCCATCCGGGGACATCACTGGAATCCTAATTCTCACATTCCTTCTTATCTTGGTAGACTTTTACTAATAAAGCTTCCTTCTCTTTCTGATTGGTGTAATCTTCTTACACAAATTAATTAACGGGAAATTTGATTCTTCCGAATTGATTAGCCATATTAGTTTTGCAGTTCCGAACAGAATTACTAGAAACTTTTTACCGCTTTCTCTTCAAACCTGTAATAGTAACTATGCTAACCATAACCCATTTCGGATCTTTTGTTCCACCTATAATAATCTTTTCCATATAATAAGTAATGCTACTTCCATACCTAGTCTAAAAACTCTAGTGTTATGTCATCTTTCTAATTGTTCGCGATTTTCGTCACTGCACGTTATGCGGCGCGCCCCTCGGTCAGTTGGGTGGGAGGTGAGTGGCATTTTGCCTGGGTCCGCACCTTAACAAGCCCTTGCTTGGTATCGTTGGGCCACTGGAATGTACTGCCGTCACAACTACACGTGCACCTATGTCCAATACCAATAAAAAAATTCAGTTTAACGACTGTAACTGATGTGGATAAAGCTGATTATTCCTAGTGGATATGGAATATGTAGTTTGAAAAAATGATACGAACAGATTGGCGATGCCCTGATCAGTGTTTGCACTCGCGTTTTCAAACGTTATTTTGGAGGGCAAAATAGACAGCTTTCGGTTAGAATTAACAAATCTAAAAAATTTAGATGCAAGATAAAGCAGACAAACAGAAAACTTTAAAATTTTTAGGAATAAGCTTAAAGAAGTCAGATCTTGCAAATCACTAGGATTTGCGGATTTCTTAAATTTTTTATAATATCGTGACTAGACATTTTTCAATCTGTGTAGTTCCTCTGAAAACCAGAGAGCCTCTCTTAGACCTCGCCGGATACACAAAAGGAACGAAGATATCAGAATGTAAGTTTCATGGTAACATGACAAATTCAATGTCTGCACAATTGTACAGTTGGGACCAGTCGTATGCTAAATAAGATCATTAAGCTTAACAAAATCGGCCTTACGAAAACAAAGGGTACGATCCGCAGGTTTTGGTACCGTAGTAGGCAGTGGAGCAGGTATATCAATGACCAGATCCAGATTTGCATGAAAAGGGTCCTCAGGTCTTAAATGGGGGTCAATCCTGCGTACAAAATTGTTGGAGGAGTCCAACACAAAGATCAAATCAAGAGATATGTCTTTTGAGTTGCACACTGGATCAAGGGACAACTCATGTAGACCGTCACTAAAGTCATGTGACTTAGATAAAAACCGAAAATTTGAATTTAAAATCGCAAAGAACAACTAAAAGTTCCCTATCAGATAGAGATTGATTGGATGGCAGATATGTGATGTAATAAAAAGACATATCGGACAGCGGAGGAATGTAAGAACAAGTGATATAAATGTGGGAATAGTATTAACTCGTTGGCGGAATTCGGCTTATGGAAATAAGGAGATCCCGGTAGTTTATGGTTAAATTATATAAGTTGATATTTATTTGTAGAGTAATTAACAAATATATTAAGGAATATTAATGTATTTATGTTTCGTCGTTACGTCGTGGTTGCGAGCGTCGTTTCGCAGCGTCGTTGAATTCTTTTCTCTCGCGGCCATACACCTCGGACTCTCGATCAGAACTCTTTCTCCACCTCGTCTTGCGGAAGCAGCAACCGCTCAGCTGAGCAGTGGTGAGTAGGCTCAGCAAGGTTGCCAGACCCAATTTCACTTAAATACTAAAATTTTCAAATTTTACTCCAACGAACTCAATGTCCAAAGGTGGAGGTTGAAGGGGCTCAGATATACCTAATTTTGAAACCATCCAAGCGCAGCGTTCTTTACCAATCAGCGGCCTAATTTATAAACAACCACCCAATCCACAAACTTTAGATTGTTTTTAACTTAAATTTTGCACTGGTTCTAATAAGACAAATTAAATTATTAGATAACCTAATTTGAATTTCGTCAAATACTAAATGGATGGTGTCGATGCAGCGATGCACGAGAATCCGCGACTTGTACGGAGCCAAGACTCACTTTAATCGTGCGGCATAAGAGTGATCCGGAGGGCATTCCAACGTTGTGCTGCGTCAGGAACAGAGATTTGGGAGCCTGAGGCGTCTCTGGTAGGGACAGCAAACATTGCTCTCAGAAATTGGTTTAATAAATTATCAAGAAACGTTCATGTCGCTAAGGGTGTCAGTGTGTCGTCGCCGCTTATTGCATTGCATTCGGATGCCGGATACGGAGATAGACCACCCGATTTATAAAAACGGTACGGATTAATAATACCGGGTAACGAATTTCGACTATCGGCCATCCTCCAGTAGGACGACCTGCATAGTCGAACATCAAGCCGAAGTTTAGTATTGGAAAAAGTGCACTTTTGTAGAAGATATTTATTGGTAGTTAATGTTGAGTTGAAATTTGTTTGTTTTTGGTTTTGCGGAACCTTTGTTTTGGAGTTTAGTTGGTTTTTTTAATTTAATAGCGAAAGGAGGTGATTTAGGTAAACATAGTCACCAAACATGCTCCAGAGGACTACCTAAGGACGATAGCTTGTGGAATGAAGACGATGGTAAAGTACAGGTACCTCAGTCATACCCGTTTACCGCTCTAGGTCTCCCTCTCAATGGCTCAAACTCATGCCACGTATAGGCTGTCGTTATCCGTATGGATATGTGACGCTATCCGGGACGAGATAAGGGCTGGCATGCAGAGCATGATGCAGCTGCTGAATGCGGTACTTCTGTCTGTCGTTACGGCGAGAACACAAGCCAAAGTGGTCAAAAGTCTGCCCATGAGTTCAAGCGTAGTTCCACCTAAAGTGCCGCTGACAAACATTTCAGATCCAGCGTCCATAATTCAACAGAGTCTCGAGGCCATACTCAAGCGCAATGTGCCTCGCACTCCGTTTAAAGGGCCACCTCTCCATCCTAAGCCAACACATCGTAGCACGGAGCATCGTGTAAGCAGTCCCGATATAGACGACCAACAAGGCACTCGGGATTGGCGTAACCCTTTTTCGCGTCCAAGACATGGGAGATCGTAGAGGCTTAGGAGAAGAACCGCCGGACCACCGCTGCAAAAATTTCGATCATGGCGCAACATGTTCTTGGATTTTGATAGATGGGGAGTTTCGTTCGACGGGAACAGTACTCAGAGGTCGATTGAAGAGCTTGTTTTCCGCATAGAGTTCCTCTAACATGAATACCGTTGCCCATGGAAAGAAATACTGCGAGGCTTTCAAGCCCTCGGGAAAGGCCAGGTATTGGAATTGGCTGTATGTGCGAAAATCGAGAGTGGATAGTTGGCCAGTTCCAAGGAGTGCCCTGATCGATAGATTTTGACGCCCATGGTCCGAACCTTGTTCGGATGTTCGAGTTATTGCCACGAGAGCAACAGTCAGGCTCGGTCGTCGAAAGACTATATCTATGCGATAAGGCAACTAGCGCCGTGCTTTCAAAAGCCTTTCAATGATCGTCAACTGTCAAAAATTAAAAACGGAACTCTGTATGCGTTAGCGAAGGCGAGCAGACGTCACACAAGACCACAAAGTCCGCACATCAATAAATAGCTGACTCAACATAAACAATACTGAACGTCAACTTAAACAAGAACAAAATTACTACGATTGAAACGGTGGCTTAATTGTTTTGCAACAGCGCTTCCGCCCTACCTGTTTCGCTAAACACTAACATACTCTATATATTGCATAATTTTCAGTAATAACGCATATACATTTAACAATAATACATATATATAGCTATATATAATTTAAAATTTTCCCCTTGATTTCCAAGCCCAGGCAACTTCCAACTGCGCCAATGTCGTTGCACTGCAAAAAAAACGGATCTCTTTATTTTTCATGTGTGCGCGTAGATTTCAGCGCGTTTCACATACATATACCGCTCCCGGCACTCTACCTCCGGTTCCAAGCACTTTAATTGCGTCGTTGTTGGCTGATGCTGGAAGAGAGGTGTAGCAACGTGTGAGTAAGGAAATCAACATACTTGGGTAATATTAATAACACGTATATTTAAAGGGACGCTTTGGTCAGTTCTGGATGAAGATAACTTTCGAATGGACATCAATACTTCGAATGCTTCAGCATGCTGTGTATATATACATATACAAGAGGAGATCATCTGTGTAACTGTTTTGATTTCCATTCAGCTGGTTGGACAGAGGAGCAGCTTGTTTCCATGTCTGGCGACAGCAGATCGTCAACCATTTCGTCATCCACATACGAAGTGTATCCGTCTATAATTAAAATATAAGTTGTATTAAATGGAAAATTGTAAATATTCATTATTTGTAAATAATAAAACAATTAACCTGTCGATCTTCACTTTTACCTTACTTGGCCCTCACAGAAATTCCCTCCAACATGGCCAGGAACGCCACTTCCCTCCACTGCCTCTTTAATTCGTTGCTCATTTCAATCCAATAAAAAAAAATACCGATATACTAGAACTGCTAAATGTTAACTGCTAAAATCGAAATGCAGCCCTGCCAATATTTCCGCAGCAGCTACCATAGCGGAACCTTGGCCAGGGGACACACACACACAAACCCTTGTATTTATTAAGGGGCGAAAGTGGATATTGCGAAATTCCACTGCAGTTGCGGTAGTGACTCCGGTCTAAACTCCCGATTACACTGCGAACGATAGTTGTTCTTTCTTAGTTCATAGGAATCTAACAAAACTAAGAAAATCGCCAACGTAAGATACTTTTTTCTTCACAACGCTGTTCGGTGTTTTATATTGGCTTTTGGTGGTATGAAAAATATCGATATCATGGGATTTACATGAACTTGTATCATAATTGACCGAGCTATTTTGCTTATATCGTTCGTTCAGCAAAGTGACTAGTTCAATCGAACTGATTCAGTACGATTCTAATAATATATTCGTCTGCTGTGTGTTTGCTTAGAAAACTATGAACATCGCCGATTTGTTGTACAGATTTATAAATTATTGATATTAGGTAATTTGGTAAACAATCGACGTTGCGTACGAAACACGAAAATCATAGAGTAAGTTTTAAATTATAAATGTAAATGTAATCCAAATGGAAATAATTTATTAATTTTAATATATATGTATCTGTGTAAATGTTTACATTCATATGTACTTATATGTATATACTTCTAAACGGGTACTTAAAAAAATATATATGTCCTTGTTATTTATTTATGTACATATAATTGTTATTTATAGAAGTGGGCTTAGCAGCAACTTACTAATTAGCAAATAATAATTTTCTGCATTTAAGGAGATACACATCATTCTTGTGTTATCATACCTGGGATACACATTTGTTAATTTTCGTACATACATACATTTTTACATATGTTGTATCTAAATATTAAATCTGGAAGTTGATCATACATACAGTGGCTCACAGCTTATTTTATGCAGTGCGTACTCTAAACTTTAAAGGCCTATAACAACGAAACTATAATGATTTAAATTACCATTAAACCATTAAATTACCAGAAAACCAAACTACATTATTTTCGCACTGTCAAGTAATTGGTTGCAAAATGCAAACATATCAAAAGGGAACGCAAAAGGAGTAACGGAACTAAATTCTTGGAAAGATGTTATGCTGTGCATTTGCCTATTGACTTATGAGTTGATACAAGTCGAGCTATAAACTTTGTCGCTAATAATAATGAAAACCTAACTTTTTCAATTGTCGCATTAAAAAACCGAGTGCATACAGGAACAATGTAAAGTTCGGAGAAAACCAAAAACAGCACTGGAAAATACAATTATAGTCCCCACAGTCAAGTTTGCAAAGTTTGCTAGGGATGCATTTCATCGATGGGAGTTGGACGGATGCCGTTTTTTCAAAAGTTATGAACAAGGAGAATTACTTGGATATAGATCAATCAATTTTTACATTAATATCCAATTGTTTTGAGCTGATTTGAGGGTTTTTGTTTACAATTTTATGTATTTTTGACACATCTCTTCTGCTGATCTTAGCCGATCTGCCTCCAGAATGTTTTAAATCTAACTGATTTTCATTATTTTTGCGTTTTAAGATAGACTGTCCTTAATCTGATGGAAAACAATTTGGCCAACTATTTGGCAGATTTGGCTTTATAATAGTTTAAACAGTGCTAAAACGGTAAATCGTGACTCATGTCAACTCATAAATCAATAGGCAAATGCTCAGCATAACATATTTCCATGAATTTAGTTCCGTTACACCTTTTGCGTTGCTTTTGATGTTGTGTTTGCATTTTGCAAACAATTACTTGACAGTGCAAAAATAATGTAAGCTTGGTTTTCTTGATTTTTTCCGCAGTTAAAAATAAATTTAAACTATTGTTTTTGTGCGTACAATACTTGTATTAATAATATAATAAAAGAAAAAAGTTATGAAAAGTATATTTTTTCATACAAAATATGACATTAAAGTGGAAATTATGTGTTTTTTCATTTTGCAAACAATTGTTTGCAATTGCAACAAAAATACCGACAAATTTCAGGTCACAGCTTTTTTTATGCAGGTAGTTGTAATTTTGAAAAACTTTGCTTTTAATGTTAATATTAATATTTGTATTATTTTGTATGATAGCCGTTATTGTCTACAACTGATTTAAGGCGATTCTGCGTCGATGCACATATGGTGTAATATTCTGACATTCAGTGATCAACGCATTTTTTATGTCGTTTTCTTTGGAAATATTGTGTTTTCGCATGTTATTGTCCAATATCGACCATAAATTTTTAATCACATTAAGGTCTGGTGACTGGGCTATCGGAGTCATCAAGTGGTGACAGTTATAAGTCGACCAGGTTTGAAATATTCTCACTTTGTGTTTGGAGTCGTTATCCTGATATAATCAAATATTCGACCGCACGGTCAGATTTTCGGCATTTTGCAGCAAATTTTCTTTTAAAATCTGAAGATAACTGTTTGTTCATCGTACTCTCAATAAAAGCTCAAAAGCTTTGGGTTCAGTATTCGGTTGCTGCCAAAAGTTGGACATGCATTGAGATAAAAAATTGTTAAATTTTGACTCATATTCGAATATTACTGAGTTTCAATACTCTAGGGCCTTTAAGTGTTCAGTTTCGAAGTTGAGTCTACAAAGTCTGTTCTTTGCACTGATGAAAGGTTTTTATGAGCTACTCGGGCATTAGAATCATGTTCTTGTGGTATCCACCGGATAATTTCTACTCTATACTGTTTGCTAAGGCTTTCTTCAACTTCGGATTCAGGTTTGAGCTGAGGGTTGGGGGATTGCCTTTATTTTCCTTACATTATACGGATTGTTAGTTTTGTTGAAAATTGAGATCGGGGCCTTCCTGCCTTTATGATGCACACGATTCCCGTTAATAAAGCGCTCAATGATTATTAGTACCGTATTTATGTTGACCATTTCTGGATTTTTTTATTGTTTGGGATTGACCAGTTTAAAATTAAATTAAAAAAAATAGGGAATGCTCAACAGTATACCACCTAGCAAAAGCTATAAAAATTTTGTAAACATAATATATTTGTGTATATATACATACATACAAGTACATATGCAAGTCCCGCACATCATAAAAAGTAGGTCCGTCATTTATTATACCTACACTAACTCTGTCATTAAATTTTCGACATTAGTTTTTCATATGTATAAATTAGGAAGTTAGTGAGTAAGATTATTTCACTAACAACTGGTTATTCACACAGTACTCTGTTGCACTAATTAAAGACTGGAGAGCTTAAATACTGAAAGCGTTAATATTCCAAAATCAACAAAACTCTAAGAACAGAATTTCTTATAACTTAAGCTAACCCTGCTCCCTGAATCTGCTGACACCGTGCCTCAAGCATGGTGTCGTATATCGACCGGCAGCGTTCGCAACGCTGTTGCCGTTCAATGCCCGCGGAAGCCGCTGACGTTGCCTCACAACACGCCGCTTATGCACGTTGGACTTGCGAATCATTCTGTTGTATTGACCAGTGCTGAGGCTGCTGGACCAGGAGACTTGTTCACATAAGTCTTTAAGTTGCGGTACAAAGAACCATTCAACAAGACAAGTCGAACGTAAGGAGAAACGTACCGGTGACAAGTTTTTCTTCGTTGTCACTGGTTGTGATCACAGCGGTTTCTTTGTTGATGATTCTGACGCCGTCATCGATGTCCGTGAATGACTCGAGATGACTGGGCAGAGTGATACAATGGGCTTTGCCACCAGAGTATAGCTGTTAAGCGCACGTCGTGTACTTCTGCAGAAAGTAGTTGTGAGCGTAGTGCTGCAATTTCCAATTGACAATATTTCACTACCGCAATCAGCTTTGACGTTTTCGTCGGCAAAGTAAAGAATGGTTTTATTGTGTTGTACAGAGTATAAAATTATTTTCTTACATATTAAACTTGGCTTAGGGTATTTAATAAACAAATTTAAAAAGTTATCATTTAATAAAACTTTGATTTGGGTTACTTCCATCAAATCAGTAACGGTTATGTTCTTAGATCGCTCATTGATTATGTTTTGTAAATTGGTAGAGTCCAATATTGGGGCTAATAATTCCAATCTTTGTGAGTGTAAGAGATAGCATTAAGGTTTGAAGTTCCGAAATCAATATCCTATTTCTAGAGAGCCATGTTTCATATAGGTGTTCTGTATTTATTCTATTATTCTTTGAATATTTGTATTAGATTCTACACTGCGTCTGTTAACCTATTTAACTGCTCTTGCGTTTTTGTATTAATGTGTACCTGTCTATTTTCAAATTCAATAAGCTCCTGCTGTGTCAGCTTTAATCTTTGAAGGTCATTAAAGTACCAGCTACTACTTTGAAAACGGTGCCTAACATGTCAGGAGCGTTCTCGTGTGCCGTATGTCCGAATCCAGTATCTGTCTCATATGCGATTGGGGAAAATGATTCCTCAACTTCTCCGTTTCGCTTGTCATTTCCGCGTACATTGTTAAGTTAGTTGAGTGCTTTAAGTATTGGAAGTCTTTCCAAATTGTCGTTTCGCCATCCATAACTGGGATGTAGTCCGCGTTCGAGTAGTCAGTCAATTAAGACGATGATATCGTAACAAGAAGTAGTACTGTCTAGATCCTGAGATGTCCGTAAGAAAAGAAAATTGTATTGTAGTTACCTCACATTATCTTTAGGAACCACTCTCCCTTTAATTAAAACTGTGGTCCCCAAGTCCACATCCACTGTTTCCTTATTGCATAAGGGTATAGGTTTATTTCCTAGACTCTTGTTCGTTTTTATAAGGACTTTGTCTCCTACTTGGAAATTTATATTTTGTCTTACTTCGTTTTATTTCTTTACTTTACTGCTTATTTCTGCGTCAAGCTCTGGGGGAGATGAATGGATTATATCTATAGGTCGTTTGTCCGTAACTGAGTGGATTGTCAGGTTGTACTCAGGTTGCGTTTACAATTTGAATATTAAATTGATTATTGAGAAGTGATTTTGCAGTTTCGGATTTTATTGAGGGTTCGTTATCGCAATATATTGTCCTAGTGTTTTTATAGAAATAGGTATTTCTCCAAGTACTTGTTTCTGAGAGTGACGATCATATTTCGCCCTAATTTTTGCTAATTGGGTCATCTTGGAAAAAAAATAATCTTGAAGTGTCTGCTTTACATTTTCCTTAGTGGCCCTATGGGCTCTATTATGTTCTGCAAAAACTATTTCTTTCTGTTCGCTTTTGTTTAAAATATCAGTTTGTGTATTTTGTGTGGCTGAATGTTGTCGTTGGGTATGTTTCTACTAACTTATGTTGAACAAATGCTAATATTGGCAGTTCACAGAAAATTGCGTTTACTACGTCTATCTTGACAACGCTACATACCTTCTGAATTAGCGTTTCTCTTTCTGAGAAATGTACGAGGTGTCGAGTTTTTTCACCGAACATTATGACAGTTCGATCCGAAGAAGCTCTGCTTTCTTCTATTATTATTTGGTTTCGAAGGCAGTTGACCGGTTTGTCTGTTGATTCGATAGTGTAGGTGAGTGATAACTCGCAATGTATCGTGGCAATATTTGACTGCGCATCTTCTACTAAAGCGTGAATATTTTGTCAGGACAACGCATCAGCGACGTAATTCTCTTTCACTGGCTTGTAAAATATTGGAGCATTGTGTTCGACAATGAACGCTTAATTTTTGCGTTCGGGCTGCGATCTGAGACGGTGAATGTTGAAAGCTGATGGTCCGTTAAAATATTTAAATTTTTCACCCCGTATGCGTAGTTCCTAAGGTTTTTCAGAGCCCACAGTATAGTAAGCAGCTTCTTTTCATTTATTGCGAAATTTAACTCCCTTTCCTTTAAAGTGCTAGATATCATGGTTATGGGTTGTCCGTCTCGACACCAGACTGCTCCTAACCAAAGGTCGAAGCGCCTGTTGTTAAATCAAATGGCTTCTCGTAGTCAGGGTAGAGTAGCATTACATTTTCAGATTCGAGAACCTTTTTAAGCTTCTCGAATGCTCGCATTGTTTTTGGTCAAAGTTTACTGGTATTTTTTTTTTGACTGGTTAACTGTATTAAAACCATGAATTGATTTCACGTGAAAGGTTTTATTTACTGGTACAACTCCTTTTAACTCTTTGAGTGGTGTAATATAATTTTACGAAGCCCCAGTGACTATTAAGAGTTTAATATTTCTCCATGCGATTATTCTTTGTATAAACGGGAGCTGGGAGTTGTGCCTAAAAAATGCACCTAATCGTATTCTGTTAAGTCATCGTTAATGTCGTCTGCTTCCTGGTTTGCCTGAGTCTGGTATTCTAGGGTGTCCTGGTCATTCGTCAAATGATTCATTCTTTGTTGTTTTAGTCCTGTAAACCGGGCAATCCCATTGAAAGTATTATTTTGACCATTTTGTTGGTGCTGGGTGGTTTGTCTAAATCGCGATGAATTCTCTACGTCCATAGGTTGAGGTTGTTCTTGTTTTTTGAAAGGTCCATTAGTATGTCCTTGTCGCCTATTAAAATGTGGATTTTTCCCATTTGGGGTACTAAAGTGTTCTCCTGCCGAGCTTCTATCTTTGGCTTGTTATCTTTGTTCATTTCTCTGGGCCCTTCTATACTCCTAGCATAATTATACTAGCAAATGTGTAGCGTTCGACCTCTTGGGCTAAAGCCAAAGCGGAAGGAAGATCCTACGGCCTTGCTGAGAACAGGACGTTGCTTTACGATTTCTCAGTGCCCGAATTGAATACGCGTAAGGCGTCCATTTTATACTTTTCGCTCAGTGTGACAGCTATGGCGTTGTCGTAGGTCATTATCGTTTTGTTTATTAGTAGCGTGAGTTTTTTCTCTACTTCGTCATAATATTGTAGAAGTGTCAAATTTCCTTGTTGGAGCATTGACATTTTTGTTCTATTAAGTATATGGGACGCTTGTCCGCATAAGTAAAGACGGGTAGCTTTATTATAGCCTTGAAATTTAAAGGCGTGTCGAATGAAGCTAGTATCATGTCAGCTGGTCCCTTAATTTTGTTTCTCATTATTTCTAAAGCTTGGTAGTGTTTCGAGCTACCGTCATATTTAAGTTTAATAAGCGGTGTGTGCCGCTTTCCTCCATGAAACGTATGTCTCATGTTTTCCCGGTAAGTCCGGCAAAGATTTCACTATGTCTAATGTTTCGTTGCTCTGAACAGTTATTCGAATGCGCCTTTGTAGGTCTCTACTTCTGGAGTTCCGTCACTATTGCTGCCTAAACGATTGTTTAAATCCAGTATCTGTGCATCAAAAGTTTTCTTTTGAGCGGAGAGCGCACTTTTAACTGCGGCTTCTATTAATGCCTGCAATTGCTCTTGAGACATTGACATAATTAATTCTTTTGTGATTTCTTTGTAGTACTGCGCACTGATTTTGTATGCAGTCTTTACTGCCGGGTTTTTTTTTTTAAATTTTTTAAGCAACTCTTCGATTTTACCATCAATCATTCGTTTGTTTTTATTTATTCAAAAAAAAATTTGTTAACAAAGAATTGGAATTTTTGCAATATAAAATTTATACATAATTAATTCTTTTGTGTTTTCTTTGTAGTACTGCGCACTGATTTTGTATGCAGTCTTTACTGCCGGGTTTTTCTTTTTTAATTTTTTAAGCAACTCTTCGATTTTACTATCACTCATTCGTTTGTTTTTTTTTATTCAAAAAAAAAAATTTGTTTACAAAGAATTGGAATTTTTGCAATATAAAATTTATAAGGTATCAATGAGCGATCCACTTACATGCTCTTATACAATTTCTATAAACTGCTTAAGTTGTTGTTGTTGCTGAAGTTGTTATTCTGCTGCTACCGTCGGTGGTGAATTATATGCTTCTATTGTTCTTGTTGGAGTTTTGTCTTCTGATTTTGCCGGTGGTGACATTTTATGTTGCTTCTGTTGGAATTTGGTTTATTCCGTTGATGCCGTCATTGGTGACGTTTTATGCTGCTTCTGTTGACTTGAGTTGATTTGGGTTGCGATATTTTTCCGTTGGGCGCCAATTAGGAAGTTAGTTAGTTAGTAGTTATATTATTTCACTAACAGCTGGTTATTCACACAGTGGTCTGTTGCACTAATAAAAGACTGGAGGGCTTAAGTACTGAAAGCTTTAATATCTCAAAATCAAGTAAACTCTAAGAATAGAATTTCTTATAACATAAGCTAGCGCTGCTCCCTGAATCTGCTGACGCCGTGCCTCGTGCATGTTGTCATATATCGGCGTTCGTAACTCTGTTGCCGTTCAATGCCCGCGGAAGCCGCTGACGGTGCATCACAACCCGCCGCTTATGCACGTTGGACTTGCGAATCATTCTGTTGCCGGGTGATCGTATTAACTTATATGTACATATATGCATGCATATATACATATGTATGTATATCTATCAGTACTTCACTACAGAAGACCTTGGAAATGAGTTTAAATCGATCGGATAAACCGAAAAGTTTATAAAGCAGCTTATAAATTAATAAACAAATGTCCTCTATTTGGAGCTCCCGTCTAGGAAATACCCAACACCGATCTTTACAAAACTTTCGGAGTTTAAATATCTAAGTGTCTCATGGTCACTTTAGCCAAAGACAATATAAATACTAAGATGAGTCACGCCGAACAACCTAGCATTTCGTAGCAAGGCAGCTTGATTTTCGCAAAATTGAGAACCAAAATGACATCGGTACCCTTGCGCTCTCACAACTAGAAGAGCGTACAATGCTTAACATAGACTGCGGTCGGCTCGGCTAATGCGTTGCTGGCTTTGGCTGGCGGAAAAATGGTTTAATCGCCGACCGCGAAATTCCCTAATTAATATTTACATACATATGTTCTCTTTACAGAAGTATTGTCGGTAAAATCCTAATCACTTAATTGGATTGCAATATTTAGAAATAATTATCACTGCGGACGCTAGGGGCGAAGGACATCGTTGTGTGCAAAAGCGGCTAGCAATATATACACGAAGCTTTGTTGCTACGATAGTCCGATCAGACCGAGTGACCGATCGAAAGGTATTGCTTGAACTAGGAAAAAAATATAGCAACGTGTGATGGCTCATCTGGTTCATGAGATATATAGCTGTAAACGATTCGAAAAACATTTAAATTTTTGGAGCAAATGGGGCCGATGGGGGCTTTCAGCAAATTCGTTCAGTCATTTAACAATTTGCGTTGCAAATACGCGTCGAATGGTATCTCACTTATTTAAATCCGATAACCCGTTCAATTGTTATTAAGAAAATACATTTTTTTGTGTTTCCGAAAAGTTGATGTTAATTTCGGTATAAATTTTCGCTTATGATAGCGTTGAGATGGCATTATGGAACTTTGTGGGCGTGTTCCCTACCATGAACAAAGAAACTTTTGTTCTACGACTTGTTCTCCGCTAAACTTGACACCCCAAAAGTTCCAAACCATAGGATATACATGTATTTTTTATATATTGTTTGAAAGGTATTTTCAATAGCATTTAGGCGTACCTTAGCGTTTTTGTTCATAGGTACGCAGGTAATAAGTTGCAGGTGAAAAAAAAAAAGAAAACGGCGCCTACGATTTCGATATATTTATACCTTGAAACCTTTGAAAATGGGTAAAAAGCGTATAATGGTTTTCTGCAAATGTATGTAACAGGCAGACGGAAGCACCGACCCCATAAAGTATATATATTCTTGATCAGCACGACGAGCTGAGTGGATTTAGCCCTGTCCGTCCGTCTGTATGAACGCAGCGATCTCGGAAACTACAAAAGCTAGAAACCTAAACTAAACGACTATAGATTCTCCTAATCCATACGCATTATACGTTAATCTTTTTTTTCGATATCTACCTCCGCTTCATTATTATTGATAAAAAACGTTTTAAATACTTGGTCTTCTTGGCATATCTCTATACGAGCTAGAGCCATCACATTGAATATTTCGGATTTTGGATACTTCCCCCCATTTGCCCCCCATATCAAATAAACGCAAATCAAATACTACAGAGTTGCGCTTTGGTTTGTACATAGATTTATATGCTCTTATTAAACACTGAAAGTTTCATAGTGATCATAACCTTAGTTTAGAAGTTATTTAAGATAGTGGGGCATTTTCCATAGTGGGGCTAAGCGCAGCCGATGTGTAAAGTGCGCAGCTTGCTGCGTGTGTTTGTGTGTGTGTAGGTGTGACTTTGTGAATGTGTGAATGAATCCAGAGAGCTTTAAATGTATGTAACAGCTCGCCGCTGGGTTCAGGGTATCTCCTAGTGCGGCACACCCGACTAAAGCCATCTTTCTTGTTTTTATTTTATTTTACTAAGTGCGGCTGTGGTGTCGAAATAATGAATGCAGAGGGGTTGAATTAAATGCATGTAACGACAGCTCGCCGCTGGGTTCAGGGTATCTCCTAGTCGGGCACTCCCGACTAGAGCCATTTTACTTGTTTGTATTTGTTTTTTGACAATGCGGGCAATAAGTAGTTTAAATGAATTCAGCTGTTTCTTTGTGCATACCTGTATTTATGGTATGCGTTAACAGATTTTGCATCACTTCAAAAAAATATAAATTAGTTGATGGAATGGATTTTGATTTAGTCCAACATCTATTCCCTTTGAATTTGGCGCGAACAGCTGACTTTGATTTAAGGTTGTGCCGCTTGTTTTGATTTTTTATGGAACAGATTGTGCATGTTTATCAAAAGATGAAATCAAATGAAAATTTAATCAAAATCAGTTGACTGAATTATAAATTATAAATTCATTGCATTGAGAATGGCGTCTTCTCAAATAAAATGCTTATCGATATAAAATGTGAATGTCGATACTTTTGTTCATTCTCTAATACTGGTTCCAAGTTTCATCCTCAAAATATTTGAACTATAGTTTTCTGAGAAATGTCTGGCAGAAGCAAATGTCAGGCAACGTTTAGCTAAGATTAGTGGTCGGGACTTGTGCTCTAGTTTTGATATTAGGCAAGTAATATGTGATCAAAAGTTATCCTTAAAATGTCTGTTATCAAACAAAAACACCTCTACACGCGTTAACGATCGAGAGGCGAATGCACATTCCAGCTCCAAAATTTCTGATATACAATTTTTTTATAATTTGGAATTGATCATATATTACATTGAATATCCTTCGGCACAAAATTGTATATCCAATTTTTTGCAGCTGGAATGTGCTTTCGCCCCTTGATTTTTACCTCGTGTAGATGTGTTTTTGTTTGATAACTTAATTCTTTAGATCTCCAACTTTTTAACTCTTAGAACTCAAAAAGTTTATTTTAAAGGCTTTGTCTCTAAGCGTGTTAATGTCACCTTCGGGGTACCACAGGGAAGTCACCTTTGTCCGTTGTTATTTACATTGTTCATAAATGAAATTCGTTCTTTAAAACTTTGCCTGTCGTCTTCTAATTTTCTATCTAGTCAAAGATTTCAATGCGATCTTGACAGTTTTCAGCCTGGTGTCAAGTATTTTGATTACATTTTAATTGCAGTAAGTGTAAATTAATGTATTTTTATAGGCGAACACTCTTTTTGAATAAGTATTTTATTAATAGTAAGCCGCTTGATTATATTGAATCAGTTGATGATTTGGGTATCATTTTAGATTCCAAGCTTAAGTTTGATAATGATCTTGACAGTTTTCAGCCTGGTGTCAAGTAAATTGATTAAATTTTAATTGCAGTAAGTGTAAATTAATGTATTTTTATAGGCGAACACTCTTTTTGAATAAGTATTTTATTAATAGTAAGCCACTTGATCGTATTGAATCAATTGATGATTTGGATATCATTTTAGATTTCAAGCTTAAGTTTGATAATCATATTTCTTCTGCTGTTAATCGAGTCTTTGGTGTTTTGGGTTACATTAAGCGCTGGTCGAAAGAATTTGACGATCCCTACGTTGCTAAAAATCGATATACTTCACTTGTCCGTACAATTCTTAAATATGGTGTCTCCAATACAAGGTTGATCATACAAAAACAATTTCAAATTTTGCGCCGCCCATCGATAGGTTGGGCTGCGGGTGGGTGACATTTTGCCTGTGTCCGCGCGTTAACTTGCTTGGTATCGTTGGGCCACTTGAATGTAGTGCCGTTAGTACATCTACGTCCAATATCTCAGGCTATCGCAAACGCCATCTAGGTTGGCGACCGAGCTCTGACTAGGGTTTTTTCATTGGTGATCCTCTGCTTTTATGTCTGGAGAACTTTATCAGCCTTTTTTGCGTTGTTTTGAAAAAATAGAGCACTTCTGTAAATTTTACAAAGCTACTTAATATACGTAAACATTTTTATGCATGCTTAAACAAACTGTGCCCTTAAAACAATATGTAATATAATTAATAAATAAATTAATTACTTTTAGGCAAAAATGTCGGCCGACAATTTGGATAGTTTGAGCGATATCGAAATACAAAGAAAGCTAACGCAAATTGGATTTCCAAACACTCCAGTGACTGAAACAACAAGGCCAATACTTATTAAGAAGCTAATGAAATATATAAAAAAAGAAAAACTTAAAAAGGCAAAAGTCACAAATTATGTACTTTACTGCAATGATAATAAACATCCTTTAAAGTCAATACAAGAAAGATCAAACCAATTACAAAACGATCTTAAAAGCAATAAAAATTATGCATGTAAAAATTCTTTAATGCTCTATAACAGCGAATCTGATGAAAATACTTCACAAATTTTTACCTCAAGGATGTATGCGCCACCACCGCTTTTAGCGTCTGATTATGAAAATGAACCTCATTCTTTAAACGTTTCTAGCAAATATCGTAAGCCGCTATTATACTTAACAGATAAACCTACTACATATCTTAAGTTATATGGAAAATCTAATAATTGGGATGGAAATGTTGTTAACAGATTACTTAGCTTTCGCGATACTTCGATACAAAAGAAAGTAATGTCCAAAGATGGATGCTCAGTACATACATCAAAAGCACCAATAAAAAATGGGATTGTACATAAAATGGTTACATTTGACGTTAAATCATTTCT
Source organism: Drosophila colorata (assembly GCA_035041545.1). Classification (NCBI taxonomy): domain Eukaryota; kingdom Metazoa; phylum Arthropoda; class Insecta; order Diptera; family Drosophilidae; genus Drosophila; species Drosophila colorata. Next base: position 194,691 of record JAWNLD010000265.1, read on the forward strand.
TAAAAAACCAGATGTTAGCCAATATATAATACCGCCCATACTTATTACTACGTTTTTAATATTTTTGGCTATGATTTCAGTCTTATACACGGCAAAGAAATTTGAGATTAGTCCTCTTTCCCAAACAGACATTAAATATACTATGTGTAATGTTAACGACAAAGACTTACGACCTTCTCAGAATATTAAGTGTATAAGCGAAGATTTATTAAATAAGGCAATGTACATAAGTAAAGAGCTTTTTAAGTACTTAAATGAAAGAGCAAGACTACACCATTGTATTAATGAAGATCATACTGCCACGCTTGACATGAGTGAGTTCAAAAAAGCTATAAGCAGGAACACGGATATGCAAAACGGCAACTTACAAATGAAATTGTTAGCTACGCAGTACCTTATTGCGCAGAATCCGCAGTGGATGATAAAAACCATTGTATCAACTTACAACTCTTCAGAGCAAATTGTATCGTTTGAGCTTATTGAACCAAAACTTCCATTCAAGTGCCTTATCTATAAAAAAGTAACTCGGTTCTTCACCGTTATTGGATTACTAATTCTTATTATATCAGGTTGCCTTATTCTTTATTTTCTGTCCGTCGTTTATCGTATAAAACAGAAAGAAAGTTTGTTATTAACTGAACAGTTTATAAAAGACATAATTAATGAATTAATGTATCGAAGTTCGCATTCGGAAAATTCAGAGATAATAATAAATCAACTACAAGAGAAATTTTTGCCTGCTCGTAAACGTTCTATACTGTTAAATTCTTGGAATAACGCTATTAAAATTTTAGAAGAGAATGATAACCGTGTATTATTTGGTATGATTGTACGAAATGGGGAGCAACTACGTACTTTGACATGGAATAGAAACTTAGGCAATAAGGATTTTGGCACATCAAAAAAATGGCAAAGCTCTGCTTTTGAAACATCAAATAAAATCCTCAACCCTCCTACATCTTGCTTAAAAATAAGACACATGTTTGATGCAACTGAAATAGAAGAACCTAATTTAAGACACTTGATCATTGAATCAATACTTGAAAAAGTGGGTTCAAACTGCAATATATGTGATGTCCAACTGGATACACAATCTTGCTGCGTATATATTCGATGTGCAAGTGAAGCAGACGCCGGAATAGTTCATAACGAAATAAATGGATGGTGGTTTGATAAGCGCCTAATATCAATAAAGTTTCTTCGGCTTGAACGCTTTTTAAATCGTTTTCCAAAATCTTTGTCTGATTCATTGTATCTAAAATCTTCATATGCAAACTAATTTATATCGTAAAACTTAATTTGAAACCTAGGACATTCAATAAAATTTTTATTTTGTTTTGAATAAATTGATTTATAATGCTTTTTATTATTACGTTCGATCAAAGATTGGCCTGTGTCTTTGTCTCCAACTCTTTATTTCTGTGGTTTCCTTATAATATTTGCTTATGATTATTAATTAATTAGCGGGAAAATTGATTCTTCCGAATTGATCAGCCAGATTAGTTTTGCAGTTCCGAACAGAATTACATTCTTGTTTCTACTTTACCGCTTTCTCTTAATAGTAACTATGCTAACCATAACCCATTTCGGATCTTATGTTCCAACTATAATAATCTTTTCCATATAATAAGTAATGCTACTTCCATACCTAGTCTAAAAACTCTAGTGTTATGTCATCTTTCTAATTGTTCGCGATTTTCGTCACTGCACGTTATGCGGCGGCGCGCTCTTCTGTCGGTTGTGCGGGAGTTGGGTGGCATTTTGCCTGGGTCCGCGCGTTAAAAAGCCCTTGCTTGGTATCGTTGGGCCACTTGAATGTACTGCCGTTAGTACATCTAAGTCCAATAATATGATATCTATGCGTTTTTAATGTACAAGTAGGAGGTCAATATGTTACATATTTCAATACCCTGAACCCATTAAAAATAGGTAAAAAGGGGAATAATGGTTTTATGCAAATGTATGTAACAGGCAAAAGGAAGCATCTACGACTCTAAAGCATCACTACCCGAGTCGATTGAGCCATGTCCGTCTGTCCGTGCCTTTGTCCGTCTGCCTGTATCTCAGCCACTACCAGAGCTAGAGAATTGAACTTGGAATTTTATAATTTTGTATTGTGTTTGTGCAATGTCGTCATGCTGTCCGGATGAACGGAACTCTTGTGGCGCTATTGAAGCTAGAGACTTGTAACTTGGATATATATTTGTAGTTATCTGTTATATATATAAAAAGAGTTAAGATTTTTGTGCCACGCCCCACGGCTAAAAAATCGATAACGTCGATACATCGCAAATTGATAAAAGGTGAATATTTCCCACAATTTTACAGCTAAAGTCACCAAATGATTGCTAGTGATGCAAAAGTTGCAACCCTGACATCCCGGCTACGCCCACAACAACGTCCAAAAAGACGGAAATGCCTATGTCTCCCGCAGATTTTGAGTCACCATATTTGGAATATATATTACTGGAAAACTCCCCAAAACACCATAAACAAGTTTTCAGCAGCGCCTGCCTTCCTCGTAATTGCAAAAATCGATGTACATGAAAGCACAAATCGGTAACACATGTATGCTTCCCACAATTGTAAAGCTAGAGTCACCAAATTTGGAGTATAGATTGCTGATGACCTCCCCAAAAAATCAAGATCTTTATATTTCGGCCACGCCCACTAGATCGCCCCCTAATGAACTCAGATTAATCGATTTCGCCATTAATTAAATTATTGATAACTATTACGCCAAGCATAGTTCTCCGATTAGTTGAAGAGGGGAGATTAATTAAGAATAGCCTACAAAGGTATGGTGGCAGCTGGGCATCAGGATCATAATTTAGCCCACGAAAGGCAAATAGTAAAAATTTCATCTGTAGCGAGTCAACCAGTATGCTACCTTTGATATAAACTAATTACCTTGGACTTAGAGCAATTAAGATTCAGAAGGTTATCTTAACCCCAGGTCTCAAAGGCGTCACCATTGTCTTGTGAAAATTAACTTGAAGCTATATTCTTATATGTAATACACAATTTCACATCATCGGCATACATTACCGCGCGGGAGTGTAAAGATACCGAGGGAATATCATTGATGAAAAGATTAAAGTGAAGCTTTCATCGTATTCGTTTCTGCTTGCAATCGTCGCTTCAGTTACTGCCTTTAGTAGTTCATATCAAATTCGTAGTTCGTTCGCTTGTGTCAGAGTTGCCGCTGCGATCGATGCCGTTGCAGCTCATATAGAGGTTAGGTCCGGTACCAACCGTTGCTTCTAGAAAAAATCTCTTCGTTTCGATCTTTTTGCACATTTATCGAACATGTCGCAGTCATTGGAAGATTACTAACGCTAGCGGGCAAAAAAATGAACATTTCGGTCATTAAAACATTGGTCGATGGACAAAAGATCATCGGCTGCACTTCAATGCCGTTTAGGCATTTTAGAATCGTATTTTAAGCAATCATTAGCTGTACAATCGGAGATCGAAGCTCTGGATGCCTTTGATAATGGGCGTACAGAATTAGAAGATAGCTATGTGCACATACAATTGGCAATTAAGAATTTGCTCGGCGAAGACTTAAATAAGTAGTCATGGATGCTGCCGCACCACCTATTTCGTATCATTCTCAGCCATCGCGACTACCTCACTTGGCTTTGCCCACCTTTGATGGCAATGATTCGGAATACAAAACCTTAATTTGCTCCTTTAATCAACTTTTGAACGGAGATCAGATAACAAACATCAACTATTTGCTCAACCGTTTGAAAGGTGCTACGCTGGAATGCATGAGACCAATGAGAACTATGCCAAGACTTTAGAAAGGTTGAAGTCGTGGTATGACATGCCAGCTTTGATATTTTCCGAAACTGTATCGTCGATTTTCAAACTGTTACGTTCATTAATTGATAATGCTTCTGCATTGTTCAGGTCGTAGGTTCTAATGCTGATATATCTCAAGCAATTAATGTGGTTTTGGAGAAATGCGAACAAGAGACCAGGAACAAATGGAACGCATCTTTGCATTATTCAACAATCCCGTATTATACTTGCTGCTGCTAGGCTTCAGATAACATCGCTATGCTATCACAGCTGATGTAACAAAAATGTACAGGCAAGTAAATATTGAAATTAACGATCATAAATACCAGTAAATACTTTGGCGAACTCTTCCAGATGATCAGCTGCGTGCCTATCAGCTCAACACGGTCACCTATAGGATAGCCTCCTCACCATACTTAGCGATACGCAGCCTGCACTATTTTGCAGATTAACATCAAGCCGAGTATCCAATCGGTGCTGCATTCATCAGTTCGTCGTTCTATGTAGATGACTTGTTGTCTGGAGCCGACGATGTGCAAACTCTTCACAAAATCAAGGATCAGGACACAGAAATTTAGCATCGTGGTCATTTTCCGCTACCCAAGTGGCATTCCAATCATGCCCACTTTGTCGATAGCTTCGCCTAATAATAATTGTATTCGCACAATCGCTTAGATGTTTCGCTTCAGTCAGTCTTCACGTCTGAAATGTAAATTCGAATTGGCTCTGTCACTTGAGGACCTTCGCAACGCATCTTACTGCATTATTTGGAACATCCAGCAATTATCGTTTGCCGATGATTTTCGCAAATTACAAAAGCCTCAATCATTAAAAAGCCACTTAAAGTCTCTAAGCCCGTTTTTAGATCGCGCCACAGGATATCCACTTTATTACTGAGTCAAAAGCCTTTCTATAATCAGTATAAATAACATCAGTCTGAATTTTGTTTTAAGAGTTATCAATTACCAGAGAATTATAGATCTTCGCTTAGTAAACCTGTGCTGGGAGGGTGAAACAATACAGCTGCACAAATGATGCAGTTGAGATGTTATAATACTCTCAGAACTTTTGGAATTGCAGACAATTCAAAAAACACCTTCCAAATAGCAGATGAGGTGTCAAAAGACAATTTAAAAATTTTTGGATAGTGTTTTTGCTCAGTACCCAAGCACACATGTAGGAACACAATCAGGACCAAGTGAAGACACTGGTTTGATTTTGTTAAGGTCGCAGAGTAGCGAACTTTCCGTAATCATAGGATAAAAAAGGGCGGACTCGACTGCTATAAGGACACCTCCGCCAGCACGAGAGAAACGCTATCTACATAGAGATTAGTGAGCTTAGATTTAAGACCTCATACGTTTTGATAGGCAAACTCTATGAAGGCTATTAGTTTTATATGTTACAACCGAGGAAGTGGGGCCGATGGAAGGTGGTGGTGATAAAATTGGAGTCCGATTTTTCTTTGAGTCTTTGTACTCGTTTACAATTAAGTGTTCCGGCCAAAACTGTTTACAAAAAATGTTGGTAATCAATTTCGGTTGAACACTTATTCTGAAAGCTGATATATCCCTTGAATTGGCAAATTTAAATATTCTGTTATACTTTAACATCATCAGGTGAGAAATAAAGGGCAAGCCTAGAAACACAAATAGCGGCTTTCAGGAATTTAATTGTGCACTTTAAAATTTACAATTGGCGCTAGAATATGTGACTTGCAAAATTTATCGATCAGCAAAAACTTCTTGCACTGCTTATTGGTCGACCCTCTCCGAGAGGCATGACAAATATAACAAATTTATTTTAGTTGATGTCAAAAGGAAATGGGACCTCGCAGACAAAAGCACTGCCTGCTATTGGTGCCTGAAATTCCATAAGGGGCAATGTACACAGCATGTAAAGTGCTACATTGATAATTGTGAACTATATAATCATCGCTTGCTGTACAAACCAAAGATGTCCACAGAACCATACCAGAACCATATGCATACAAGAAATTGCTCAAGAGGTGCTTCCCTAATGCTGCCTGTAACTTTGTACAGACCTAATGAAAAACAAGTGAGAACGTTGCAACTGTAACCGACAGCGGATTACTTGTTCACAGTGTAATAACAACTAAAACATATACTCTAGCACTATGTGTATTAATAATAATAATAACTTACAAGAATAAAATACCAAAAAAAAAGTTTGCCTCTGCGCGATCACAACTGTCACCTAATCATCGACACAAACCATTTAGTTTTTGACGAAATGCTCGTACAGTTATCTAATAACCTAATCTATCCAATAAGAAACAACATAGAATCCCAATTTAAACTGAACGAGTATAACAGAAGTCTGTGGCTTGGGTGACTAATTTTAAGTTCGGCCGCAATAGCGCTAGCGCCGAAAAGTGCATACAGAAACTTTACTTATGTTTACATAAATGATTTTTATGTTATGTTATGTTAGTTTTATTTTAGACAAAAACTGACCTAGGTTAACAAATTGTGTTAATGTTAATGTCTTTAAATATTAAATATATGTATATTTATGTGTGTATGTATATATTTTATACTGCACCACTACACTACTAGTTGATCAAGTTGTGATAAAACTCAACTCAAGTTATCTATACGACAAGTGCAAAATCAATCAGCAATCAACAAATTCTAAGAATTCGAAATAGCTGACTACTACAGCCTCTGTAAGCAGTCAAAACCAAACAAAAATAGTTACCGAAAATATGCAATAGTTGGCGCCAGCATTGTTGCACTGGCATCATTGATGTTATTATTATTATTAATTGTAAGGGAGTCTCACAACAGAGATTTAAATGGCACAGCGACCGAATTGCGGTCTTTTATTACAAGGGGCTCCCTATGGGGATAAGAGACGCTCTGCCTTCTTTTTGAACGAGAGAGCAGATCCCTTGTCGAGGAATTTCTGATCTGTGCTGGAGTTACAAATTCTCTGCATAGATACTTCCTTCTACTCCAAATAATGGCTGGGCAATCACATAAAATGTCCGCATTTTGTGGAGGTGATACTTAACTGTGTGGTGTTGCGTGAAATAGGACACCAAGAGCCGTAGTTCTACCCTTAAAAGATTTTTGGTCTTTCTACCTGTATGTGGGCTGACCAGTTCTATACTTCGTCGTAGGTCTCGTTGATATAGTTGACCAGTAGATTCCCCTCTCCTTCATTGACCATTCCTCTATCAACTCTTTGGCAGAGGCCCAGTTTAACATACAAAAGGGTTCAGGTCCAAGAAGGCGGGTTTGCTGAACCAGCCCTAGCTAGCCCGTCCGCAGCTTCGTTGCCGGAAATTCCGGAATGCCCTGGGACCCAACAAAGTGTGACTCGGTTCCGATGTGAGAGTTGCTGGAGACAATTCAATCAGTCCGCAAACAGTCTCGAGGTAATCCTCCATAAGGATAGAGTCTGAATGGCTGCTTGGCTATCTGAAAAGATATTTATGGTGGCTCCTCTTATCCCCTTGTCAAGGATATGTCTGGTGCAGGACTCAATGGCGTGGATCTCAGATTGAAAAACACTGGGCCAGGTACCCAGCGCAATCGTGATTTTGGTGTAGGGTCCTGTGGGCTCCGACACCCTTTGTCCGCTCGGATGCGGACAGTGGCGTCCAGTGAAGATCTAATGTCTCTAATGTGCATAAGCATACTCTCTATCCAGGTAATAGAGATGGAGTCAACCGCCCTAGATGCTAACGCCCTGGTTATTGACTGATAGCCAGTGGTGTCGAAGGCCCCTTCGACGTATAGGAAGGAGCACAAAGCAATTTCCTTCGCCTGGAATGCCTTTTCAAACTAACTGACTATCTGATGAAGAGCGACCCCCAAGTGAAGGGCCGGGAAAATCTGGTCGCCCACCGGGGCTTTGAAGGGAGCGAATGATTTAATGGCCCACCTGACCTTGTCAGCGTCGAAGATAACGCCCGACAGACTGAAAGCATGTCTAGCTGGTGGTTCAGTTCCCCTTCATTACAGGGATTTTCCGGGCTTATAATAGAACCAGGGAAATGCAGTAGCTCTAGCTGTGTGTCGATCCAGTGTGTAAGAATCATATGTTCTTTTTAGGAGCCCCACACCATTAGATGACCCGCGTTTGGCGCGTCAAATGTTTTTATTGTACTTAGTGAGCGCGCGTCTGTATGTGTTCCACGAGTCTCTATTTGACTTGGCCCTGTTAAAGAGCCGTTTGACCTCCTTCCTTTGATTTGCATCACATTCACTCCACCATGGAACCTCACGTTTCGCCTGATGGGGTCTTAGGGCCGCACTAGGAGGCTGTTAAAAGCACATCTTGAAGTTGTCTTGTCGCCAATTCTATCTCCCTCGTGGAGTTAAAGATGGCAGGAATATGGTCATCTTTCGAAACCACTAAGGCTTTGTACAGGTCCCAATTTGTTTTCTTTGGGTAAATAGAATTGAAAAGGAGTTCCGTTTGACCTGGGAGATAAAATCTGATATGCTGGTGATCTGAAAGAGTGGCCTCATCGGTAACCCATCTAAATTTAAAGAAATCGGACAAAGAACTGATAAGCAGAGTGAGGCCTAGTACTCTTCCCTGATTGCGTTTATAAAAGTGGGCTTGCACCCTCTATTTGATACATCTAATTGACTACACAAAGATATTCAAGAAGGCACTCACTTCTTTTGTTGACATCACTTCTACCTTAGATAGTATGATGGGCGTTGGCGTCACAGCTAATGAGTAGCTGTTTGTTCGTCCTTCGGCAGAAGTCGACGAGCCGCTAAGCCTCCGTGAGCGGTGCGACGTCGGTGTCACCAGAGAAATATTCGCACGCCACTACAATTTCCTTCGCACCTTCTGCCGTAGCCTCAATGGTTGACGAAACTAGGTCGTGGCCGACGCTCCTCTAGCGTGGTGCAAGGCAACCGCTTTTGCATTGTCGGGAGTCGTTCCCACGAACACCCTTCGGTAGTATGGATGCCTTGTACCTCATTGTACTTTGCGCCTTGCTAGCTGCCAGTCGCTGCTGCTGCGGCCCCGGTTTGTTTGCGCTCGAGGTCCGGCCGCGGACCGCTCCCCTAGCGAGACCAACGCCTCTGTTAGATGAGGCGACCACGATCTGCCTTGATTGCGACGCTGCCGCACCGGGAAGCTGATCACAGGTCAAACCAATTGCAGGCCCAGCAGCCAAGCTAGTATAGGGACCCGAGCCAGGTTCCGGGCTTGTTGTTGGGGCAGCAGCAGCCGAAGCAGCGAAATGAGACGGGCGCTGCTCTTTTCCGTAAGTCTTGCCAAAACAGTACCAGTACCATTTGCTTTTCCGCCGCACTCAATCAGCGACTACAGATACGCGTCATCCACCATGATGGCTAAGTGCAGCATGACGCCACTCGTGGTCCGCTGTACTACCCTCCATTGGCTGGTGCTGAAGTCGTCCTGGGCACCTATGTGCGCCAGATCCGTCTCGTTGGGTAGCTCCAGGCAGTTGGCGAGGGAACTGGCTTTCCTCCAACAGCTCAACTTCGAGCGAACTGTAGGCTTTGATATGGCTGAAGTTCGCCAAAATCCACTCGGCTGCGTTGTTGAATGAATGAGTATTTTTCGGTTTCTTTGAAAAACGAGCTCCGCAGACTTTTGTCTGCGCTACACCTTTTGACCTTGGCGTCAGCGAGGGGCACCTTGCAGCTTTCAGAACAGCTGCTCTGGGAAGCAGTTTCTTTTCGCGGTTTGTCGTCTTAATGAAGGCGATCTGAGAGTCTGAATGTAGACGTGCTACCTGAGTGCCTGCCTCTCTGAGAGATCTCACTGGATCCTTCGTCGAGATTATAAGTGCACAACATTAATGATGCCAGTCCGACATATCAAACAGAGAATTTGTGAATTAGAATTTGTGTGCGGTGTTTGCGATTGTTCACTTGTCATATAACTTTGGTGCTCGGATTCAATTCCCGCTCTCGGATTCAATTCTGGTCTTGATTCTTCTTATAATTCAAAATTTTTCCAGTTCATAATAATTTCTTAAAATTATATTCTTTTTGCTTTCTGTTAGAATTTTTCATATAAGTTTTATTGAATTTCGTCACATTTGAGGTTGAATGGTTGGTGGACCCATTGAAAATGGGTAAAAAGGGTATAATGGTTTTGTGCATATGTATGTAACAGGCAGAAGAAAGCATCTCCGACCCCATAAAGTTAATATATTTTTGATCAGCACGACGAATTGAGTTGAATTAGCCATGTCCATCTGTCCGTCTGCCAGTCTGTCCGTATGTCCGTCCGTCCGTCTGTCCGTCTGTATGAATGCAGCGATCTCGAAAACAACAAAACCTAAACCAAATCACTATAGATCCTCCTCATCCATACGTAGTACAAGCTTATCATTTTTTTGTTTTCGATTTTAAGACGTGGTTTTCTTGGCATATCTCGGAGACTATAAGAGCTAGAGCCACCAATAATAATATATTCTCGTAAAGGAAATGGGAATGGATGCTCTTATTGAATATTGGAAGCTTCATAGCGATCATACTCTTAGTTTACAAGTTATTCAAGAATTTATTTTCCATAGTGGGGCCAAGCGCAGCCGATGTGTAAAGTGCGTAGGTTAGTTCGTGCGTTTGTGTGTGTGTGTATGTGTGACTGTGAATGTGTGTATAAATGCAAAGAGCTTTAAACGTATGTAACGACAGCTCGCCGCTGGATTCAGGGTATCTCCTAGTCGGGGACGCCCGACCAGAGCCATCTTACTTGTTTATACTCGTTTATATTTTATTTTTGTGCTCCCATAATACTAGGTTACATGTTTTCCTTGATATTACACCGTGAACGAGTAATCCACTTCCGGTTACACCTGACTGCAACGTTCTCACTTGCTATTAATATTTTGGTTAATTTTTAATCCCACTAGTGAACGGGAAGGGGAATTCGTCCGCGGCATAGCCCGTCTACCGCGGGACGTCGAAAAATAAAACTGGAGGACGAAAGCTATCCAGAGTACGCATACTACCGGCCGTGCACCTCCTTGCTCATGAATCCTTCGGCATATGCTGTTCCACCTTGGATTGGGGTAATTTTCTGAAGAGTTGTCTTTTCTTTTCGGCAGAAACATGATCATGCCAAGAATTTGCTTCCAGCCGCCCTCACGAGGAGGGTCAAGTCGCACTTCTAAAAGTGTGTGCATATACGGCGCGTATTATTCAAGTAATAATTACACTCCAGTCCCCTTGCACACCAGTTAGCTGACGGCTATTGATGTTGTGCTTATATCGAGTTTTGGACATTTTGGGCGCGGTAGTGAGCGTAGCCAATATGATCTTTACAGGAGGTCATCAGCAATCTGTCGGTATACATTTTATGCATCTAGCTTCAAAAGTGAGGGAGATATATAGATTTAATCGAATTGCCACGCCCCCAGTGGGCGCACCCTTAAACCCATGACACTTTATTTGATGACGGAATATTCGAGTATATATTTCAAATTTCAAGTGTCTCGCTTCAATAGCGGCAAAAAAAATTGCGCTCATACGGACAGACGGATGAACATCATGACGGACATTGCACAAACCCAATATACTAGTTTCACTTCGTGAACGAGTATAAAAAAACAGGTACTAGCGTTCCTGGATGAAGGAAGCACAACTACCATGTTGGACATGGGTATAGCACGAGAAGGCGGAATATAGGAAAAAATGAGCGATTCTGATTTGGGTGGGTAGGCGAATCGTACCGTAGTGAGCAAAATGCCGAGACTGCCACTTACAAATTAGCGGCGGCAGCCTAAAATATGACGTACAAAATGTTGGATTAATAAAGGACGTAGCCTTTCCAACTCAGCAAGTCAACTACCAGAAAACACATGAACGATATCCGTACATACAAATTGTGATTTACATATGTTTGATTATCCTAATAGGGTGTTTAGACCGGGGTCACTACCGCAACTGCAGTGGTATTTCGCAATTTCCGATTTTGTCCCATAAGAAAAGCACGGGTTTGTGTGTGTGTCAAGCTGGCCGATAGTCCTATGGGGCGAAGCATTCCCGTCCATTCAAAAGTTATCTTCTCCGTGACCAAAGCCTTCATTTAAATATACGTGTAATTATGATTACCAAAGTATGTTGTTTTATTTACTCAAATATTGCTGCCAGCACCAGCCAACAACGACGCAATAAAAGTGTTTGACATTGATGTGCCAAGATGCAGCTGAGAGAGGTGCATCATAACAACAAGTGCCTCGGCATCCTCGATGTCGGACGGCAGAAAGCGGGTCCACGTTTTGATCTTTCACTTTAATATTGCTCATAATATCAATTTTTTTTACAATTTTAATTGACGTCGACACGCAGCCTTAATAGCGATCAGCTGTTTACTGAGTGCAGTTCCGGTAGCGGCTGGTGTAAACAAGTCTTTCATTTGCAACTTTAACAGACTCAGTTAAATCCGGTGTAAAAACCCTATAAGCCGCTGCTTCTGATTGGACAGCAACCTGGAAAATTAATCACATCACAAACCATCGTTATCACTGGAGCCAATGGCCAATTATGTCAAAGACAAAACTTGAATGAGCTATGCATGGTCTTGAAAATTAAATATAGCGGGATTAAAATTTGTATGCTGCCATATGAATGACGAAAACCTTCAGGATATGGACAAAACTAAATCAGTGAACTGGCATCACCACAATATAATATAAAATAAAGCTACCATGGAAAGTTGTCAGCATCCAAATGCCAAATAGCAGACCAATAGCTGAGAAAAGATTCAAATCTCGATTGGAAACTGCTGCGCAATGGTCATATGGCTAATACGTATCAAAAGGGAATAGATAAACTGCTCGCAAATGGATATGCCATAGTATTGAAAGATCAGCATATCCAATTTCACAGTTATTAATCCAAAGAAACATGGAAAAGTAAGACTAGTGTTCGATGATATCGGCGGAATGCAACGGTACATCGTTAAACCAAAACTTACTTAATGGACCAAGTTGACTTACATCAATAGGAGGCGTATTAATGCGATTTCGTTTGTATCCAGTCGCCTATGCTTGGGACGTAAAAGAAATGTTCAACCAGGTAAAAATTGACAACGACGACACAGCAGCACATTTTTTCTTGTAAAGAATCTTGCAAATGGAAAAGGACGCAACAGTTTATCAAATGCAGTCAATGATATTTGGCTCAATATCTTCGCCCTTCATTTCGTAATTTGTTAAAAATCACAACGCTGAACAGTACAAAACTTCGGAACCTGAAGCCGTGCGGGGAATCATCGAAAACCATAATGTAGACGATTATCTGGAACCTAAACCAACGGTAGCAGAAGAACTTTATTTTAAACAACAATCAGTCTGGTTTTTCGACTAACAGGCAGCTCTGAAACTAATGTACTGCAATTGTGAGTGCCTTTATGTGCACTATCGTTACAGTAGTTGGCATGGGGGATTTGCACATTTTTCTCGAAGCTGCTCGACGTTAGCATGAATGTTTCTATAGCTCGAGCTAGAGCCACCAATAAAAATATGTTCTCGTAAAGGATATGCAGATTTTGAATATTTCGGATTTTGGTTATCGCCATATCAAAAAAACGCACATCAAATACTCCAGACTTGCGCTTTGGTTTGTGAATAGATTTGGATGCTCTTATTAAACACTGAATGTTTCATAGCGATCATACTCTTAGCTTAGAAGTTATTCAAGAGTTTATTTTCCGTAGTGGGGCCAAGCGCAGCCGATGTGTAAAGTGCGTAGGTTAGTTCGTGCGTTTGTGTGTGTGTGTATGTGTGACTTTGTGAATGTGTGTATGAATGCAAAGACATATCAACGTATGTAACGACAGCTCGCCGCTGGGTTCAGGGTATCTCCTAGTCGGGCACTCCCGACCAAAAACATCTTACTTGTTTATACTCGTTTATATTTTTTTTTTGTGCACCCATAATGCTACGTTACATGTTTTCGTTGTTATTACACCGTGAACGAGTAATCCACTTCCGGTTACACCCGACTGCAACGTTCTCATTTGTTATTAATATTTTGGTTCATTTTGAATCCCACTAGTGAACGGGAAGGGGAATTCGTCCGCGGCATAGCCCGTCTACCGCGGGACGTCGAAAAATAAAACTGGAGGACGAAAGCTATCCAGAGTACGCATACTACCGGCCGTGCACCTCCTCATATGCTGTTCCACCTTGAATTGGGGTAATTTTCTGAAGAGTTGTCTTTTCTTTGCCCGACTACCATTGGTAAGCACCCTCGGCAGAGACATGATCATGCCAAGAATCTGCTTCCAGCCGCCCTCACGAGAAGGGTCTAGTTGCACTTCTAAAAGTGTGTGCAGTTATGGCGCGTATTATTCAAGTAATAATAACACTCCAGTCCCCTTGCACACCAGTTAGCTGACGGCTATTGATGTTGTGCTTATATCGAGTTTTGGACATTTTGGGCGCGGTAGTGAGCGTAGCCAATATGATCTTTACAGGAGGTCATCAGCAATCTGTCGGTATACATTTTATGCATCTAGCTTCAAAAGTGAGGGAGATATATAGATTTAATCGAATTGCCACGCCCCCAGTGGGCGCACCCCTAAACCTATAACACTTTATTTGATGACGGTATATTCGAGTATACATTTCAAATTTCAAGTGTCTCGCTTCAACGCCCTGGTTATTGACTGATAGCCAGTGGTGTCGAAGGCCCCTTCGACGTATAGGAAGGAGCACAAAGCAATTTCCTTCGCCTGGAATGCCTTTTCAAACTAACTGACTATCTGATGAAGAGCGACCCCCAAGTGAAGGGCCGGGAAAATCTGGTCGCCCACCGGGGCTTTGAAGGGAGCGAATGATTTAATGGCCCACCTGACCTTGTCAGCGTCGAAGATAACGCCCGACAGACTGAAAGCATGTCTAGCTGGTGGTTCAGTTCCCCTTCATTACAGGGATTTTCCGGGCTTATAATAGAACCAGGGAAATGCAGTAGCTCTAGCTGTGTGTCGATCCAGTGTGTAAGAATCATATGTTCTTTTTAGGAGCCCCACACCATTAGATGACCCGCGTTTGGCGCGTCAAATGTTTTTATTGTACTTAGTGAGCGCGCGTCTGTATGTGTTCCACGAGTCTCTATTTGACTTGGCCCTGTTAAAGAGCCGTTTGACCTCCTTCCTTTGATTTGCATCACATTCACTCCACCATGGAACCTCACGTTTCACCTGATGGGGTCTTAGGGCCGCACTAGGAGGCTGTTAAAAGCACATCTTGAAGTTGTCTTGTCGCCAATTCTATCTCCCTCGTGGAGTTAAAGATGGCAGGAATATGGTCATCTTTCGAAACCATTAAGGCTTTGTATTCTTTGGGTAAACAGAATTGAAAAGGAGTTCCGCTTGACCTGGGAGATAAAATCTGATATGCTGGTGATCTGAAAGAGTGGCCTCATCGGTAACCCATCTAAATTTAAAGAAATCGGACAAAGAACTGATAAGCAGAGTGAGGCCTAGTACTCTTCCCTGATTGCGTTTATAAAAGTGGGCTTGCACCCTCTATTTGATACATCTAATTGACTACACAAAGATATTCAAGAAGGCACTCACTTCTTTTGTTGACATCACTTCTACCTTAGATAGTATGATGGGCGTTGGCGTCACAGCTAATGAGTAGCTGTTTGTTCGTCCTTCGGCAGAAGTCGACGAGCCGCTAAGCCTCCGTGAGCGGTGCGACGTCGGTGTCACCAGAGAAATATTCGCACGCCACTACAATTTCCTTCGCACCTTCTGCCGTAGCCTCAATGGTTGACGAAACTAGGTCCCTGGAGATAAAGTTTTGAAGGATAGCTGCGCGAGGCGCTCCACCCGATCGGTTATATAACAACTTACGTGAGCCGCAACTTAATCCTCGGACCTGGCCAACAATCAACCAGGGTTCTTGGAGGAGAGCCAAGTTGATAGTTTGCTCGGCGAAAATCCTGCACATGGTGGCCGACGCTCCTCTAGCGTGGTGCAAGGCAACCGCTTTTGCATTGTCGGGAGTCGTTCCCACGAACACCCTTCGGTAGTATGGATGCCTTGTACCTCATTGTACTTTGCGCCTTGCTAGCTGCCAGTCGCTGCTGCTGCGGCCCCGGTTTGTTTGCGCTCGAGGTCCGGCCGCGGACCGCTCCCCTAGCGAGACCAACGCCTCTGTTAGATGAGGCGACCACGATCTGCCTTGATTGCGACGCTGCCGCACCGGGAAGCTGATCACAGGTCAAACCAATTGCAGGCCCAGCAGCCAAGCTAGTATAGGGACCCGAGCCAGGTTCCGGGCTTGTTGTTGGGGCAGCAGCAGCCGAAGCAGCGAAATGAGACGGGCGCTGCTCTTTTCCGTAAGTCTTGCCAAAACAGTACCAGTACCATTTGCTTTTCCGCCGCACTCAATCAGCGACTACAGATACGCGTCATCCACCATGATGGCTAAGTGCAGCATGACGCCACTCGTGGTCCGCTGTACTACCCTCCATTGGCTGGTGCTGAAGTCGTCCTGGGCACCTATGTGCGCCAGATCCGTCTCGTTGGGTAGCTCCAGGCAGTTGGCGAGGGAACTGGCTTTCCTCCAACAGCTCAACTTCGAGCGAACTGTAGGCTTTGATATGGCTGAAGTTCGCCAAAATCCACTCGGCTGCGTTGTTGAATGAATGAGTATTTTTCGGTTTCTTTGAAAAACGAGCTCCGCAGACTTTTGTCTGCGCTACACCTTTTGACCTTGGCGTCAGCGAGGGGCACCTTGCAGCTTTCAGAACAGCTGCTCTGGGAAGCAGTTTCTTTTCGCGGTTTGTCGTCTTAATGAAGGCGATCTGAGAGTCTGAATGTAGACGTGCTACCTGAGTGCCTGCCTCTCTGAGAGATCTCACTGGATCCTTCGTCGAGATTATAAGTGCACAACATTAATGATGCCAGTCCGACATATCAAACAGAGAATTTGTGAATTAGAATTTGTGTGCGGCTGTTTGCGATTGTTCACTTGTCATATAACTTTGGTGCTCGGATTCAATTCCCGCTCTCGGATTCAATTCTGGTCTTGATTCTTCTTATAATTCAAAATTTTTCCAGTTCATAATAATTTCTTAAAATTATATTCTTTTTGCTTTCTGTTAGAATTTTTCATATAAGTTTTATTGAATTTCGTCACATTTGAGGTTGAATGGTTGGTGGACCCATTGAAAATGGGTAAAAAGGGTATAATGGTTTTGTGCATATGTATGTAACAGGCAGAAGAAAGCATCTCCGACCCCATAAAGTTAATATATTTTTGATCAGCACGACGAATTGAGTTGAATTAGCCATGTCCATGTGTCCGTCTGCCAGTCTGTCCGTATGTCCGTCCGTCCGTCTGTCCGTCTGTATGACCCATTGAACCCATTGAAAATGGGTAAAAAGGGTATAATGGTTTTGTGCATATGTATGTAACAGGCAGAAGAAAGCATCTCCGACCCCATAAAGTTAATATATTTTTGATCAGCACGACGAATTGAGTTGAATTAGCCATGTCCATCTGTCCGTCTGCCAGTCTGTCCGTATGTCCGTCCGTCCGTCTGTCCGTCTGTATGAATGCAGCGATCTCGAAAACAACAAAACCTAAACCAAATCACTATAGATCCTCCTCATCCATACGTAGTACAAGCTTATCATTTTTTTGTTTTCGATTTTAAGACGTGGTTTTCTTGGCGTATCTCGGAGACTATAAGAGCTAGAGCCACCAATAATAATATATTCTCGTAAAGGAAATGGGAATGGATGCTCTTATTGAATATTGGAAGCTTCATAGCGATCATACTCTTAGTTTACAAGTTATTCAAGAATTTATTTTCCATAGTGGGGCCAAGCGCAGCCGATGTGTAAAGTGCGTAGGTTAGTTCGTGCGTTTGTGTGTGTGTGTATGTGTGACTGTGAATGTGTGTATAAATGCAAAGAGCTTTAAACGTATGTAACGACAGCTCGCCGCTGGATTCAGGGTATCTCCTAGTCGGGGACGCCCGACCAGAGCCATCTTACTTGTTTATACTCGTTTATATTTTATTTTTGTGCTCCCATAATACTAGGTTACATGTTTTCCTTGATATTACACCGTGAACGAGTAATCCACTTCCGGTTACACCTGACTGCAACGTTCTCACTTGTTATTAATATTTTGGTTAATTTTTAATCCCACTAGTGAACGGAAAGGGGAATTCGTCCGCGGCATAGCCCGTCTACCGCGGGACGTCGAAAAATAAAACTGGAGGACGAAAGCTATCCAGAGTACGCATACTACCGGCCGTGCACCTCCTTGCTCATGAATCCTTCGGCATATGCTGTTCCACCTTGGATTGGGGTAATTTTCTGAAGAGTTGTCTTTTCTTTTCGGCAGAGACATGATCATGCCAAGAATTTGCTTCCAGCCGCCCTCACGAGGAGGGTCAAGTCGCACTTCTAAAAGTGTGTGCATATTCGGCGCGTATTATTCAAGTAATAATTACACTCCAGTCCCCTTGCACACCAGTTAGCTGACGGCTATTGATGTTGTGCTTATATCGAGTTTTGGACATTTTGGGCGCGGTAGTGAGCGTAGCCAATATGATCTTTACAGGAGGTCATCAGCAATCTGTCGGTATACATTTTATGCATCTAGCTTCAAAAGTGAGGGAGATATATAGATTTAATCGAATTGCCACGCCCCCAGTGGGCGCACCCTTATACCCATAACACTTTATTTGATGACGGAATATTCGAGTATATATTTCAAATTTCAAGTGTCTCGCTTCAATAGCGGCGAAAAAAATTGCGCTCATACGGACAGACGGATGAACATCATGACGGACATTGCACAAACCCAATATACTAGTTTCACTTCGTGAACGAGTATAAAAAAACAGGTACTAGCGTTCCTGGATGAAGGAAGCACAACTACCATGTTGGACATGGGTATAGCACGAGAAGGCGGAATATAGGAAAAAATGAGCGATTCTGATTTGGGTGGGTAGGCGAATCGTACCGTAGTGAGCAAAATGCCGAGACTGCCACTTACAAATTAGCGGCGGCAGCCTAAAATATGACGTACAAAATGTTGGATTAATAAAGGACGTAGCCTTTCCAACTCAGCAAGTCAACTACCAGAAAACACATGAACGATATCCGTACATACAAATTGTGATTTACATATGTTTGATTATCCTAATAGGGTGTTTAGACCGGGGTCACTACCGCAACTGCAGTGGTATTTCGCAATTTCCGATTTTGTCCCATAAGAAAAGCACGGGTTTGTGTGTGTGTCAAGCTGGCCGATAGTCCTATGGGGCGAAGCATTCCCGTCCATTCAAAAGTTATCTTCTCCGTGACCAAAGCCTTCATTTAAATATACGTGTAATTATGATTACCAAAGTATGTTGTTTTATTTACTCAAATATTGCTGCCAGCACCAGCCAACAACGACGCAATAAAAGTGTTTGACATTGATGTGCCAAGATGCAGCTGAGAGAGGTGCATCATAACAACAAGTGCCTCGGCATCCTCGATGTCGGACGGCAGAAAGCGGGTCCACGTTTTGATCTTTCACTTTAATATTGCTCATAAAATCAATTTTTTTTACAATTTTAATTGACGTCGACACGCAGCCTTAATAGCGATCAGCTGTTTACTGAGTGCAGTTCCGGTAGCGGCTGGTGTAAACAAGTCTTTCATTTGCAACTTTAACAGACTGAGTTAAATCCGGTGTAAAAACCCTATAAGCCGCTGCTTCTGATTGGACAGCAACCTGGAAAATTAATCACATCACAAACCATCGTTATCACTGGAGCCAATGGCCAATTATGTCAAAGACAAAACTTGAATGAGCTATGCATGGTCTTGAAAATTAAATATAGCGGGATTAAAATTTGTATGCTGCCATATGAATGACGAAAACCTTCAGGATATGGACAAAACTAAATCAGTGAACTGGCATAACCACAATATAATATAAAATAAAGCTACCATGGAAAGTTGTCAGCATCCAAATGCCAAATAGCAGACCAATGGCTGAGAAAAGATTCAAATCTCGATTGGAAACTGCTGCGCAATAGTCATATGGCTAATACGTATCAAAAGGGAATAGATAAACTGCTCGCAAATGGATATGCCATAGTATTGAAAGATCAGCATATCCAATTTCACAGTTATTAATCCAAAGAAACATGGAAAAGTAAGACTAGTCTTCGATGATATCGGCGGAATGCAACGGTACATCGTTAAACCAAAACTTACTTAATGGACCAAGTTGACTTACATCAATAGGAGGCGTATTAATGCGATTTCGTTTGTATCCAGTCGCCTATGCTTGGGACGTAAAAGAAATGTTCAACCAGGTAAAAATTGACAACGACGACACAGCAGCACATTTCTTCTTGTAAAGAATCTTGCAAATGGAAAATGACGCAACAGTTTATCAAATGCAGTCAATGATATTTGGCTCAATATCTTCGCCCTTCATTTCGTAATTTGTTAAAAATCACAACGCTGAACAGTACAAAACTTCGGAACCTGAAGCCGTGCGGGGAATCATCGAAAACCATAATGTAGACGATTATCTGGAACCTAAACCAACGGTAGCAGAAGAACTTTATTTTAAACAACAATCAGTCTGGTTTTTCGACTAACAGGCAGCTCTGAAACTAATGTACTGCAATTGTGAGTGCCTTTATGTGCACTATCGTTACAGTAGTTGGCATGGGGGATTTGCACATTTTTCTCGAAGCTGCTCGACGTTAGCATGAATGTTTCTATAGCTCGAGCTAGAGCCACCAATAAAAATATGTTCTCGTAAAGGATATGCAGATTTTGAATATTTCGGATTTTGGTTATCGCCATATCAAAAAAACGCACATCAAATACTCTAGACTTGCGCTTTGGTTTGTGAATAGATTTGGATGCTCTTATTAAACACTGAATGTTTCATAGCGATCATACTCTTAGCTTAGAAGTTATTCAAGAGTTTATTTTCCGTAGTGGGGCCAAGCGCAGCCGATGTGTAAAGTGCGTAGGTTAGTTCGTGCGTTTGTGTGTGTGTGTATGTGTGACTTTGTGAATGTGTGTATGAATGCAAAGACATATCAACGTATGTAACGACAGCTCGCCGCTGGGTTCAGGGTATCTCCTAGTCGGGCACTCCCGACCAAAAACATCTTACTTGTTTATACTCGTTTATATTTTTTTTGTGCACCCATAATGTTAGGTTACATGTTTTCGTTGTTATTACACCGTGAACGAGTAATCCACTTCCGGTTACACCCGACTGCAACGTTCTCATTTGTTATTAATATTTTGGTTCATTTTGAATCCCACTAGTGAACGGGAAGGGGAATTCGTCCGCGGCATAGCCCGTCTACCGCGGGACGTCGAAAAATAAAACTGGAGGACGAAAGCTATCCAGAGTACGCATACTACCGGCCGTGCACCTCCTCATATGCTGTTCCACCTTGGATTGGGGTAATTTTCTGAAGAGTTGTCTTTTCTTTGCCCGACTACCATTAGTAAGCACCCTCGGCAGAGACATGATCATGCCAAGAATCTGCTTCCAGCCGCCCTCACGAGAAGGGTCTAGTTGCACTTCTAAAAGTGTGTGCAGTTATGGCGCGTATTATTCAAGTAATAATTACACTCCAGTCCCCTTGCAGACCAGTTAGCTGACGGCTATTGATGTTGTGCTTATATCGAGTTTTGGACATTTTGGGCGCGGTAGTGAGCGTAGCCAATATGATCTTTACAGGAGGTCATCAGCAATCTGTCGGTATACATTTTATGCATCTAGCTTCAAAAGTGAGGGAGATATATAGATTTAATCGAATTGCCACGCCCCCAGTGGGCGCACTCCTAAACCTATAACACTTTATTTGATGACGGTATATTCGAGTATACATTTCAAATTTCAAGTGTCTCGCTTCAATAGCGGCGAAAAAAATTTCGCTCATACGGACAGACGCCGAACAGCATGACGGACATTGCACAAACCCAATATACTAGTTTCACTTCGTGAACGAGTATAAAAAAACAGGTACTAGCGTTCCTGGATGAAGGAAGCACAACTACCATGTTGGACATGGGTATAGCACGAGAAGGCGGAATATAGGAAAAAATGTGCGATTCTGCTTTGAGTTGGTAGGCGAATCGTACCGTAGTGAGCAAAATGCCGAGACTGCCAATTACAAATTAGCGGCGGCAGCCTAAAATATGACGTACAAAATGTTGGATTAATAAAGGACCTAGACTTTCCAGCAAGTCAACTACCAGAAAAGACATGAACGATATCCGTACATAGAAATTGTGATTTACATAAGTTTGATTATCCTAATAGGCTGTTTAGACCGGGGTCACTACCGCAACTGCAGTGGAATTTCGCAATTTCCGCTTTCGCCCCATAAGAAAAACACGGGTTTGTGTGTGTGTCAAGCTGGCCGCTAGTCCTCTGTGGCCGCTGCTGCTCAAATATTGGTAGGGTTGCATTTTGATTTTAGCTGTTAACATTTGGTAGTTCTAGTATATAAGTTAACATAACAGTACGGCCGGGTCCCCGACTCCAACACATTTGCTGACTCAGCTCTGGGTCGAATGTTGTTGCTTTAACGTAACGTTGCGGCCGGGTCTTTGACTCCAGCACAGACGCTTACTCAGCTCTGGGCTAGATGTCGTTGCATAGCAGGCAATGCACGAGATGCAAGCTAAACATTTCTGTGGCCGCTATGATTTCACTTTTTATATTTTTGTTAACTTTAAGTGAATAATAATGTCTTAGCTCTTAGTTCTAATTTGATTTACGCTGCGACCAGTCGTCCAGCGAGTTTTGAGCTCACTCACGCTTCAAACGAAGACGTGTTTAATTACATCATAATCAATAAATAAATCAGTTTCAAACATAACACATAATCTTATTAATTGGCGCCCAACCTAACCAGACTCGCGAGCTCGTAACCAAGTCGCGTAGCCGGAAGTGCAAAAACGATCTATTTGATCTTGTGTTTAAAAAAAAAAAAATTATAAACAAACAAAGTCGCCCATCAAACGTTGAGGCACACTCTATAAACAAATTTGTGCTGTGTTTTTGAAACAAAAAACTTTGTCTCATGTGGCAATAAAACCTGCGCTGAACGAAACACAATTTACACATAATTTACGCCCAGTGCAGTGGTTGCTGACCTACGTCAACTTGGTCAGTGCGTGTGTGTTGAAGCACACGAATTATTTTTTTTGTACACCAAAGCCGCTGGAGCTCTTCGGGCAGCGGAGTGTCACCAGTACAGCGAACAAGCTAATCTGGGCAGCGTTGAGAACTCTTTTACCGACTGCAGCGAGGGAAACAGCATCGCCGGCGGAATTTATTTATATAAGGCTAGAACTACCCCGTTCTCAAGAGTGGGTTGTAAGTGGGTTGCTCAGCAACGAAAATTTTAAGTCTCGTGGAAAAAAGAAAATTTGAAAATAAATGAGCTCCATATTTTGAACACATTATACTGTTTTGTGTATCATCTTGTTTTGCAAATCCGGTCAAGTTTCTGTGAAATATAAGAAACGTTTGGCGCTTTCGACCATCGTTTCAGTAAATAATAAATTTATAAACAAATTATTTTTATTTTCTCTTTACTATTTGATGATCTGATTCTGTAACTAGTTGACTTTTGTCACTTATCATTGCAACTCATGAATAGGGCATTCCTAAAATATAGAGACCCCACTTCAAAAGATTGCGATTCAGAAAGCTCAGATAGTGACGATAGAGTAAAACTAGACATAGGAGACTTAGAAGACTGTTTGCCAAAACCGACTCCCTCAACCAAGACAAACATGGATCCCCAACAAATTATAATGTTGGTCGACTCAGCGGTTGCAGCTGCGCTAGCAACGCAAGCGCAGGCATTTAATAGCAAGGGATGCCGCTCTAAACAGACAAATAGCTGAATTGACACAAAGGGTAACAGAAATGAAAGTCACAGCACCCCCAATCAAAACGTTTGAAGAAATACAAATCGTCGACGACACTCGTTGTGATGAACCTTTAGATGCGATTAAATGCCTGCCCGAGTTTACAGGGTCCCAAGCAGCTTATGTTTCATGGCGACAAGCGGCAACGGCAGCATACAAAATATTTAGGCGGTATAACGGTAGCTCTCGCCATTATCAAGCTGTCATTATAATCAGAAGCAAGATAAGGGATTCAGCCGACACAGTTTTGGCTTCATTTGCAACAAAATTGAATTTTGATGCCATCATTGACCGTTTAGATTTCACGTACAGTGACAAGAGACTGCTCCATGTCATTGAACAAGAAATGGGCACTCTCAGGCAAGGGCAACTTACCCTGCCTCAATATTATGACAAAGTTGAGAAAAAGCTCACTTTGCTCATAAACAAAGTCAATATGACGTACGACCCAGAACTAGCGAGAGGTATGTGCGAGGAGTTTAGGGGTGACGCTTTGCGCGTATTCATCTCTGGTCTTAGGCGCAGTCTCACCGATGTCCTCTTTGCGGCACACCCGCCTGATCTTCCTTCAGCGTTAGCGCTCGCACGGGAAATAGAGGCCAATCACGAAAGATACACTTTTGCGGCGAACTATGCCAAACGTGTTGAGGAGAAGGCTCGGAGACCCGACCCGACTCAGCAACGGCAAAAAGGCTCATATGCAACAGAGGCACAGCCTGGCTTTGCAAAAAGCCCACACTACACGCGGCAACAAAAACCCCAACAGCCCAAACAGACCGACCAGCGTAGTGGTAGACAACGTAACGGCTGCGATGATCAGCAACCAATGGATGTTGACCCTTCAATGTCTAAAGTCCTGATGCCATCGCAGGCGCCAAAGTATGTCAACTCAAGTAACCCACAAGCTTACAAAAGAACTAGCACCTCTGACCGAACAACGGGTCAGAGGCGCCAAATGGTAAATCACACTACTCAGAGCCAAGAATGTGGGTCTGAGGAATACGCAGCGGCAGCAAGAAGTGCTGAGGCACAAATAGCTGACGACTCGGATGGGGATTCTGACGCTCTCAATTTTTTAGGGGTAGGTCCCTGCTGCCCTTCATCAGGCGGGAAATAGCGGGGACCCAGATGAAGTTCCTTATCGACACAGGTGCGGCGAAGAATTATATTCGTCCGCACCATGGGCTAAAAGGAGTCCGCCCAGTCGATAATCCGTTTACCACTCACTCCATCCATGGCATGACCAAAATCTCAGAGAAATGCTATGTATCAATGTTTGGAAAAATGGCTACCTTTTTTCTACTCTCAGAACTTTCCACCTTTGATGGGATTATAGGCCTCGACCTGTTAATACAAGTCGGAGCAGAGCTTTGCCTAAGCTCCAGCCAACTCAAGTTTGGCAATACTTCAGAACCAATTTTGTACCATAAATGTGTGGATGTCAATTTCACTAACGTAGATTGCGCAGACGCACCTCCCCTGATACGAGACAAATTTTTGAAAATGTTGATGAATAGGAAGAAAGCTTTCGCAGACGCTAACGAAGCACTGCCATATAACACTTCCGTTGTGGCCACAATTAGGACTGTTGATGATCAACCTATCTATGCTAAGCTATACCCATATCCTATGGGTGCAGCCCAATTTGTCAACAAAGAAATTCAGGATCTCTTAAAAAATGGTATAATCCAGAAATCCGTTTCACCATATAGCAACCCAATTTGGGTGGTTGAAAAAAAGGGCACGGATGAAATGGGTAACAGAAAAATGCGCCTCGTGATGGATTTTCGGAAACTCAATGAAAGAACCATACCAGACAGGCACCCCATGCCCAATATCTCTATGATTCTGGGAAATTTAGGTAAAGCCAAGTACTTTTCGACCCTGGATCTTAAGTCTGGCTACCACCAAATCACGCTTGCAGAGCGTGATCGCGAAAAAACCTCTTTTTCGGTAAATGGAGGGAAGTACGAGTTTTGTCGGCTTCCTTTCGGCTTGAGAAACGCCGCTAGCATTTTCCAGAGATGAAGAATCCCATGTCAGACATGTCGACTGGGTGTTAAAAAGCTTGCAGGAGGCAAATATGAGGGTATCTGAGGAGAAATCGCGCTTTTTTAAGAAAAATGTAAGTTTCCTTGGATTTGTTGTCACTAGTGATGGTGCCACAACAGACCCAGAGAAAGTTAAGGCCATTCAGGAGTTCCCAGAGCCCAAGACAGTTTTCGAAGTCAGATCATTCTTGGGACTTGCTAGCTATTATAGATGCTTCATTAAAGATTTTGCATCGATAGCGAAACCCATTTCCGACATCCTAAAGGGGGAAAATGGTTCAGTCAGTAAACATAGATCACACAAAATTTCGGTCGAATTTTCTGATCAACAACGCAGCGCTTTTCAGAAGCTGCGGAACATATTGGCATCCGAGGATGTCATGCTTCGATACCCTGACTTTAAAAAGCCGTTCGATCTAACGACTGACGCTTCAGGACACGGTATTGGAGCAGTACTTTCACAGGAAAATCGCCCAATCACAATGATCTCTAGGACATTGAGAAGCCCAGAGGTTAACTATGCAACGAATGAGAGAGAGCTTCTAGCCATCGTTTGGGCTCTTGGCAAGTTGCGCCATTATTTATACGGCGTAAAAGACATCAACATATTCACAGACCACCAGCCACTGGCATTCGCCGTATCTGAATCCAACCCAAACGCTAAAATCAAGCGATGGAAGGCACGCATTGAGGAGTCCAATGCGCACATTTTCTACAAACCAGGAAAAGAAAATCTAGTTGCTGATGCTCTGTCCAGACAGCAGCTCAATGCATTGAGCCAGCAAGATGCTGGTTCCTGCATCGCGACAGCTCATAGCGAGCTCTCCTTGACATACACCATTGAATCAACTGACAAGCCCTTGAACTGCTTCCAGAACCAGATAATTCTTGAAGAGGCACGTTTTCCACTAAAGCGTAGCTTCATCCTGTTTGGAAACAAAAGGCGACACTCGCTAAGTTTCGTCTGCAGATATTCACTTCTCGAAGAATTATGGGAAGTTATCAAGCCTAATGTGGTAAATGCACTGCACTGCGATTTACACACTTTGGCACTAGTGCAGGATGATTTGGTTCGGAAATTTCCGACTACAAAGTTCTGGCACTGCAGGAATCGGGTCGTAGACATTTTTAGTGTTAGCGAAAGAAGAGAAATTCTCATCACGGAACACAACAGAGCACACAGGGCAGCGCAAGAAAACGTTAAGCAGGTCCTCTCAGAGTATTACTTCCCAAAAATGACAAAGTTAGCCAATGAAATTGTACAGAACTGCAAGACCTGCGCTAGGGCTAAATACGATAGACACCCCAAAAAACAGGAAATTGGCGAGACGCCAATCTCTTCGCGTGCAGGGGAAATGTTGCATGTGGACATTTTTTCCACGGACAACAAATTTTTCCTGACTTGCCTTGATAAGTTCTTGAAATTCGCTGTAGTTCAGCCAATCCCATCTAGGACAATAGAGGATCTGAAGGTGCCGCTGTTACAGCTCATGAATTTCTTCCCGAGGGTTGAGACAATCTATTGCGACAATGAGCCAGCTTTAAGCTCCCAAACTATCATCTCACTGCTGATGAACAATTATGGAGTCAGCATTGCAAACGCGCCGCCCCTGCATAGCGTTTCTAACGGACAGGTCGAGCGATTTCATAGTACCTTGTTAGAACTCGCCAGATGTCTGAAGATCGATAAAAACATGAGCGATACCGTGGAAATAATTTTGTTGTCCACGGTGGAATACAATAAGACAATCCACTCTGTCACTAATGAACGACCAGTCGATGTTGTCCGTTCCCTCCCAGAAGAATCACAATTGAAAATTCAGAACAAGCTCAAGAAGGCACAAGACACGCTAAGAGCTAGGGAAAATGACTCTCGACAGAATAGGGTCTTTGAAGTTGGGGAAAAGGTGTTGGTGAAGTCTAATCGCAAGCTTGGAAACAAACTCACACCTTTGTGTGAAGAGCGAGCCGTGGAAGCTGACCTGGGAACCACAGTTCTCATTAAAGGGAGGGTGGTCCACAAGGACAACTTGAGGTAGAGTTTTTCCAGTTTTCCTTTTTATCATTAAAATTTTTTCCCTTATCGCGCCATTAGGCATTTTTCTCATATGTTAAGCTAATAGGATGTAAGATTTTACGCCACTTGGCACCTCATTTTAGATAAGTTTTGGTGATGGGACGTTCAATGTTAAAAAAAAGAAAAAAAAAAAGAGTAATTTCCACTTCACAGGTTTGGGCTTCTGACACTGTTCCTTCTCACGACGGCAATTCAAACAATAGACAGGTAGAAATAAATACTAGAGAACAGGATCAGATCAATCAACTTACCTACACGGTAAACCAAATTTTGAAGGTCACCAAGGATAGGCAAATCGATTCTGGCCATTTATACGAAACACTTTTGGCCAGGAACAGAATGTTACTGATGGAATTGCAAAACATAATGCTCGCAATTACTCTCGCTAAAGCCAACATCAAACATCAGCAGACTTAAAATCCGTTTGGCATGAGGAGCCCACAGATACCCCCCATTGCCGACATAATGTCCCCTGCGTCCGTAAAAGTGCTACAATCCACAAACATTATTTATTTTATAATTTCATTTCCAAAAATTAAGTACACCTGTAGGAAAATTACGCTCTTCCCGGTCTCGCACAAGAGTCACATACTGCGAATGGATAATAACATCGTTGCCGAGTGCCAAGACCAAATTTATGCGCTAAAAAGTTGCACAGCCGCAGCGAGAACAACCTTCTGTCAATTATCAACAGCTCATTGCGAAACCCAACCAAGCAATCTGAATGCGGTCACATGGGTTGACGACGGAATCATTATCATCATCGACGTAGCGGCTTTGGTCTGCATTGACAACGGCGCTGAGACCTGGGTGCGTGGTACTCAATTAATCACGTTCAACAATTGGATCACGGTAAACGGAACAAAATACATCAATCGCAACAACGTTCCGAACCGGTTCCCAGACATCCCAGCTTCCCCCCTGTTGAACGTCACGGGTCATCAAGACATTCTTAGTCTCCCCTACCTTCATCGACTGAACGAACGTAACCTGGAGACAATACGGGAAGTCAGAGACGATATAGGCAATATCAACACAGCTATAATATTGCTTCTTTTGGGTGTGGCCTGTGATATGGTTATCTGCATCGGTTTTACCTATTGGCGAATCACCAGGAAGAGGATCGCAGCTAGGAGAATGAACGAGGTGATCGCTGAAATAGGATCGGCCGAGGGCGGCCTTAACTTGAGGGGGAGTAGTTAACATAACAGTACGGCCGGGTCCCCGACTCCAACACAGATGCTGACTCAGCTCTGGGTCGAATGTCGTTGCTTTAACGTAACGTTGCGGCTTTTGACTCCAGCACAGACGCTAACTCAGCTCTGGGCCGGATGTCGTTGCATAGCAGGCAATGCACGAGATGCAAGCTAGGCATTTCTGTGGCCGCTATGATTTCACTTTTTATATTTTTGTTAACTTTAAGTGAATTTGATTTACGCTGCGACCAGTCGTCCAGCGAGTTTTGAGCTCACTCACGCTTCAAACGAAGACGTGTTTAATTACATCATAATCAATAAATAAATCAGTTTCAAACATAACAAATAATCTTATTAATTTATAGGTATTTTTTTGTTCTGTTTTATTGGATTGAAATGAGCAACGGATGAGTTTTAATGGGGCGCGAAATGGATACGCAAACAGTTACAAAGAGGATCTCCTTTTGTATATGTACATATATGTATATATATACAGGATACTGATGCAATCGAAGCATTCCCGTCCATTCAAAAGTTATCTTCTCCCTGACCAAAGCGTTCCTTTAAATATACGTGTAATTATGATTACCAAATTATGTTGTTTTATTTACTCACATATTGCTGCCAGCACCAGCCAACAACGACGCAATAAAAGTGTTTGACATTGATGTGCCAAGATGCAGCTGAGAGAGGTGCATCATAACAACAAGTGCCTCGGCATCCTCGATGTCGGACGGCAGAAAGCGGGTCCACGTTTTTATCTTTCACTTTAATATTACTCATAAAATCAATTTTTTTTTACAACGCAAACTAATGTTATCATTGGAGCCAATGGGCCAATCATGTCAAAGACAAAACTTGAATGAGCTATGCATGGTCTTGTAAAATTAAATATAGCGGGATTAAACTTTGTATGCTGCCATATGAATGACGAAAACCTTCAGGACATGGACAAAACTAAATCAGTAGATGAACTGGCATCACCACAATATAATATAAAATAAAGCTACCATGGAAAGTTGTCAGCATTCAAATGCCAAATAGCAGACCAATGGCTGAGAAGAGATTCAAATCTCGATTGAAAACTGCTGCGCAATAGTCATATGGCTAATACGTATCAAAATTAAATGGATAAACTGCTCGCAAATGGATATGCCATAATATTGAAAGATCAGCATATCCAAATTCACAGTTATTAATCCAAAGAAAAATGGAAAAGTAAGACTAGTGTTCGATGATATCGGCGGAATGCAACGGTACATCGTTAAACCAAAACTTACTTAATGGACCAAATTGACTTACAACAATAGGAGGCGTATTAATGCGATTTCGTTTGTATCCAGTCGCCTATGCTTCGGACGTAAAAGAAATGTTCAACCAGGTAAAAATTGACAACGACGACACAGCAGTAAATTTCTTCTTGTAAAGAATCTTGCAAATGGAAAAGGAAAAGCTAATGTACTGTAAACGTGAGTGCCTGTACTTACCTATACAGTAGCCTTTGTGGCGCTTTTATGTGCACTATCGTTACAGTAGTTGGCATGGGGGGTTTGCAAATTTTTCTCGAAGCTGCTCGACGTTAGCATGAATGTTGATATAGCTCGAGCTAGAGCCACCAATAAAAATATGTTCTCGTAAAGGATATGCAGATTTTGAATATTTCGGATTTTGGTTATCGCCATATCAAAAAAACGCACATCAAATACTCCAGACTTGCGCTTTGGTTTGTGCATAGATTTGGATGCTCTTATTAAACACTGAAAGTTTCATAGCGATCATACTCTTAGCTTAGAAGTTATTCAAGAGTTTATTTTCCGTAGTGGGTCCAAGCGCAGCCGATGTGTAAAGTGCGTAGGTTAGTTCGTGCGTTTGTGTGTGTGTGTATGTGTGACTTTGTGAATGTGTGTATGAATGCAAAGACATATCAACGTATGTAACGACAGCTCGCCGCTGGGTTCAGGGTATCTCCTAGTCGGGCACTCCCGACCAAAAACATCTTACTTGTTTATACTCGTTTATATTTTTTTTGTGCACCCATAATGCTAGGTTACATGTTTTCGTTGTTATTACACCGTGAACGAGTAATCCACTTCCGGTTACACCCGACTGCAACGTTCTCCTTTGTTATTAATATTTTGGTTCATTTTGAATCCCACTAGTGAACGGGAAGGGGAATTCGTCCGCGGCATAGCCCGTCTACCGCGGGACGTCGAAAAATAAAACTGGAGGACGAAAGCTATCCAGAGTACGCATACTACCGGCCGTGCACCTCCTCATATGCTGTTCCACCTTGGATTGGGGTAATTTTCTGAAGAGTTGTCTTTTCTTTGCCCGACTACCATTAGTAAGCACCCTCGGCAGAGACATGATCATGCCAAGAATCTGCTTCCAGCCGCCCTCACGAGAAGGGTCTAGTCGCACTTCTAAAAGTGTGTGCAGATATGGCGCGTATTATTCAAGTAATAATAACACTCCAGTCCCCTTGCACACCAGTTAGCTGACGGCTATTGATGTTGTGCTTATATCGAGTTTTGGACATTTTGGGCGCGGTAGTGAGCGTAGCCAATATGATCTTTACAGGAGGTCATCAGCAATCTGTCGGTATACATTTTATGCATCTAGCTTCAAAAGTGAGGGAGATATATAGATTTAATCGAATTGCCACGCCCCCAGTAGGCGCACCCCTAAACCCATAACACTTTATTTGATGACGGTATATTCGAGTATACATTTCAAATTTCAAGTGTCTCGCTTCATACGGACAGACGGACGAACATCATGACGGACATTGCACAAACCCAATATACTAGTTTCACTTCGTGAACGAGTATAAAAAAACAGGTACTAGCGTTCCTGGATGAAGGAAGCACAACTACCATGTTGGACATGGGTATAGCATGAGAAGGCGGAATATAGGAAAAAATGAGCGATTCTGCTTTGGGTGGGTGGGCGAATTGTACCGTAGTGAGCAAAATACCGAGACTGCCACTTACAAATTAGCGGCGGCAGCCTAAAATATGACGTACAAAATGTTGGATTAATAAAGGACCTAGACTTTCCAACTCAGCAAGTCAACTACCAGAAAAGACATGAACGATATCCGTACATAAAAATTGTGATTTACATAAGTTTGATTATCCTAATATGGTGTTTAGACCGGGGTCACCGCAACTGCAGTGGAATTTCGCAATTTCCGCTTTCGCCCCATAAGAAAAAAACGGGTTTGTGTATGTGTGAAGCTGGCCGATAGTCCTCTGTTGTCGCTGCTGCGCAAATATTGGTAGGGTTGCAATTTGATTTTAGCTGTTAACATTTAGCAGTTCTAGTATATAGGTATTTTTTTTGTTCTGTTTTATTGATTTGAAATGAGCAATGGATGAGTTTTAATTGGGCGCGAAATGGACACGCAAACAGTTACAAAGAGGATATCCTTTTGTATATGTACATATATGTATATATATACAGGATACTGATACTGATCGAAGCATTCCCGTTCATTCAAAAGTTATCTTCTCCCTGACCAAAGCGTTCCTTTATGATTACCAAATTATGTTGTTTTATTTACTCACATATTGCTGCCAGCACCAGCCAACAACGACGCAATAAAAGTGTTTGACATTGATGTGCCAAGATGCAGCTGAGAGAGGTGCATCATAACAACAAGTGCCTCGGCATCCTCGATGTCGGACGGCAGAAAGCGGTTTGATCTTTCACTTTAATATTACTCAAAAAATCAATTTTTTGTACAATTTTAATTGACGTCGACACGCAGCGTTAATAGCGATCAGCTGTTTACTGAGTGCAGTTCCGGTAGCGGCTGGTGTAAACAAGTCTTTCATTTGCGACTTTAACAGACTCAGTTAAATCCGGTGTAAAAACCCTATAAGCCGCTGCTTCTGATTGGACAGCAACCTGGAAAATTAATCACATCACAAACCATCGTTATCACTGGAGCCAATGGCCAATTATGTCAAAGACAAAACTTGAATGAGCTATGCATGGTCTTGTAAAATTAAATAAAGCGGGATTAAACTTTGTATGCTGCCATATGAATGACGAAAACCTTCAGAAAATGGATAAAACTAAATCAGTGAACTGGCATCACCACAATATAATATAAAATAAAGCTACCATGGAAAGTTGTCAGCATCCAAATGCCAAATAGCAGACCAATGGCTGAGAAAAGATCCAAATCTCGATTGGAAACTGCTGCGCAATCGTCATAAGGCTAATACGTATCAAAAGGGAATAGATAAACTGCTCGCAAATGGATATGCCATAGTATTGAAAGATCAGCATATCCAAATTCACAGTTATTAATCCAAAGAAACATGGAAAAGTAAGACTAGTCTTCGATGATATCGGCGGAATGCAACGGTACATCGTTAAACCAAAACTTACTTAATGGACCACATTGACTTACATCAATAGGATGCGTATTAATGCGATTTCGTTTGTATCCAGTCGCCTATGCTTCGGACGTAAAATAAATGTTCAACCATGTAAAAATTGACAACGACGACACAGCAGCACATTTCTTCTTGTAAAGAATCTTGCAAATGGAAAAGGACGCAACAGTTTATCAAATGCAGTCAATGATATTTGGCGCAATATCTTCGCCCTTCATTTCGTAATTTGTTAAAAATCACAACGCTGAACAGTACAAAACTTCGGAGCCTGAAGCCGTTCGGGGAATCATCGAAAACCATAATGTAGACGATTATCTGGAACTTAAACCAACGGTAGCAGAAGAATTTAAAATCATGCAAACCGTAACACAAATTCGTACTGCAGCACATTTTGAAACAATGCAAACGTGAGTGCCTGTACTTACCTATACAGTAGCCTTTGTGCCGCTTTTATGTGCACTGTCGTTACAGCAGTTGGCATGGGGCGTTTGCACATTTTTCTCGAAGCTGTTCGACGTTAGCATGAATGTTGCTATAGCTCGATACATGCGATGCCAGTCGGAAAAATGCTCTATGTTGAGCCCAATTTCGTGCTTACGTGCTTACGAAGGACTGCTGCTCACTTATGTAACCTGGTTAGCGACGTTTAATTTTGTTGGAACCCATCACCATTTCTTAGCACCGGAGAGTTCAAAGATTTCCCCAACTCTATGCATCACGAACAGTTGAAAGTTACGTGGATGCATAATTAGCCACTGGAGGACTGTTTTTGGGTCCGACCAGTTTGTTTGCGCTAAGCGTGCTCCTGGATAGATAAAGGCGTGTGGTGCACTTTGCTTTTTGCGGCCACCAGCACTACATCGATACAGATAACAAACAGGCGAGTATGAGCTAGAACCGACTTGCTTCAAGCATACTATGTGAGTAGAATCTTTGAATCTGGATAGTAACTACCTGCGGCAGTAGTTGTTTCCATTGGCACCAGTCTTCCAGTAGTGAGTCTTCCCATTCAATACTTGCGCGCCATACACGCTGCAGCAAAATCTTTAGACCAACTGTATGACATGCCAGCAGGCCCAAATGATCGAAGATTGATATAAGACCTTGCATGCTCAGCCAGTACGTCAAAGCGGAGTGTCGAGAATCTGCATATAAGCTTTTCAGTTGAGCCAAACTGAACAGGTTTTTGGTTGGCTGCTCTGCTGTTTAGAGTTGTGTGTTTGACTCTGTTTCTTGCAGAGTTCGTTGCGAAGTTACGTATAGTGAATCTGCCTTTTGCATGAACCTCTCGAACCTCGTTGCATACATCGTTAGTTTCTTGGTCACTACCAGCAGATGAAATCGTCCACGTAATGCCCTTTTGTTATAGCTGCATACGTTCGTGGATGCAATACGAACGGCGCACAGCTGAGCCCGAAAGTCACCGCACGCATAACATATACGCTCATCTTATGGTTGTTCTTGTCGTACCATAGGGAGCGTTGCGCATGCATATACTGACTGCGGATGTTGATTCGGTGGAACATTTTCGCGATGTCGCCGTAGACTCCCACTATTCTGACTCCACAGGCTAGCAGAACGAGTGGATTCACACAATCTGAGCCGCTCATTTTATTTAATGATATTCCGTGCGATTTGGCTGCCTCATCCCAGACTAGCCTTATTTTGGTTGGTTTGTTTGTATTTACCGTTATAAATATTTCAGGTACTAAGTATATTTTTCCTGCTTTTTGGTCGCCACATCTGCCAGTTATATCGCGTGGCCCTTTGTTAAGAGATTTTGGACTTGCTTATCGATTTTTGTATACAACTCTTAAGCCATTAGTCGCCTGACTGCGTTTGCGTAGCTTTCCAGTAATGGCTTCAACTCGTTGCGCCACAAAAGTCCGACGTCAAACTGTTCGTCCTGCTTTTGCCAAGTCTGATCTAGAATTTCGATCGCTCTATTATCATCGCGCGAACAGAGATTTCGAGGCGTAATGGCTTCGAGGTTGAAATTATCTTTTATATTGACATGAAGCTCTTGCCAATTATAGTCGCAGTAATGCATTAATACGTGACGCTCTGAAGTTGCTGAGCCTTGGATGTTCCATCCCAGCCGGCATTTAAACGCTATGTTTGCATTGGCAATGCTCTGATTTGGATGGTCCAAACATTATTGAGCTAGTAAAGCTTGTTTTTATTACTGCGGGAGATTCGGATTGAAGCTCTCACCGATGCACTCTCTTAGTGCGTCGTTTCGTTGGTCAACTGTAAACACATTGGCGCTGGTGTATCTTCAGTTTCGAGCTTTTGGTTTGAATGGCTGAAGAGAGTTAGCAGTTAGCTATACTCCGAACTCCGCTCTCATTGTGTGCAGGATTCTGCACGCATTGTTGCTTAGCACATCGCTGTTCTGGCTCATATCTGTTATGTGTGTTGAATGAACTAACCTTATGTGACGAAGCCGTCACTATTGTCGAGCCGCCCCTGCCATACGATATAACCAGTCACTGAATGCTTTAATTAGAGGCACAGCGTCGTCGCGAGGATCCATTGCCCAGCTGAGCTTATATTGATTTCACAGTTTGTCAACTAGCTCTTTTACCAACATCGGATGGTTGAGGTGTGCTTCCAGCTTGCACGTCTTCATTGTGGTGCAGATGTTGCGCACAGCCAACGTGGATTCGATGATGGACTCCAGCTTATCATTGTGTGGAGGTAACTTCCTTACCTTGTCGATCATCCTCTCAAGTATCTGTTGTGGTCTACCAAAGAACAAACAGTAATTGATTGAACAAGCAGCGGACTAGATGTGTCACTGATGTTGGATACACCTGACAGGTCCATCTGGGCAACGATTTTGTATTTCTCCTCGATGAATTTTTGCTCTGCGATTCTCTTTTCCTCCAGCATGTTCAGCATCAGTTGACTAAAATTTCAAAATATTTTTCTATCGGAAGCTTGTGACGGCGCAAGTAAAGCACAGTTCCAAGAAACTGTGTGTGTGTGTGTGTGAACGCACATCAATGTCAGCAACAAAGTTTCTACGAATTCGTAATTAATCACATCACAAACCATCGTCATCACTGGAGCCAATGGAAAAATCATGTCAAAGACAAAACTTGAATGGGCTTTGTATGGTTGTTCGGCTCAGCAGCTAAAAATTGATTTAAAAGCAAAGTCACTCTGTCGTTATTGGCGCTTCTCGCATATCATAACATAACTCAAACTTGTAATCTGTTAATTATCTAGCGCTTCTCGCATTAAGCTCATTGTTGTCTTCTTATCTCGCTCATTTATTCACTTGCACTTTATGCTAAGCAGCTGGCGCATCAATGCTAACGCCGTTGCAAACTTCTTCACAGCTAATACCTTCGCTATATCGCACCGCATTTTGATCGCTAATCATATATTCGCATACATTTATTGCATGTACGCTACAATTATTGCACCATTAAATTAGTGTCATAAATACAAAATACTTCTTGCTTTAAGTGCTAACAAAAAAGCTTGTTAGCCCAATATTTTGGTGACCCCGACGTGATCTTTTAAGTTTTCTTTTGCATAAAAAGAAAAATTACATATATTTATTTGACCTGCAAATTTTGGCAACAGCAAAACGTTCATATACATATGTACAAGTGTCGTGCAGTAAATTTGTAAAGCGGAGTCTGTGTACATAAGCATACATACAGACGCATTGACTCTCTTTAGTTACTCGTATTCTGCTTGCGCGTATATTCGGCTAACTGTTGCGCGCGCCTTCAAGTACAGTAGTGACAATAAGTACTAGGTCAGCGAACTTTGGCGCATATTCTTTGTTCGGTATTTTCGGTTGCCATGGAAAGTTCTAGCGCTGAATCGGCAGCTCAGCCTGCAAATGGGGTGTCTTTTTTGAAACGCAAGGTGGCGTCCTCCTATGAGCGGTTGCAGGCGCTACAATCTAACCTCAACCAAACGCCCCTTGCTAATACGGATGAAATAACGTTGTCAGTGCTGCTTAAGCGGATTGAGAGGATGGAATCTACATTCCAAGAGGCCCATAATAAATTGGAGGAATTGCATTATGACGAAATTGGCAGTGATTTGCGAGAGGAATTTGACGAGCTTTCAGTCACTCTGCAAACGTCGGTGCGGTTCGAAATTGCCGCTGCGTCTATGACCAGATCCAGAGCGTTGCCGGCCTTACCGCCTATCAAGTTGCCGACGTTTTCTGGCGGTATATATGAGTGGGCAGATTTCTTTTCAATGTTCACAACCGTAATTGAAAATCACCCCGAACTCACAAACATCGAAAAATCTCAGCATTTGCAGCTCTGCTTGAATGATTCTGCGCGGGACACCATTCGTTCGTTGGAGATTTCAGAGGCTAATTATTCCATTGCATTAGATTTATTACAAAAACAATTTGATAACCGTCGCTTAGTATTTCAGGCACACATCGTTGAATTGCTTGGGCTCAAGAAAGATGAGAATGGCTCTGCTGGTATGCTGCGCGAATTATCTGACAAGTTTAATGCCCATATTCGTGCTGTGACCAGCCTGGGCAGCAAGGAGCAAATTGCTGGATGCATCATAGTCCAGGTGCTGTTGCAGAAATTGGATCCTGTCACGCTGGCAAAGTGGGAAGAGAAGCTGGAGGATACCGCGTTTGCAAACATGATTCCGTCATGGACACAAATTGCCACATTTTTGGAGCAGCGATGCAGAACACTGGAGAGTGTGGATTATGCTATACGCCGAGCTCTCAGGTGGGCAAGAACATAAAAACTAACCCCAGTAGAACATCACTTGTTGCTACTAACCCGAGGGCCACTGTGACAGCACAGAGCAGGTATATTTTCAATGCCCCAGATTTGGCAATTTATCTCCAGAGCTGCGTCTCAAGGAAGCAAAAAGGTTATCCCTATGCCTCAACTGTCTTAAAGGGACATCTCTTACGCACGTGTAATTCTGAACTTGTCGCACATGTGGCTCCAAACACCATACATTATTGCATTTGGATTTTCGCATTCGATCTCCCAAACTTGCGCTCCAGCTTCTTCAGCCCCTGCCTCTTCTGCTCTTGTTGCCCACAATCTCAGCAGCGAGGTTGTGCTCCTGGCCACTGCTATTGTACTGGTTAAGAATCGCTCTGGGACTGTAATTCCGTGTCGTGCTGTATTGGATGGTGGATCACAGCTGCATTTAATTACGTCTCGATTCGCCCAACAGCTACTGTTACCGTCAACATACAATCTCAAACTTCGAATTATTCTGCAGTCATCACATCAATCGTAGCTCCTGCTATAGCTGATAGCCAACCAAGTGTCGCCCTTAATACAGCTCATTGGAATTTACCTGAAAATATTCGCCTCGCTGATCCTTTCTTCTACAAGCCGCAGCGATTTGGCATTTTCTACGGACTAATGTGTGTCGGACAAATCAAGCGGTACGGCTCTAATGGCCAATTGTCTTTCGTCTGATGTCCAAACGGATTCTGATGGCTTGAATTAATTCTACGATTTTGGGAAGTAGAAAGTCTTCAGACTGCCAAAGCAACAAAGAACCTCCAAAACCTGAAAAAAGATGCCACAGGAGAATACTCCGTGCTTAGTCTGGATCAATTAGGTGAATCTTACCAACAGGCATTTCGCAGATTTATATCGCTTGAGAGGAAGTTACAGCATCATCCTGACCTTAAATCCCAATACTCAGCATTTATTCAAGAGTACATTGAGCTCGGCCATATGAATCTTGTCCCTCCAAAGTCTTTGCGTCTATGCAAATATTTTCTCCCTCATCATTGCGTGATTGATGGTTCAGCTGTTACCAGTACTGGATGTTCGCTGAATGAAGTGTTGATAGCTGGGCCCGTCATACAACCGAAGCTGTTTAATATCTTAATGCGATTTCGAACTTAACCTGTTGCCCTTACTGGAGACATTGGCAAGATGTATCGATATGTCCGAGTTTCATCACCAGAACTACCTACAATGCATCTTGTGGCGAGATTCAACTGAATCTGAAATAAGTGTGTTCCGGTTGGAAAGTTACGTATGGTTTCGTACCAGCTTCATTTCTTGCAGTTCGGGCAATGCAGCAGTTAGCATGGCTCATTTTGTTTAGCAGACACAATCGACTGGCGCTTCATTCCACGCGCTCTCCTCACTTTGGTAGCCTTTGGGAGGCGCGGTTAAAACGACAAAACTCATTTCTACCGAGTGGTGGATCGACTCTTCTAGGATTCGAAGAGTTTCGTACCCTTGTTTGTCACATAACGGCAGTCGTTAACTCTAGACCATTGCTTCCCATTTCAGATCCAGAAGACCTGGACGTTCTAACACCAGCCAACTTTTTGATTGGTGGCCCACAATCCAATTTCACAGAGTCTGATGTGACACGGGTCAACTTTAACCGTCTGGACAGCGGCAACGAGTTTCCTACCTGCATCAAGTTTTTTGGTCCCGCTGGCGAAAAGAATATTTGAATCTTCTTCAAAAGCGTTCTAAATGGCAAACTCCTAAACCTGGTGTGACTCTCCACGACATTGTTCTTGTCAAAGACGAGAATTTACCTCCATTGAAATGGCCGCTAGCGAGAGTGATTGAATTGGTCAAAGGAACAAATGACATCACACGCGTTGCAATTCTCAAGACGGCTACTGGAATATTAAAGCGAGCAATTAATAAGCTGTGTCTGCTTTCCCTTAAGGATCCTGTTGAAGCTCAACCGTTCAACGGAGGGAGTATGTTCGGCTCAGCAGCTAAAAATTGATTTAAAAGTAGTAATTTGTTTTGTATCTTGCCCTGCGAGGCAAGCAAAGTCACTCTGTCGTTATTGGCGCTTCTCGCATATCATAACATAACTCAAACTTGTAATCTGTTAATTATCTAGCGCTTCTCGCATTAAGCTCATTGTTGTCTTCTTATCTCGCTCATTTATTCTCTTGCACTTTATGCTAAGCAGTTGGCGCATCAATGCTAACGTCGCTGCAAAATTATTCTCAGTTAATACTTTCGCTATATCGCATCGCGTTTTGATCACTAATCGTTCGTATATATATATTCGCATACATTTAATTGAATGTTCGCTACAATAATTGCACCATTAAATTAATGTCATAAATTGAAACGAACTCTCGTTTTATTGAATTTTAAACATAAAAAATACTTCTCGCTTTAAGTGCTAACAAAAAAGCTTGTTAGCCCAACAGAACCATTTTATTGGATTAATAGGCATTTTAATTAAATTTCTAGAACCATTCAAAATGTGCCCTGAATAATTAAGCTCTGATAAAGAGGCCACCATTAATGGTCGGACCTATGGTCCGAAAAACTAAAACAAATTTGTATTACAGATTTTTTGGACAGTGACGCTATAATGGAGTTAAAATTAAAAACTTTGGAATCCCGTAAAAAACGATCTAACCCCTCTACAGCGCATTTTGTGGGCTTTTTTTTAAGCCCGCCATTTAAAGAAATGCTCTTTTTATCACAAGAGAAAAAGGAAAATGTATATAGTACAGTAAGGCAATGGTAGCTGAGGTAGGAGAAGTCAACACAACCACAATAGTTTCACGTAATTTACCCCTCCTAAATGTGCAAAAACATTTTCTCGTTTTTGGACTCAAATTTTTCCAAAAATAAAAAAATAGAAAACATCTTCAATAGAAATTGAAATATACGTATATTTGGCAACTCCTTCTATGCCTTGTGAATGCGTGCTAGAGTTTTGGAAAAAAGCGAATAATCTTAAATTATTGCAAGCTCTAGCACGCACAATATTTTCTATCCCAGCGAGCTCTGCCACCAGCGAAAGAGCTCGGGCTTTTTATACCCTGAACCCATTGAAAATCTGTAAAAGGGTATAATGGTTTTGTGCAAATTTATGTAACTGGCAGAAGAAGGCATCTCTGACCACATAAAGCATATATATTCTTGATCAGCATCACTAGCCGATTCGATCTAGCCATGTCCGTCTGTCCGTCCGTCCATCCGTCTGTATGAACGCGTCGATCTCTGAAACTATAGGAGCTAGAGACATCAACTTCTCGGCTATAGATTTGTCCATGGCACGTGCAGATCAAGTTTATTTCAAATGATAGATAACCCACACAATCTTTCTAAAATCGATAAAAATCTACAACAACCTCTAATTTTTTAACATTATTTTGTAGATTATGTATTTTTATATACTATAGAACTATTGCATCAATATACATCAAAATCGGTTAAGAATCACAGAAGTTATTAAAGAAAATGTGTGGTAAAATTTGATCAATTTGACAATCCAATTGGCAGCAAGTGCTGCAATAAGAGCTAGGGATTAAAGTTTAGTTTTCTAAGTTCATGTATACCATTGGCATAACAAGGCTATTAAAAATTATCGATAACTCCGTTTTCTTACTATCGATATTTATCTGCACATGGGAATATGTGTTTGTAGTAGAAGTGTTACCTTCTCCTTCTCCAGACGTCTGACTTCTACTCTAAGTCTATCAAGTTTCTTGCTACACCACGGGTTGTCTTTTTTGGAGGTTATCTCCCTCTCTTGACAGCATGCGTGGTAGGCGTCTGTTATGGTCTCGTTAAGACCTTCCGTTGGAAGTTCAACTCCAACGGCAGGTCTTACTTTCTTCAGTTCGTCTAGCCTACACAGATTTAATCGTAGAGTGGACTGATAGAGTTTCCAGTCTGCTCATTTAGGATTCCTGATTCTTCCTTAATGTCGAATAGTATGATCCTATGGTCCGACATTAAGGGTTTAGAGAGAATCTGGAGCATGCTTCATTGTCAAAGGTTATGTCTAGCACTTCGGCCCTGATCTTAGGTATGAAAGTGGGTTCTGGCCCCAGGGTGAAGATCCATCTCTAGAGTATAATTATGCATGTACTCACTCCTGCCATTGTCGTCTGTGTTGCCCCAAACTGTGTTGTGTGCGTTGGTG
The DNA here is from genome assembly GCA_035041545.1 of Drosophila colorata. Taxonomy (NCBI): domain Eukaryota; kingdom Metazoa; phylum Arthropoda; class Insecta; order Diptera; family Drosophilidae; genus Drosophila; species Drosophila colorata. Next base: position 237,070 of record JAWNLD010000265.1, read on the forward strand.
TCGCCTGCCAGCAGCAGTGGCAGTCTCTTGCTGTTGCAGTAATCCACCAGAGATTGTACTTCGGCGGGTGGCGCTGATGCTCTATCTCGCGGAAAGTATGCTGATGCGAGCATCAGCTGTTTGCGAGGATCTGTGTCGGCAGTGATGAGCACTGCTGCCAGATCTTTGCTAAGAAATTTGGAGAGACAGAGGAAATTTATATTTTTCTTCATCAAGATACAAGCTCTCGGTTTGGTCTCTCGGACATCTGCAATTACCTGCACGCTTTTATGACGCAGACCACATATCTTTCCTCAGACGGTCCGTGGCTCTTGGATGAGCACCAGCCCCTGAAGCCTGGTAACCAACCTGCCGTCAGATCTTCCTCTGACACTTCGTTGGTGGGCGTCTGCTCGTCGTCCAGGTCTTCGTCGCCAGCGCGCTCGCCGTCACTATACATTCTAAGAGCGTCGAGGTCCAGGCCCCTGGTGCTGTCCACCTCCGACTCCATGATCGTCAAAGCCTCAGCTTCCGCTTCGGAGATCACATCCCAATCCGGGCAGTTGCTGCTGGCAAGGTTGGTGTTGCTCCCAACATTGTCTGGCGGCTCTACTTCATTCTCCTCTACACTTTTCTTTTTGTGCAGTCGGCATTCGAGCTGTCCGAAACGGTAGCTAACCAGCATACCGTTTACTTGGAGGAGCTGCAGAGTTGGCTGCTCAATTCCAAGGGTGACGAGCCTGCTTTATCCCGGTGACCGGGATCTGGTCGCACACCTTCAGCACTCCATCCTTGATGGGGATCTTTGGGACGATCTGTTCCAGCCATACTTTGGGATTCTCGTCCCTGCACTCCACTCCTGGCCTAAAGCGAACGCTGTTGAAGTTCAGGCTGTTGGTCCAGTCCTTTCTCATTTCGCGCCCACAGTCACAGTCAGCTCCTCTTCAGACAATTGTCGCCTCGGGAAGTCCCCTGCTATTATGGCTACTTTGATGGCCTTGGTAGTGTTGGCATAGGATACTCGAGTCCTTTTTGGCGCTTTGCGCCGGTCCTCGTCCGTTTGTCGCATTGCGGCTTTCACCTCTGCTTTTTTACTTCTTTGGTAGTGTCTTCAGCTTCATTTTTGGCGAGGTCTGGTACAGCGTCCGCCTACGACCATTTGCTGCTTGTTTCTTGACTCTCGCCACGGGGGACACAGTTTTCGCCCTGTGCTCTAACGCCCTTCTCTTGGCCTCTTCCGGACCCCACCCCAGATACCTAAGATACCATTTTCGGCCTGCTCCGCTTAGGCCTTGCCTGAGCGGATCACCAGGACCGCCAGGCTGTATGGGAGGTAGCGTTCTCCTCGGTGCAGCAGTGGGCTTACTGTTCGCAGCTACTTCCGGCTGGCCAGCTGCTATCGCGGTGCCGGGTACCGTTTTCCCACCCCTTACGTCCGTGCGTACTGTGGTAGCCTTGACTGCCACTTGAAGTGCGAAGACCTCTGCACTCCCGGTGGAGCCTTGCCTATGGGGCGAGCCCCGTTTAGGTGCGGCTGCACCTTTGGAGCGAGGGGCGGGGCCCCTGCGCGGTGTTAATCTACCACCTTCGTCCAGCGACGCCTCTTCCAATCGCTCTGCTATCTGAGATGCGGTTATATCCCGCCTGTTTGTGCTTTTTTTAAAGTTGTCCATAAATTGGTCTCACGGGTGTGGGGGAAAGAATGTCCGCAGTGCCTCGCAGTGTATTGACGAGGCTCCGTAAGCAAACAGTTGGTTACCTCGCATTACACCCTGGCTTAGGGGGATGATGTGACCCCATAGTCTCTGGACCTCAACACTGCCCTACCACCAACCTTGTTATCCGAGTTCTCATCTGAGCCACACCATTGACGGGTGCTAACACAGTTTCGTCGCAGAGCAAACTTAGCCGAAACCTTCCTGTGTTCACAGAAAACTGGAGACCCGTTGCCTGGTCGACACCCTCGAAGAGGGTTCAGTTGGGGATTTCGTAAACCTATTATATAGTAAGAGTGGTTAAAACGATGTATTGTTAAGTTAAAGTAAAGGGAGGACACGTGCCCGAGTGGTGTGGCCCCATGGGTTAGGCTAGCCGAAACCGTTCCAGAAGAAGGTGGCCATACCAAAATTATGAATTGGACCACAGGCAGGGTGGGCGCGCGATTTAGAAACATCGAAACCTCATCCACTTGACAGTCATTTCCGCTTTTGCTGTCGTTTTTCTAATTGACGTTGTTTTGCCGTTACTGTTTAGATGTCCTGAAATGCCGTATGTCTCTCTGTTTGCTTACATTTAGCGGGCATTGGGAAGTATCCAGCAATGGGATCGAGAGCTAGTCGGCGTTGCCCATCGGGAAAATAAAGCTAAAATGCAACATCAATTGACGGAATTATAAATTATAAATTCTTAGTGACAAAAGCTGATGTCAGGCCTCGTTAAGGTAAGATTAGGGGACGCACATATGTTCTCTGGTTTTTTATTAGCCAAGTTAGGGATCGGCTTTCGCTCATGGTAATGGGGTATATTAATAAATATCAAAACTCAAGACCTTTTGGCAAAGTAAAACTGTCAGCATCATTCATGTTAGAATAACAGTAAGACAAAAACTGACCTAGGCTAACAATTCAAATTTCTGTCAAGGTTAATAATTTGGAGTATTAAAAAATGTGTATTGCATATACTGCATAAAAAGAGAATTGAGTGTACACACACATATATATATATATATATTTATATATATATATTCTCTTTTTATGCGGTATATGCAATACACAAAAATCCGCCAAAAAAATTAAAAATAGACTCCTTATATGGTAAAAATAAGGATGCGTTCCATTTCCAAAAAGCGCATAAAATTAAAAGACATACAAAAAGACACTACTTGTATGATAAAAATAGGGATGTGTTCCATAATTTTCGAAATACCAACCCAGGAAAAATTTTCAATAAATTCAACAAGCAATTCAAGCAATCTAAAATTGTAATTTTTATTTCTAAAGAAATTGTTTTTCGTTGCACATTCTTTTTTTTTTCATCGTTAAAACTAATTTTTATATTTTAAAACTTAAATAAAATCAATCTTCTTAATCCACCAAACATTTGTCTTTGTCAGCGAAAGCATTAGCTCCAATTATAATTTATTCTTACAAAAATATTGAGCATACCTAAGTTGCGCTTTTGTTTTGATTATTCTGTATATGTAATATTTAAAAACGGGAATTATATAAAAATCAGCAGAAAAATCGTGCCTCGCAGTGTGTACTCGTTAAGGAGGCCAGGTATTGACGAGGCTCGTCGTTTTTTTAATTGACGTTGTTTTGTCGTTACTGTTTAGATGTCCTGAAATGCCGTATGTCTCTCTGTTTGCTTACATTTAGCGGGCATTGGGAAGTATCCAGCAATGGGATCGAGAGCTAGTCGGCGTTGCCCATCGGGAAAATAAAGCTAAAATGCAACATCAATTGACGGAATTATAAATTATAAATTCTTAGTGAAAAAAGCTGATGTCAGGCCTCGTTAAGGTAAGATTAGGGGACGCACATATGTTCTCTGGTTTTTTATTAGCCAAGTTAGGGATCGGCTTTTGATCATGGTAATGGGGTATATTAATAAATATCAAAACTCATGACCTTTTGGGAAAGTAAAACTGTCAGCAGTCATTCATGTTAGAATAACAGTAAGACAAAAACTGACCTAGGCTAACAATTCAAATTTCTGTCAAGGTTAATAATTTGGAGTATTAAAAAATGTGTATTGCATATACCGCATAAAAAGAGAATTGAGTGTACACACACATATATATATGTAAAGTGCAGAAGTGTCATAGAGATAACACTACCCTGTTAGTTAACATTTTGGATAACTGCAGCCTATCGATAAGTCGTCAGAGTCGATAGAGAAGAAGAAAGTCAAAAGTCGTACAGAGAAGTCGTCGGTTGTCGTCGGTAGGAGCAGAAAGTGGAATTAAAAACGTTGTCCGATCGGTCACAACTAACTTTGTATTATGAACCACATTATCTAATTAAACTTAACTATAATAAATATCTTACATTTGGGGGCTCGTCCGTGTCAAATACAGAGTTAAAGAGCGTCTTACAGTTGCGACCTCGTTCGTTTCGAAAAAGAGTGAAAATGATCGTATAAAGTTGACTGGTGCAAGAGCAGAATTTCGAAAAAGTTGCTAAAGTTGTTATATGCTGCTATAAAGTTGTAAAGTTGCAAAGTTGTTAAAAGTAGCTATAAATATTAAGTTGAACAATTCGAATTCTGTGAGCATAGCCAGAGATCGTGGTGTAATTTCGTCGAACAGTTGTGAAATCAAAAGTCGCCTTAGTGTCGCCGTCATTTTTGTGCAAAACCGTTACGCCGATAAAGAAACAGAATACAAAAGTAGAAACTACAAAACCAAGAGAAACAGGAGTAAAGTTGCGTTCGAGTGCAAATGAGATGGCAGAAGTCGGACTGGAAACATCGCGTGCCAGTGTGAACGAAATGACAGATATAAATGAGAACAATCAGGGAAACAGTATGAACGCGAAAATTGAGCAAATGCTACAACCTTAAGCCTTAAAATAATTTCTGAGGAGCAACGTGAAAACCAAATGAAAATCGCTCCGGATAATTTTGGAAAAATAATAAGCGAGTGTGATGGCAAGTCTGTACCAATAGAAAAGTGGTTCGAAATTTTTGAGAAGAATGCGGACGCGTATGAACTCACAGATAAACAAAAATATGTACAGGCTAGGGGAAAGATGACCGCTGCAGCTAAGCTTTTCCTGGAAGCTGAAATAGTGTCTGACTATGATGAGCTGAAACGCGTATTGTTCGAAGAATTCAAATGTAGCTATAACAGTGCAGACATTCATCAGCAGCTGCAAGATAGAAAGAAGAAGAGCAACGAGACGCTACACGAGTATTTGCTACCTATGAAAAAAATTGCAGCAGTAGGTTATGTTGAAGACGCAGCTGTCATAAGTCATGTTGTGAACGGTATTGACATAAAAAACGAATACAAATGTGCTATGTATCGCTGTAAGTCCTTCAGAGCCTTGAAAGAAGAGTTTGATATATATGAACGTTTAAGCATATCTGAAAAGAAGTACGGTAAAGATCAGCCGAGATCAAGTGTTAAGCAACAAAGCATGCAAAGCGGTAAAAAAGAATATTGTTTCAACTGTGGATCTGGCGAGCACAAACGAAAAGATTGCACAGTCGAAATTAAATGTTTTAAATGTAATCAAAGCGGTCATATCTCTCGTAACTCTCCCGAAAAAGCCGATAAAATTATTGAAGTTGATAAAGTTCGCGTCGTTGCTGATCGCAGTCCCATGAAAGAAGTTCAAATAAATGGTTCTAAAGTTGATTGTCTCATAGATACAGGATCGGATGTGACCATAATTAAAGAGAGTGTCGTGAAGAACATGGAAAACGTTAAGCTTTTTAAAAGCACATCCACGTTGCGCGGTCTGGGCCATACAACAACAAAGCCTATTGGATGCTTTAACGCAGAGGTTATGGTGGACAAGTTGCAGACGGACCAGAAGTTTTTAGTCGTACCCAATAGTCAGATCGATTACGATGCTCTGTTGGGGCATGATTTCATCAAAAAGTTTCGTTTGATCGCCGACAAGCAAGGGTACACGTTTTGGAAGCTAGATGCAGACCCGATGCCGAAAGATGAACATACTCTTATTTATAATGTCACTGAAGAGTCTTCTTTTATAGTTCCGCCACAATATCGCAAAGATGTCGAGCAGATGATAGAGAGCAGCTACCAGACGCCCACAGAAGCTGCAAAAATGTGCCCAATTCAACTGAAGATAGTTCCGGACGGAGTGATTAAGCCGTTTCATCATTCACCGAGTCGTCTAGCAGCTGACGAATCTAGCGCAGTGAAGAAACAAGTCGAGGAATGGGTCGAGCAAGGAATCGTGCGAAAGTCGTCTTCCAACGTAGCGAGTAGAGTTGTCGTCGTTAAAAAGAAGGATGGAACACTGCGAGTTTGCATAGACTACAGAAAGTTGAACAGCATGGTCTTGATAGACTGCTTTCCTGTACCGATGATGGAAGAGATCTTGGAGAAGTTGCAGCAGTTCAAGTGGTTCACCATAATGGACCTAGAAAATGGGTTCTTTCATGTACCCATAGAGGAGCAGAGCAAACCGTATACAGCGTTTGTCACAAAAGAGGGGCTGTTCGAGTTTAACAAGGCACCTTTTGGCTTTAAAAACTCGCCAGCTGCGTTCATTCGGTTCGTAAATTATATTTTTCAAGAACTAATCAATTCTGATGTTATGCAGCTTTATATGGACGACATAATTGTTTAGGCCGAGTCACCCGATATATGCATGCAGAAAACAAAGTTGGTTCTAGAGACAGCCGCGCAATATGGTCTAAAGATAAAATGGAAGAAGTGTAGCTTCATGCAGCCACGCATAAGCTTTCTTATCCATATAATCGAAGACGGTCGAATCTGGCCCGGCAAAGAGAAGACAGCAGCAGTCAGCCGTTTTGCAACGCCTAAGGACATCAAAGCAGTTCAAGCTTTTCTGGGACTCACAGGTTTCTTCAGAAAATTCATTCCTGGGTACGCACAAGTTGCACGGCCGCTCACGAATTTACTTAGGAAAGAAGTGGTGTTCAATATTGGCGAAGCAGAGAACCACGCGCTACGAAGATTAAAGCAGCTACTGGCTATGGAGCCGGTACTAAATATTTATTCACGGGAAGCGCCAACTGAACTCCACACGGATGCATCCTAGGATGGCTTTGGAGCTGTGTTGCTGCAGAAGTTTAATGACAGTTTTCATCCGGTTTATTATTGGAGCAGAAAAACAACAGAAGCTGAGTCTAAGCGTCACAGTTATTACTTAGAAGTGAAGGCAGCATACCTCGCTCTGAAGAAGTTTCGCCACTATCTGTTGGGGATCCAATTTGATCTTGTTACTGATTGTGTGGCGTTTAAGCAGACAACAACTAAAGCAGACATAGTGGACCCAGTGGATTTTGTATATGGACGACTTCACATTCAAAGCAGTACATCGACCAGGCGATAGAATGAGACACGTGGACTGTCTCAGCCGTTTTCCACAGGCGTGCATGTTCGTGACGACCGAACTAATAGCTCGTATAAAAAAGGCACAACAAGAAGACGATTTCATCAAAGCCGTTGTAGAGATCCTGAAGCAACGCCAATACCAAGACTACAAGCTTAAAGGTGATCTACTGTTTAAAGTCGTTAGTGGCAATGAGTTGCTTGCTGTTCCGAAGCGAATGGAACAAGAGGTTATCCAAGGAGCACACGAAGTTGGTCATTTCTCAACAGTCAAGACGATGCACGCAATACAGCAGCAATACTGGATTCCTCACCTTGAGGGAAAGGTATCAAAGTTGATTGCTAACTGTATCAGTTGTATTCTTTTCAGTAAAAAGTTGGGCAAACAAGAGGGCTATCTGCACTGCATAGACAAAGGAGATACGCCACTACACACGCTGCACGTTGATCACTAAGGGCCAATGGACGGAACAGCCAAGCAATACAAATACATTTTGGCAGTTGTAGATGCGTTTTCCAAATTTGTATGGCTGTTTCCAACCAAATCAACTGGCTATGAAGAGGTTATCAAGAGGCTCAGCGACTGGTCAACGGTGTTTGGTTTCCCCAAACGCATAATTAGCGACAGGGGATCAGCGTTTACATCCAGCGCTTTCATCGAGTTTCTCCACGACAACAAAGTAGAGCATGTCTGGACAACGACAGGTGTGGCGAGAGGCAACTGCCAGATTGAGCGAGTAAACCGTTCAATTTTGGGTATCATCGCGAAGCTGTCAATGCATGAGTCAACGAAGTGGTACAAGTATGTGCCCCAGGTCCAGAAGGCGATTAATTCGTACGTGCATGCAACGTTAAAGTCGTCACCATTCGAGGTAATGTTTGGTACGAAGATGCATAGCCAAGCTGAGGATCGACTGTTGGAGGTACTCAACGAGGAGTTGGTTGCGCAATTTAGCGACGAGCGCCAGGATCTGCGTAACCAAGTCAAAGACAACATCGTACAAGCGCAACAAGTCTACAAGCGCAATTATGACAGAAACGGCACGGCTACAGTATGGGAGATCTGGTTGCGATCAAGAGAACGCAGTTCGTTGCAGGACGCAAGTTGGCCAGCGAGTATTTAGGTCCATACGAAGTTACCAAAATCAAACGAAACGGCCGCTATGATGTCAGAAAGGTGGCAAATGTCGAGGGACCAAATATCACAGCAGCTAGCAGTGATAACATGAAATTATGGCTTTTTATGTCAGAGAACGACGAGATATTATCATCTGGGACAGATGAGGAGGATCAGGAGGGCCGAATGTAAAGTGCAGAAGTGTCAAAGAGATAACACTACCCTGTTAGTTAACATTTTGGATAACTGCAGCCTATCGATAAGTCGTCAGAGTCGATAGAGAAGAAGAAAGTCAAAAGTCGTACAGAGAAGTCGTCGGTTGTCGTCGGTAGGAGCAGAAAGTGGAATTAAAAACGTTGTCAGATCGGTCACAACTAACTTTGTATTATGAACCACATTATCTAATTAAACTTAACTATAATAAATATCTTACATATATATATATTTATATATATATTCTCTTTTTATACGGTATATGCAATACACAAAAATCCGCCAAAAAAATTAAAAATAGACTCCTTATATGGTAAAAATAAGGATGCGTTCCATTTCCAAAAAGCGCATAAAATTAAAAGACATACAAAAAGACACTACTTGTATGATAAAAATAGGGATGTGTTCCATAATTTTCGAAATACCAACCCAGGAAAAATTTTCAATAAATTCAACAAGCAATTCAAGCAATCTAAAATTGTAATTTTTATTTCTAAAGAAATTGTTTTTCGTTGCACATTCTTTTTTTTTTCATCGTTAAAACTAATTTTTATATTTTAAAACTTAAATAAAATCAATCTTCTTAATCCACCAAACATTTGTCTTTGTCAGCGAAAGCATTAGCTCCAATTATAATTTATTCTTACAAAAATATTGAGCATACCGTATAACTTCGAAATCACATAAAACAAATACGCATAAAAAGATAATTGAGGGTATTTATTTTTTTGCGGTTAAATATGAGCGTATATAAATGCTAAGAAATTTGTTTTTTTCCTTCTGAAATTCTAAGGTAGTCATTGGTTCGATAAAACAAAAAAGGTAAATGTTATTCCTATAATCTGTCATTATACTTTGACCAAGAGTGTTTACTAATAATTGAATAATAAACAAGCGAGAACATTGCAACCGACAGCGGATTACTCGTTCACTGTGTAATAACAACTAAAACATGTACCCTAGCACTATGTGTATTATTAATAATCATAATATACAAGTATGAAATACCAAAATAAACAAGTGAGAACGTTGCAGTCGGGTGTGACAGACAGCGTTCACAGTGTAATAACAACTAAAACATGTACCCTACCACTATTTGTATTAATTATAATAATAATATAGAAGTATAAAATACCAAAAAAAAACTTTGCCTCTGTTTCTCACAAGTCTCACAACTGTCACCTAAACAGCGTGTTAGGCATTATCACCATGGATCACCAAGACCGCCAGGCTGTCCGGGTTCCGGTATGGGAGGTAGCGTTCTCCTCGGTGCAGCAGTGGGCTTACTGCTCGCAGCTACTTCCGGCTGGCCAGCTGCTATCGCGGTGCCGGGTACCGTACTGCACTCCCGGTGGAGCCTTGCCTATGGGGCGAGCCCCGTTTAGGCGCTGCTGCACCTTTGGAGCGAGGAGCGGGGCCCCTGCGCGGTGTTAATCTACCACCTTCGTCCAGCGCCGCCTCTTCCAATCGCTCTGCTATCTGAGATGCGGTCATATCCCGCCTGTTTGTGCTTTGGGGAAAGAATGTCCGCAGTGCCTCGCAGTGTGTACTCGTTAAGGAGGCCAGGTATTGACGAGGCTCCGTAAGCATACAGTTGGTTACCTCGCATTACACCCTGGCTTAGGGGGATGATGTGACCCCATAGTCTCTGGACCTCAACACTGCCCTACCACCAACCTTGTTATCCGAGTTCTCATCTGAGCCACACCATTGACGGGTGCTAACACAGTTTCGTCGCAGGGCAAACTTAGCCGAAACCTTCCTGTGTTCACAGAAAACTGGAGACCCGTTGCATGGTCGACACCCTCGAAGAGGGGTCAGTTGGGGATTTTGTCAACCTATTATATAGTAAGAGTGGTTAAAACGATGTATTGTTAAGTTAAAGTAAAGGGAGGACACGTGCCCGAGTCATGGGTTAGGCTAGCCGAAACCGTTCCAGAAGAAGGTGGCCATACCAAAATTATGAATTGGACCACAGGCTGGGTGGGCGCGCGATGTAGAAACATCGAAACCTCATCCACTTGACAGTCATTTCCGCTTTTGCTGTCGTTTTTTTAATTGACGTTGTTTTGTCGTTACTGTTTAGATGTCCTGAAATGCCGTATGTCTCTCTGTTTGCTTACATTTAGCGGGCATTGGGAAGTATCCAGCAATGGGATCGAGAGCTAGTCGGCGTTGCCCATCGGGAAAATAAAGCTAAAATGCAACATCAATTGACGGAATTATAAATTATAAATTCTTAGTGAAAAAAGCTGATGTCAGGCCTCGTTAAGGTAAGATTAGGGGACGCACATATGTTCTCTGGTTTTTTATTAGCCAAGTTAGGGATCGGCTTTTGATCATGGTAATGGGGTATATTAATAAATATCAAAACTCAAGACCTTTTGGCAAAGTAAAACTGTCAGCAGTCATTCATGTTAGAATAACAGTAAGACAAAAACTGACCTAGGCTAACAATTCAAATTTCTGTCAAGGTTAATAATTTGGAGTATTAAAAAATGTGTATTGCATATACCGCATAAAAAGAGAATCAGTGAGCCTCTGTGAGCAGTCAGCCTCTGTAAGTAGTCACAACCAAACAAAAATAATTACCGAAAATATGCAATATATGACGCTAGCAGTGTTGCTCTGGTATCATTGATGTTGTGCACATATAGAGTTTTGGACAATGTGGGCGCGGTAGTGGGCATAGCCAAAAAAAGTTTATATGCGATTTTTAGAGGAGGTCATCAACAATCTGTCAGTATAAATATTATGCATCTTGCTCTAAAAGTGAGGGAGATATAAAGATTTAATTGAATGCCAGGTCCCCAGTGGGCGCATCCTGAAGCCCGTAACACTTTATCTGATGAAGGTATATACGAGAATATATGCAAGTATAATATTTCAAGTCTCTAGCATCAATAGCGGCGAAAAAAATGCGTTCATACGGACAGACGGATGGATAGCATGACGGACATTGCACAAACCCAATATACTAGTTTCACTTTGTAAACGAGTATAAAAAGTTTGATACTGCGTGATCACAAATGTTACCTTAACAGCGTGTTAAACACCATCGACAACCATTTCGTTTTTAACGAAATGCACGTTCAGTTGTCTAACCTATCTACCTAACCTATCCAATTCGAAACATCATAGCATTCCAATTGAAACTGAACGAGAATAACAGAAGTCTGTGGCGTGGGGGACTGATTCTAACTTCGGCTGCTATAGCGCTACCGCCAAAAAGTGCATACACAAACCGCTGCGATTGGTGCATATGATTAACAATACTTATGTTAACACAATTGTTTTTTATGTTATGTTATGTATATGAGGCCGTCAGCTAACTACTGTGCAAGGGGACTAACGTGTAATTTACTTGAATAATACTATACTCTCCTCGTGAGGGAGGCTGGAAGCAGGTCCTTGGTATGGTCATATCTCTGTGAAGGGTGCTGACTAATGGTAGTCGGGCAAAGAGAAAACAAATCTTCAGAAAATTACCCCAATCCAAGGTAGAACAGCATATGCCGAGGATTCATGACCATGGGGGAGCTTGGCCGTTAGTACGCGGACTCTGGATACCTGTCGATCGACCCTGAGATCGCCTTTATTAAGTTGACAAACCGCGAAAAGAAGCTCTTCAAGGCAGCTATCGCCAAAGGGCTTCCCAAAGCAGCTGCTCTGAAAGCTGCCAAGGTGGCCCACGCTGACGCCAAGGGTAAAGGGGGTCGCTCAGACGAACAGTCTCCGGAGCTCGGTTTGTCAAAGATACTCAAAAATACTCATACAGAATCGCCATCGTACAGTCGGATGACGTGCGGTGTCAGTCTCGGTTGCATCGCGACTGATAGATCATCACCTCTGACAGCGGAGCAAATGGCAACGCTAAAGGCGGCGATCTTATTGTCCACCCTGACGTGTGTGACGCCAAAGTTCGAGGGTGTTGTTCCGATAACGGATTGGCTCATGCTCGTCTGCTACGACAACAACGCAGTCGAGTGGGTGAGGCAGCTTTGCAATCAAGGCAGGTCGTGGTCGCCTCATCTAGCAGAGGCGCTAGTCTCACTAGAGGAGCGATCCGCGGCCGGACCTCGAGCGCAAGCAAACCGAGGACGCAGCAGCAGCGACTGGCAGCTAGCAATGCGCAAAGTACAATGAGGTACAAAGCGTCCAAGCTACCGAAGGGTGTTCGTGGGAACGACTCCCGACAAGGCAAAATCGGTTAACACTCCGCAAAGGAAAAATGAGCACAATCAAGGTGCTTCAGGCGAACCTGCAAACAGCTAGTCATTGGCTGTAACGCCAACGCCCATCACACTAGCTAGGGTAGTAGTTATGTCAACAAGAGAAAAGAGTGCCTTCTTGAATATCTTTTGTTTAGTCAATTAGATGTATCAAATATAAAACCACTTTTATAAACGTAATTGAGGAAGAGTACTAGGCCTCACTCTGCTTAGCAGTTCTTTGTCCGATTTCTTTAAATTTAGGTGGATTAGCGATGAGGCCACTCTTTCAGATCACCAGCATATCAGATTTTATCTCCCAGGCCAAGCGGAACTCCTTTTCAATTCTGTTAACCCAAAGAAAACAAATTGGGACATGTACAAAGCCTAAGTGACTTCGAAAATGACCATCTTACTGTCAGCTTTAAATCCACGAAGGAGATAGAATTGGCGTCAAGACAACTTCAAGATGTTCTTTTAACCACCTCCTTGTGCGGCCCTAAGACCCCATCAGGCGAAACGTGAGGTTCCCTGGTGGAGCGAAGGTCTGGCAAATCAAAGGATGGGGTCAAACGGCTCTTCAACAGGGACAAGTCAAATAGAGACTCATGGGACACATACAGATGTGCGCTCACTGAGTATAATAAGAACATTAGACGCGCCTAACGCGATACCTGGTGCACCTACTGCGAAAGTGTGGAGTCACTTCCAGAAGTAGCGACATTGCAAAAGTTATTGGAGGGTCATCTAATGGTCTGGGGCTCCCAGAAAGAAGAGATGGGTCTTACACACAGGATCGACGAGAAACGCTAGAGCTACTGCTTCAGGTGCATTTCCCTGGTTCTGTTATAAACCCGGGAAATCCCTGTAATGATGGGGATAATGAACCACCCACTAGACGTGGTTACAATCTGTCGGGTGTTATCATCGACGTTGCCAAGGTCAGGTGGGCCATTAAATCATCCGACTCGATTGTCCCGGCCCTGCTGCAAGTCAACCTAGAAGATATACTTAGTCCTGGGGTCCTTGGGGCTACATTCCGCTATTTTGGAGGGAGGTAAATGTGGTTCTTATTCCCAAGCAAGGGAACCGTCCCTTGGATCAACCTAAGTCGGATAGACCAATTAAGCTTACATCCTTTCTGCTTAAGACCGCAGAACGCCTGTTGGACTTGCATATCCGGTGCAGATTGCAAGATACCAATCCCCTGCACCATACACAATTCGCCTACATCAAAGGAAGATCGACAGAGGTCGCTCTACATCAGATAGTTAGAAAGATTGAAAAGGCATTCCAGGCGAAAGAAATTGCTTTGTGCTCCTTCCGAGACGTCGAGGGGCCTTCGACAACACTGGCTATCCGTCAATAACCAGGGCGTTAGCATCTAGGGGGGTTGACTCCTTCTCTATTACTTGGATAAAGAGAATGCTTATGCACAGAGACATTAGCTTTTCACTGGACGCCACCACTGTCCGTATCCGAACGGTCAAAGGCTGTCCACAGGTCGGGTTCTGTCTCCCCTTCTTTGGTCCCCATTGATAGATGAACTACAGGTGAAACTATCAGACCTATTCATCGATACCTTAAGGTATGCAGATAACCTGGCAATAATAGTCTCCGGAAAGTTCGGCCTAACCATCACCGAATCAACAGGGCCCTAAGATGGTGCACAGATGTGGGTCTCAATATCAACCCAAAAAAGGCGATTATCGTTCCCTTCACGAAACGGTACAACATCGATGTCTGACAGCTCTACATCGGTGGGACACCCGTCGAGTTCTCCAGTGAGGTCAAATATCTCGGTGCTAATCTGGATAAGAGACTTAACTGGAACTCGAACTTAGACAAAACGTTGACCAAAGGTACTCATGCCATGTGAGCATGTCATCGGCTCTTCGGAAAAAAGTGGTGTTCAGACTCCAAAGCCATCAGATCGCTGTATAGTATGATGGTTATGCCTGTCGTCACTTACGCTGCCCTCGTCTGGTGGCCAAAGGTCCAGCAGATTACCGCCATACAAAAATGCAACAAACTTCAGCGACTCGTATGCCTTTTCCTCATGTAATGCGTACAATCCTACTGCAGCATTAGAGACAGTCTTAGGACTGAATCCACTGCATTTGTACATAAAGAAGGTAGCTTCTTTGAGCCTTCTGAGGATTAAACTCACAAATGGGTTGCTAGCAGCAGACATAGGTCATGCTAGTCTAGTATAAACTATTCCTAGCTTAGGGATTTGCGACAGAACGGATCTTAAGACCACGGAACTTTTCTTCGGGGCGAAATTTAGGACTCTTATTCTAGACCGTAGGGAATGGCATGATGGCGGCCCTTTTAATGATTACATGAGCCTGCAGTGGTTCACAGACGGATCAACACCTAATCAATGGGTTGATGCGGGGATCACAGGACCCAACACCAAAATCTCGATTGCAATGTGTACCTGGCCCAGTGTTTTTCAATCTGACATCCACGCCATTGAGTCCTGCTCCAGACATAACCTTGACAAGGGGATAAGAAGAGCCACCATAAATATCTTTTCAGATAGCCAAGCACCCATTCAAGCAAGAAAAACCTCGAGACTGGTTGCGGATTGCTGGAACACCTCTCACATCGAAACCGGGTCTCACTTTGTTGGGTCCCAGGGCATTCCGGAATTTCCAGCAACGAGGTTGCGGACGGGCTAGCTAGGGCTGGTTCCGCAACCCCTCTTCTTGGACCTGAACCCTTTTGTGTGTTAGGCTGGGCCTCTGCCAAAGAGTTGATAGAGGAATGGTCAAAGAAGGAGAGGGGAAACTACTGGCCAACGAGACCTGGATTACGACAAGCTAAAGAGCTGGTCAGGCCACATACAGGTAGAAAGACCAAAAATCGTACAAGGGCGGAGCTACGATTCTTGGTGTCCTTTCTCACAGGACACCACACAGACAAGTATCACCTCCTCAAAATGCGCCTGTCCCCTGACACAGAGTGTAGACTCTGCAGAGAGGATGACGAGACAACAGAGCACACTTTATGTGATTGCCCAGCCATTATTTGGAGTAGGAGGAAGTATCTATGCAGATAATTTGTTATTCCAGCACAGATTGGAAATTCCTCGACAAGGGATCTGCTCTCCTTCATAAGGGTGCAGAGCATCTCTTGTCCCCATAGGGAACCCCTGGGCGCAAAGAGCCGCAATTTGGTCGCTGTGCCACTAAAATCTCTGTTGTAAGACTCCCTTACAAATAATAATAATAATAATATTTTATGCGAGTTCTATGTTAGACAAAAACTGACCTAGGTTAACAGTTCAAATTGTGTTATTGTCAATGACTTTAAGTATTAAATATATGTATATATATGTGTGTTTATGTATGTATATATATACTTGATTGAGAATGCGAATAATACAAATTTTAGCTGCATTTTATACTGCACCACCGAACTACTAGTTGATCAAGTTGTGGAAAAACCCAACTCAAGTTACATGTACGACAATTGCAAAATCAATCAGCAATCAACCGCATACAAATTCCAAGAATTCGAAATAGTGTAGCAGTCAGCCCCTGTAAGCAGTCCAAACCAAACAAAAATAAATACCAAAAACATGCAAAAGACGGTGCTAGAAATGTTGAACATTGCGAGTTATGAACATTGTGGGCGCTGTAGTGGGCGTATCCAAAAAAGTTTGGTTGCGATCTTTAGAGAAGGTCATAAGCAATCTGTCGGTATACATTTTATGCATTTAGCGAATTGGCACGCCCCTAGTGTTCGCACATCCAAATCCTCACCACTTCAGCTGACGCAGGCATACACGGGTATATATTTCAGTCTCAGACGGACGGACAGCAAGACGGACATTGCACAAAAACCACAAACAACAAATAACCTCAATCCAGTTTGCATATCAAACGTCATATCACTATTCTCTATGTAGATTGCGTTTTTCTGATTTGATTAGAATTGCTTTTACCGAGACGTGGTTAAAACCGCTCGATTTAGATTCGGCAGTTTTTGCCTCTAAATGAAATTCTTATAGATTTCGATCGAGTCTCTCGTGCTTGTGGAAGTGTTCTTTTAGCAGTTGTGTTCGCCTTCGTCTGAGCCCTATTAGCCACTATCTTTGGAAATTGATTTCGATGGAGTAAAAGTCTGTTTGGGAAATTTTTGTATTTACATCACATTTACATTTGTGTCCAAAAATGTTGTTCGCTGAATTGATCCGTTCTTAAGACCTCTCAGGATTTGGTAATTGATTTACCTAATATTATGCCTATATTAACAAAACCTATAATATCCGTTGTTCTCCTAAGGTTAATAATTTTAAGCCTAATGATATTATTCAGCATGCCGACTGGTGTCAACTGTACAATTCAGATATTGATGTTCCCATGAAACTTTTTAAAGATACCCTGAACCCACATTTGGATGTCTGCGTTCCCTTTGTGTACCCAGGGAAATCAAATCAGCCGTCCGGATTCACACATGAATTACTGAGATTTAAAAATGTTAAATCAAGATTCTATACAAAATTTAATAAATCGGGAAATCCTGGTGATTTCTCCTGCTATGCAGTTGTCAAATCTAACTTCTCTTAGCTAAATTTCGTTGTCGGCTTCAGTTTTCCCATAAACATCAGCAATTTTTCAGCTTGCAAATTCTAAACACCTTCGCATTTATATACACACACACAAAAACACACATACATACAAAAACACCAGCGGCTTGCAGAACGGACGGACAGTGAGACAAACGGACAGACGGACATTGATAAATCGACTCAGCTTGGCGTCCTGATCAAAAATATATATACTCTTTGGGGTTGGTATAAAAAATACTTTGCGAGCCTATCCTAAATCTTTCTAGGTTGTCTGGTGACACCTCATCTTTCCTAGATATTTGGCCGAGAGAAATACTTTGCAAGCCTTTTCTAAATCTTTTTAGGTCCGGTGACACCTCATATTTCCCAGCTATTTAGAAGAAATCGTTCATCATTCCTCTCCATAAAAATGGCAAAAGACTTGCCGAAAATTAAAGAGGTATTTCCAAATTTTGTGCTCTGCTAAAAGATTTGAAGAGAATTATAACATCTGAGCTGGAACATTTATACAGCTCTATTATTTCACCTTCGCTGCATGGATTTACGAAGCATAGATCTGTAACCACTTTCCTTTGAGAGTTCTGTTCTCTAGTAATTAATGGGTTTAAACAAAAAATGACTGAAGTTATTTATACCGATTTTAGCAAGCCTTTTAATTCAGTAATTCACTCTTTGCTGCATTACAAATTATGCCTACATAAGGCCCAGTATCTCTTAATATCTGGATTTCAAAGTATCTGAGAAAATATCCCAAAAGATTTTCTTTATAGAAATACATATTATATCTGTATCAGGGTGACATTGATATTTTCATCAATGACCACCCCTCGGTACTTTCACAATCTCGCGTGCTAATGTATGCCGATGATGTGAAATTATGCCTTGCATAGAAAAATATGTCTTCCCGTTAATCTCTTACAAGTCGATCTTGACGCGTTTGATTGGTGGTGCTGGTGCGATGATAACCTATTAAATCAACATACTGCAACATACTGCTTGAACGGGTAAATAATACCGATAACATTATTAATGACGTAGGTTTAATTTTCGATCACAAACTTAAACTTTACTTTTTTGTTAAGACCATAGTCACTGAGGGTATGACTGTTCTTGGTTTCATCAAGAGATGGTCCAAGGAGTTTGATGACCCTGATAGGGTTTTTACAACGAACAGTTGAAAAATATGTTTACACCAGCCGCAGTCGCAGGTGCAGTCCGTGCACAGCTGAACGCAATTAACGCTGCAAGAGTGCATAAATTAAAATTTAAAAATGATTCAAATTATAAGTAATATAAAAGTGGAAGATCAAATCGTGGACCTGCTTGCTGCCCCCCACGACATCGATGATGATGCATCTCTCACAGCTGCATCTTGGCACATTGAAGCCAAACATTTCAATTGCGTTGTTGGCTGATGCTGAGGTGTAGCAATATGTGAGTAAATAAAACATCATACTTAGGTTATCATAATCAAACAGAAACACCTCTACACGAAGTAACAATCTAGGGGCAAAAGCACATTCCAGACCCAAAATTTCTGATATAAAATTTGGTGACGAAGGATATTCAATTAAATATATAATCAATTCCAAATTATAAAAAAAATAGTTGGCCATTTGGCACATCGCAAAAATCTATTTTTAGGTACACAGAAGCCCCACCTTTTTTTTAATAATTTGGTATCTCTATGGTTTGGAAATTGTGGGCGTGTAAATTTTAGCGGACTTTAGCGTTTTTCCGCCAAACTAGCGGGTTTTTCCAAATGTCGTACAACAAGCCCACAAAGTTACATAAATCCATATCAACGCTATCATACGCGAAAATTTATACGGAAATTAACATAAACTTTTCAGAAGCCCACAAAAAATGTATTTTCATAATAACTATTGAACGAGTTGTCGGATTTTAATAAGTGTCATAATAGGTACCATTCGACGCGTATTCGAAACACCAACTCCAAAAATTTAAAAATTTTCCGAATCGCTCACAGCTATATATCTCGTGAACCAGATGAGTGATCACATGTAGTGCTATGTTTTTCTGCAAGTTTAAATGATACCTTTCAATCGGTATCGAACTATACTAGCAAAATTTACACTACGTTGTGCTTCCCTAGTGAAGTGATAATATATGTACATATTTGAAGGAACTCTTTGGTCAGTTCTGGGAGACTCACACGTTTAATTGGACGACGATAAGTTCTTTAAGGATAACTTTGGAATGGACGGGAAGTGCTTCAGTATGCTGGTCCTATTTGTAGCTAATTTGTTTCTTTTTATCCGATTGGGAAGTAGGGCAGCTTGCTTCCAACTATATCCGTCTGAAATTTGTAAAGTAGTGTTCTGAGCCGAGGTAAAGATCTCAGTCTAACCGGGTTCAGATTTACAAGAAAATTTTCTAATTTGTGACCAAGCAAAGGATTTTCCACGACAAAGTCGGTAAATTTTCCGCTTGCCCTAACTACCAATTATGAAGGTTATGATAAAGAGGAATCAGCGGGGTTGCATATACAAACAACAATATAAATAAAATGATAGTTCGGTTAAGATTCTGATTTGGTTTACTACAACTTTAAACCCTACTTATTAAACCCCGCTGCACTGTTCTATTTATCTTCGTACTCACACAATTTTACTTCTCTATCGTACTAAATCTCCAATCTCCGTCGTTTTTTTTACTTTCTGTTACGCCGTACACATCTGTCTCTATGTGTTTCACGATCGCGAGTCTTTTCGCTTTGCTCACTCTCTAATGATTTCATTTTATATTCTCTTACATACTAATAAGTAATTAACGACTAACTCTTATAATTATTGTGGCGCGGGATTGGTCGCGTCACAAATTTTAATAAAAGTTATATGAAATGTAAAATTTATAAATTATAAAACAATTAGCCTGTCAATGAGCATGAAAACATATTTTTTCATGGTGTTGGAGCGTCGCTAATATGCGCTATTTCGATGTATTTCCAAGTCGATGGCGATCCCCGTACAATCCTATTTTCTCCCTTTCTTGGCTAAAGTGATTGTGTTCTAATTGTTTTGCTGAATTATTCATATACATAAGTATATTTACCTTTGAACGTGATCTTTGCTTTTACCTCTTTACCACGCCCAGTGTATCCAATCTGGTGCCTATTTCTTAACAGAAACGCGCGTTTTTTAGCTATCCTCGCAGACCTGATAAATTTCCATCTCACACGTCTAGAAACGTCAGTTCCCATTGCACCGCCACTCCCGTTTCTTTTTTTGGGTCTATTTCGAGCACAATCAAAGATCGTCTGTTGCTCATATCTCTTAAAAATACTTAAATATAAACAAAGGCTAAAATTGTTACATGTTAAAATCGAAATGCAGCCCTGCGAATATTTCTGCGGCTGTGGCCACTGCGGAATATCGACCAGTTTGACAGATACATAAACACTGTATATTTCTTATGGAGCTTATAATAAAATAGCTCAAGAACTATCTGAGTTGCTATTAGCACAAACATTTTTTCATTCAGATTTAATTATATTTTCTCTATCACATTTTTCAAAATTCTTGTTCTTTTCCACTGTTTCAATATTAAATTTGATATAGATAGCAATATATTTTTCTCTAACTATACTGTCACACTTTTTTTTCTCTATATGTAGCAATTAAAGCTTAAATATACAGCAAAAATACATATTGAAGATGAGCGGAGCTCATAGAGAAACAGTTCCAAAGCAAATTCATCAGGATTGGGCAAACAGAGAGTATATAGAAGTTATAACAGCCAGCATAAAACGTATCACAGATTTTTTAAACTCTTTTGGTAAGTATTTTCCATGTTCCATCATTACCACAAAGGATTTTTGCTAACGTAATGCATACAATCTGTCTAGTGAGTAATAAGGTATAAGATGATGAAACAACAAAACTGAAGAACACCAGATCGCATGTCGTCTTTTTATATGGGTAAAAAGGGTTTAATGGTATTGTGCAATTGTATGTAACAGACAGGAGGCATCTGCCATCCCATAAAGTATACAGTCGCTCACTGCTTATTTCAACCAGCACCTTTAAAAAAACTTTAAGGAGCTATAAAAACTAAACTAGAAAATATATTAAAATTATTTAAATGCAAGTTCTTAGTTTAATGTTTTAACTTATTAAATATGACTTTGTTTGGTTTTTAGACTTTTTTTTTTGTATAATTTTATAACATTTAAAATCCAAAAACTAATGACAATGTAAGCTTATTTCAACCAGTTAACAAGCTCAGATTTTAAAGTAACCTTATAGGTTAACAAAAATAGTTTAGTATTTGGTCTGACCACCCATCTGATCTATAACCGTTTTCAGCCTCTGGCATGGATTCGACTAGCTTTCGGGTCACTTCCGGCGTCATTTTGTCCCATTCCTCAACGAATGCTGTTTTTATACCCTGAACCCATTGAAAATGATTAAAAAGGGTATAATGGTTTTGTTCAAATGTATGTAACAGGCAGAAAGAGGCATCTCCGACCCCATAAAGTATATATATATTATTGATCAGTAGCCGAGTCGATTAAGCTCTGTCCGTCTGTATGAACGATGTCGATTTTCTTGTAATCATTGTTGACCCGGTTTTTTGAGCATATCTCAGAAACTATAAGAGCTAGAGCCAGTAAATTTGGTCTACTATGTTCTCGTAAAGGATACGCATATAACAAATACTTCCGATTTTGGATACCTCCCCCATTCGCCCACCATAAAAAAAAGTTTAAAAAATCGCAAATTATGTACTGCGTTTTAATTTCTACACAGACTTCAATGTTTTGTTACGTTTTGTGTCTTATCTCAGATTTTGACGGAGGTGATGGAAAAGCGGAGTTTTTGTACTGTTTAATTCAATTTTTTATTATTTTTATTTATTTTTATTTTTTTTAACTTAACACACTTATTGGTCCTAGTGTAACTTAATGCTGGGATATCGGTGATTTGAAATATTCTGGAGCAAAAAAATGGGGAAAAATTGGTTTTTGGCATGCACACTCTCAAAAAGCTTTCGCAGATCAACTGCAACCAACATTTGAAAAATATAGTTTCCTATTTTGTGAAAATTTTGCGATAAATTTCACAACTTCGGCTTACTAAACTTTGCCTGCAAATAAAAGCGAACGCGAAGCGCGAGCATTAATTTGTATTATTTATTTTTATTTTATTTTACTAAGTGCGGCTGTGGTGTGTATGAATGCAGAGGGGTTTAATTAAATACATGTACCGACAGCTCGCCGCTGGGTTCAGGGTATTTCCTAGTCGGGCACTCCCGACTAGAGCAATCTTGTTACTTTACACACTTATTGGTCCAAATGAAACTTAAATGCTGGAACATCGACGATTTGGAATATTCTGAAGCTTTTGCGGGACAATATTTTCGCGAAAATATTTGTCGCGAATACTTTTTGCGATGTGCCGAATGCCCAACCATTCTTTTTTTCCTTTTTGGAATTGATCATATATTAAATTGAATATCCTTCGTCACAAAATGTTATATCAGAAATTTTGGGGCTGGACTGTGTTTTCGCCCCTAGATCGCTACCTCGTGTAGAGGTGTTTTCGTTTGACAAGACATAACCTAGGTTCCTAGAAACGGTAACAATAAATTGACAGAGAATTTTATCTTAGCTCAGCGACATCGACCAGATTCAGCAACCCACGACTTTAGTAATCGTTTGTGTGGCTTGCATTCTTATACTGATACTTTAAAAAGAATTAATTTTCTAAAGAGACAAGTTTTTTTTTTCAGATATGTCCTGCCGATCACGTCTTGCGGTACTCAATGAAAAACTTACAATATTAGAACGGCGAATAGACTACTTGGAGGCTTGTGTTACCCAAGGAGAAACCCTAACGTAAAATTTTAAGTTATATGCTTATATTTTAATAAGTGTACATATAAAAATCTAAATACATACAATAGTAACAAACATATTTATATTATTTATCACATCGCTCTATAGACAGATCCGCCGAATGAGAAATGAAAGAGGATCTAAAAGAAACTTTTTTGCCTTGGTGCTGCGCAAACACAGTACGGACATCTACACTTTCTAGGTACAACACATTGTCAGATATTGTAATTCTGGCAGATGTTAATTTTCGCAAATAAAGTACATGGTGGGACTGATCGCATAATATTAACAGTTTTTCTGATGCGCGTTTATTCAAGTCTATATGGCTTCAAAGGCGCCAAAAAAACGGACGTATGGACTTTGCACAAAACATGACTCTTTTCCTATTCACAATGAAAACGGTTAAAAAATGGAATAATTGTTTGAACAAATGAATGCAACAGACAGATAGATATATCTCCGACCTCATAAGGTATATATATTTGGCAAGTATCAACAGCAGAGTCGATTTAGCCATTTGCGGTATGAAGGAACGCAGCGATCTCAGAAACTGAAAAAGCTAGATACTATATTTGGAATAATTGTCAACGGCACGCTCAGATCAAGTTTTTCTCGGATTATCGGTAGTCCACCACGATTTTCTGAGATCGATAAACATCGACATCAACCTTAGATTTTTATACCCTGAACCCATTGAAAATGGGTAAAAAGGGTATAATGGTTTTGTGCAAATGTACGTAACATTATTATTTCATTATTTTTAGATTTGGTTTTCTTGGCATATCTGGGAGACTATAAGAGCTAGATACCAACAAATTTGGTTTAATATGAGCTCGTAAGTAATACGGCTGCTTCGAGTATTTCGGATTTTGGATACATCCCCCATTTGCCCCTCCTTATCAAAAAAAATCACAAATCAAAAAGCAAATCAAGTACTACAGACTTGCGCTTTGAGTTGTACATAGATTTACTCTTGTTACGTCCTGAAAATTTCATAAAGATCCTCTTAGTTTAGAAGTTATTTATGAATTAACTTTTCATAGTGGGGGCCAAGCGCTGCTGAGCATATCTCAGAAACTTTAAAAGCCAGAGCCTCCAATTTTGGTTTAATAGGCTGCTCGTTATATAAATATAAATGTACTTTAGTACAATAAGAATGCATTAAAACAAATTTCATTCAAATCCTTTAAGAAACTCTGAAGTTATTAAAGAAAATATATTTGTATATTGGCAAAGCACCTGGTGGCAAGCGCCAAGCGCAGGCGTTTTCTGCATACATATGCACATTCATATGCGTGAGCTCTTTTTCGAATTCTCCAGCAGTTATTTTTGCATGTGTGTTTTTTAATCTCAGATTTGGACAGAGGCAATCAATATGCTTGATGTTTGATGGAAGAGATGTTACCTGGCGCGATTAGACGCGAGTTCGAGTCTCGCTGTCAACGGAGTTTTTGTACTGTTTATTTAAATTTTTATTTTTAAACTTAACACACTTATTATTCCAAGTGTAACTTAATGCTGGGACATCAATGATTTTAAATATTCTGGAGCAACAAAATGGTATTTGGCATGTACACTCCCAAAAAGCCTTTGCAGATAAAGTGCAACAAATATTTGAAAAATATAGTTTCCTATTTTGTGAAAACTTTGCGAGTAATTTAACAACTACGGCATACTAAAATTTGTATGCAAATATTAAAATCAAGCGCGAAGCGCGAGCATTAACTTATATTATTTATTAATTTTGTTTTTTTCTAAGTGCGGCTGCGGTGTCTTGTGTATGAATGCTTAATTAAATGTATGTATCGACAGCTCGTCGCTGGATTCAGGGTTTTAAATTAAAGTTCATTTAATTGTAATTTTACCAGAAAAATACTTAATGCTAAAGCTTTAAGCATGAACAAAAAATAACACACCTATAAACCCAAAAATTATGCGACTAGGGGGGTTGACTTCTTCTCTATTACCACTTTTCGAAACGGTATAACATCGATGTCGGCCAGCTCTACATCGGTGGGACACCCGTCGAGCTCTCCAGTGATGTAAAATATCTCGGTGTTAATCTGTATAAGAGACTCGCACTTAGACAAAACGTTGACCAAAGGTGCTCATGCCATGTGATCGGCTCTTCGGTAAAACGTGGGGCTTAGACTCCAAAGCCATCAGATGGCTGTATAGTATGATGGTTATGCCTGTAGTCACTTACGCTGCCCTCGTCTGGACTGTCTTAGGACTGAATCCACTGCATTTGCACATAAAGAAGGAAGCTACCTTCTTGAGCCTTCTGAGGATTAAACTCACAAATGGGTTGCCAGCAGCAGACATAGGTCATGCTAGTCTAGTAAAAACTATTCCTAGCTTGGGGATCTGCGACAGAACGGATCTTAAGACCCCGGAACTTTTCTTCGGCCCTGGTTCAGTGTTTTTCCATCAGATCCACGCTATTGAGTCCTGCTCCACCACCATAAATATCTTTTCAGATAGCCAAGCAGCCTTTCAAGCTCTTTCCCCATGGAGGATTACCTCGAGATTGGTTGCGGATTGCTGGAATTGTCTCCAGCAACTCTCACATAAAAACCGGGTCACACTTTGTTGGGTTCGAGGGCATTCCGGAATTTCCGACAACAAAGTTGCGGACGGGCTAGCTAGGGCCGGTTCCGCAACCGCAAGAGGAGGAACTACGGCTCTTGGTGTTCTACCTCACGGGACATCACACAGTGAAATATCACCTCCACAATATTCGCCTATCCCCTGTCACAGAGTGTAGACTCTGCAAAGAGAATGAGGAGACAAAAAAGTAAATTTTATCTGATTGCCCAGCCATTATTTGGAGTAGGAGGAAATATCCATGCAAAGAATTTCTTACTCCAGCACAGATCAGAAATTCCTCGCAAGGGACCTGCACGCCTTCATAAAGGAGGCAGAGCGTCTATTGTCCCCAAAGCACAAAAGACCGCCCTACGGTCGTTGTGCCTCTAAAATCTTTGTTGTGAGACTCCCTCACAAATAATACAATTAATATAGCCTTGTGACACTTGAATAGGACACGTTATTTCTAACACAAAAACTCCTTAATTTAAGGGAACTGCAGTATTTTAGAGAATAGTGTGTTTGGCCATTTCTTCTTCGCCAAACTTCATACATACGGTTTGGAAGGGATGTATACAAATTGCAAAATTGCCCAAAATTGTGTTGGCTTGGATTAGTTCGAGTATACTCCAATATTGTTGTCCTGATCCATATACGTTGACATACCATCCTCAAACATTTTCAATGAAATTCAAAACCGGTGAATAGGGCGGCGATATTAATAGGTCTACATTTAGGCTCTCTATATACGTGTTAACAACCCGGGCTGTTTGTTTTGGCGCATTATCATGTTGATAAATCCTCGCCAGATGTCCAAAAAGGTTGTGAAAGTATAGAAAGGCCTTTTTCAACACAGCACAGTAAGACATCTCATTCACTGTGGTTGACAAAAATTGCCATTTGCAGGTGCCATTATGCGAAATGACCCTCCAACTCTGTTATGTAGCAGATCAAAATGATGACTTCCGTTGGGGATGCCATGGAAATAGTAAATATAGACATTGGCACCTTACGAAATACATTTTTTCTCGTCCGAGAAGACCCTACGAGGCCCGGTCATAAACTGAGTCATAAGCTGAGGCGTTGTGCTTTTCGAACGTGGTGATGGATTGATGTCTTCTTGATTGGATTCATGTCATATTCAAGTGACGCTATTCTAGCGTTCAAAGGCTTCTAATTTTTTGTTAATACTTATACCTTTAGCATTAAGACTTTTCTGGTAAAATTACAACAATTAAATGAACTTTAACTTAAACAAGTAAGATGGCTCTAGTCGGGATTGTCCGACTAGGAGATACCCTGAACCCAGTGCCGAGCTGTTTATGCATTTAAACCTCTTATCATTCACAAACGGATGCAGCAAGCTGCGCACTTTACACACCGGTTAAGCTTGGCCGCACTATGGAAAGTGAATTCTTGAATAACTTCTATACTAAGAGTATAATCATGAAAATTTCAGTGCTTAATAAGAGCATCCAAATCTATCCAAACAAACCAAAGCGCAAGTCTGTGGTATTTGATTTGCGTTTTTTTTATTTGGGGGGCGAATGGTATTACTTACGATCACAAATTAAACTCCAGCTCTTATAGTCTCCGAGATATGCCAAGAAAACCAAGTCTAAAAATTGACTTTTATCGATAATAATGAAACGGTGCAAGATATCGAAAAAATTGATAAACTGGTACTGCGTATGGATAAGGAGAATCTATAGTCGAAAAGGTTACGTCTCTAGCTTTTGTAGTTTCCGAGATTGCTGCGTTCATACAGGCGGACAGACGAATGGACGGACATGGCTAAATCGACTCAGTTCGTCATCCTGATCAAGAATATATATACCTTATGGAGTCGGAGATGCTTCCTTCTGCCTGTTACGTACATTTGCACATAACCATTATACCCTTTTTACCCATTTTCAATGGGTTCAGGGTATACAAATCAAGTCTAGCATGCTTGGTTTACGAGCAGTGGGCGTTGGGAAACAGAATTAAAGGGGTGTCTTATTCAAGTGCCGAGTAGTGCGCTTGCAGTTGCGTGTTATAATTAAAACAAATATTTGGAATTCTTTTGTTATTTCTTTTTATATTCGTTTACAATGTTAAAAGATTATTTATTTTAATGGTGGTCGATGCTTTTTCAAAATTGGTTTGGCTCTATTCAACCATAACAAGTAAGATGGCTCTAGTCTGGAGTGCCCTACTAAGAGATACCCTGAATCCAGCGGCGAGCTGTCGTTATATACATTTATTTAATGTTGAATATTCATACACACGACTCCACAGCCGCACTTAGTAAAATATAATTAATAGAAATAACAAAAATGAATGCTCGCGCTTCGCGTTCTTTTAATATTTGCAGACAAATGTGAGTATGTCATAGTTGTGAAATTTTACGCAATATTTTCACAAAATAGGAAACTTTATCTTTCAAATGTTGGTTGGAATTCCAATTTTTCGCCCATGTCCCAGCAATAAGTTGCACTTGGACCAAATACCTAAGACGTAATAACTTCTGTGTTTCTTAACCGATTTTGATCAAATTTGTTTTAATACATCTTATTGTACCATAGTACATTTATATATATATATTTTTTAACTAAATTTGGTGGCTCTAGCTCTTATAGTGTCTGAGATACATATGTTCAAGCAGCTGCGCTTGGCCGCCACTATTGAATGTTAATTCTTAAATAATTTCTCAGCAGGCGATAAAAAAAAAAAATGTTTGAATGGTGGCGAATGGGGGGAGGTATCAAATGCAAAATATTTATAATTTGCGTATCCTTTACACGAACATATCACTCCTAATGTTTATGAGATATGCTAAAAAAACCGGTTCAAGAAACCGATTAACACTGATTATAAGAAAACGGGACAAGTTATCGATGATTTGAAATAAACTTGATCTGCGTATGCTAATGCGAACCTAAAAAGTCCAAGTTCAGCTCACTAGCCCCTGTAGTCTCTGAAATCGACGGACGGATCTACGGACAGATGGACGGGCAGACGGACATGGCTATTGCTCCTGACCAAGAATATATATACATTTTCAATGGGTTCAGGGTATTACAAGGCCGTCAGCTAAATGGTGAGCAAGGGGACTAACGTGTAATTATTACTTGCACACTGTTAGAAGTGCGACTATACTCTCCTCGTGAGGGCGGCACTACCTCCCGCGGTGGACGGGTTTTCGTTCACTCGTGGAATTAAAAATGAACCAAAATATTTATATAAATAATAAGTCTGATGCGGCTCAAATAGCATCAGCCCAGGCTTCAACCCGCACGGTTGAGCCTATTTCTGACACCGCAGCTGTAGGGCTGCCGGCCTCCACCCTCCCAAGCGGTAATGTTGGTCCCCAAGGGGAGGATCCGGAAAGACCACCAACTTCCTTGGATAAAGAGTTGGAGTGTGCCACTTTCTCGTCGAGGAAAAATTTGTCCCGGCAGAGTTCGATAGACGCATTGGTGTCTGAATCGGACTCTGACACTCACCGATCTCGACGTCTCATCCAGTGAGATCTCTCAGAGATCCGGTCTGACGGATGCAGGCACTCATATAGCACGTCTACATTTAGACCCTGAGATCGCCTTTATTAAAACCGCGAAAAGAAGCTGTTCAAGGCAAAGGGCTCCGCAGAGCAGCTGCTCTAAAATCTGCGAAAGTGCGCCCCGCTGACGAAGGTCAAAAGGGGTCGCTCAGACGAAAAGTCTGCGCGCTCACTGAGTATCATAAGAGCATTAGCACCTACTGCGAAAGTGTGAAGTCACTGACCAGAGGTTCATATAATGGTATGAGGCTTCTAGAAATACATGGTTCCTAAATACAGCATCGACGGGAAACGTTCAGGTGCATTTCCCTGGTTCTGTTATAAACCAGAAAAATCTCTGTAATTATGGGGATACGGAACCACCAGCTAGACGTAGATACAGTCTGTCAGGTGTTATATTCGCGGCTGACAAGGTCAGGTGGGCCATTCAATCATCCGACACAATTTTCCCGGCCCTGCTGCAACACAGTCTAGAAGATATACTTAGTCCACTAATTGGCCTACCTAGGACGAGCTTCTCTTGGGGGTACATTCCGTTATCTTTGAGGGACGTAAATGTGGCTTTTATTCCCAGGCAAGGTAACCTTCCCTAGGATCAACCTAAGTCGTATAGACCAATTAGCATTACATCTTTTCTGCTTAAGACCGCAGAACGCCTGTTGGACTTGCAGCTATCAGATGACCGTATAGTATGATGGTTATGCCTGTGTTTTGTCACTGGCTACCGCCACACATAAATGCAGGAAACTTCAGCGGCTCGTATGCCTATCCCTACGGGTGTCATGCGTACATGTCCTACTGCAGCACTGGAGATAGTCTTAGGACTGAATCCACTGCATTTGCACATAAAGAAGGTAGCTTCTTTAAGCTTTCTGAGGATTTAATTCACAAATGGGTTGCTAGCAGCAGACAGGTCATGCTAGTCTACTAAAAAGTATTCCTGGCGCAGGGATCTTAAGACCACGGAACTTTTATTCCGGGCGAAAATCGATTTTAAGATTTAGTTTCTTTGGCATATCTTGGAGACTGTAAGAGCTAGAGCCATCAAATTTAGTAATTTATGTACTCTTAAAGGATACGCAGATTATAAATTTTGGATACCTCCACCCATCCCCTCATATCAAATAAACGCAAATCAAATACTACAAACTTGCGCTTTGGTTTGTAAAGTGAAGATTGTTGTTTTATTATTTCTAAATAATAAATAATATTTATAATTTTGCATTTAATAAAAGTTATTTTTACAATGCAAACGGATACAGTTCGTATGTGGATGACGATATCACTGACTATCTGCTGTCACCAGACATGGAAGAAAACTTTTCCTCTGCCCAACCGGCTAAACGGAAAACAGAACAGTTACAAAGAAGATCTTGTCTTGCATATATATTGTATAAATGTGTATAAATACAGCAGACTGAAACATTCGAAGCATTCCCGTCCATTCAAAACTTATCTTTTCCTTGACCAAAGCGTTCCTTTTAATATACGTGTTATTATGATTACCTAAGTTGTTGCTTTATTTACTCACATGTTGCTACACCTCTCAACCAGCATCACCCAACATCGACGCTATAAAAGTGTTTGGCATTGATGTGCCAAGATGCAGTTGAGAGAGATGCATCATAATAGCAAGTGCCTCGTCATCCTCGATGTCGGACAACAGAAAGCAGGTCCACGATTTGATCTTTCACTTTAATATTACTCATAATTTGAATTTTATGTTATATTTATATTTAATTCTCGCAGACAAGCTGCGTTAATAGCGATCAGCTGTTCACTGACTGCAATTGCGGTAGCGGCTAGTGTCAACAAGTTTTTCAGTTGCGACATTAAAAGACTCTTTTAAGTCCGGTGTAAAATCCCCAATATTCTTAATTTAGAAGCTATTCAAGAATTCATTTTCTATAGTGGGGCCCAGCGCAGCCGATGTGTAAAGTGCGCAGCTTGCTGCGTGCGTTTGTGTGTGTGTGTATGTGTGACTTTGTGAATGTGTATATAAATGCAACGAGGTTTAAATGTATGTAACGACAGCTCGCCGCTGGGTTCAGGGTATCTCCTAGTCGGGGGGACACGACAAGAGCAACCTGACTTGTTTTTATTATGGAGTATGTTTAACAGGTTTGCGTCAATCTTTTCAATACAGTGATGTTAGCCTACTCTGAATATTATATTCCGCTGTTATGGGTCTTCCAACATGACTATGACCCCAAGTACTCCAAGAAGAAGACAAAGGACTAGTTTAAAAAAAATTCGGTGAACATTTTTGAGTGGCCTGCGCAGTCACCAGTCCAATCTCCATCGAAAATCTGATATAAAAAAAAACCGTTGCTACTTCTAAGCCAGCCAGCAACATTTCACTTTAAGAAACTATTCAGAAGTCTTTGAACAAAATTCCCATAAAACGATGCCAGGACTTGGACTAATAAAGTACATATAAAGGCAACGCAACTAAATATTAAATGTATAGAATAATCTTAACTTTAATAGACAGTTAGCTTTAAGTACTAAAATTGATCTGATCTGATCTGCGTATCCTTTACGAGAACATATTTAATCCAATTTTGTGGCTATAGCTCTATATATGCTCACTGGCTACCGCCACACAAAAATGCAGGAAACTTCAGCGGCTCGTATGCCTATCCCTACGGGTGTCATGCGTACTTGTCCTACTGCAGCACTGGAGATAGTCTTAGGACTGAATCCACTGCATTTGCACATAAAGAAGGTAGCTTCTTTAAGCTTTCTGAGGATTTAATTCACAAATGGGTTGCTAGCAGCAGACAGGTCATGCTAGTCTACTAAAAAGTATTCCTGGCGCAGGGATCTTAAGACCACGGAACTTTTATTCCGGGCGAAAATCGATTTTAAGACTTAGTTTTTTTGGCATATCTCGGAGACTGTAAGAGCTAGAGCCATCAAATTTAGTTATTTATGTGCTCTTAAAGGGTTGTAAAGTGAAGATTGTTGTTTTATTATTTCTAAATAATAAACAATATTTATAATTTTGCATTTAATAAAAGTTATTTTTACATTGCAAACGGATGCAGTTCGTATGTGGATGACGATATCACTGACTATCTGCTGTCACCAGACATGGAAGAAAGCTTTTCCTCTGCCCAACCGGCTAAACGGAAAACAGAACAGTTACAAAGAAGATCTTGTCTTGTATATATATTGTATAAATGTGTATAAATACAGCAGACTGAAACATTCGAAGCATTCCCGTCCATTAAAAACTTATCTTTTCCTTGACCAAAGCGTTCCTTTTAATATACGTGTTATTATGATTACCTAAGTTGTTGCTTTATTTACTCACATGTTGCTACACCTCTCAACCAGCATCACCCAACAGCGACGCTATAAAAGTGTTTGGCATTGATGTGCCAAGATGCAGCTGAGAGAGATGCATCATAATAGCAAGTGCCTCGTCATCCTCGATGTCGGACAGCAGAAAGCAGGTCCACGATTTGATCTTTCACTTTAATATTACTCATAATTTGAATTTTATATACAATTTTAATTCACGCAGACACGCTGCGTTAATAGCGATCAGCTGTTCACTGACTGCAATTGCGGTAGCGGCTAGTGTCAACAAGTTTCTTAGTTGCCACATTAAAAGACTCTTTTAAGTCCGGTGTAAAATCCCCAATATTCTTAATTTAGAAGCTATTCAAGAATTCATTTTCTATAGTGGGGCCCAGCGCAGCCGATGTGTAAAGTGCGCAGCTTGCTGCGTGCGTTTGTGTGTGTGTGTATGTGTGACTTTGTGAATGTGTACATAAATGCAACGAGGTTTAAATGTATGTTACGACAGCTCGCCGCTGGGTTCAGGGTATCTCCTAGTCGGGGTGACCCGATAAGAGCAACCTTACTTGTTTTTATTATGGAGTATGTATAACAGGTTTGCGTCAATCTTTTGTATACAGTGATGTTAGCCTACTCTGAATATTATATTCCGCTGTTATGGGTCTTCCAACATGACTATGACCCCAAGTACTCCAAGAAGAAGACAAAGGACTAGTTTAAAAAAAATTCGGTGAACATTTTTGAGTGGCCTGCGCAGTCACCAGTCCAATCTCCATCGAAAATCTGATATAAAAAAAAACCGTTGCTACTTCTAAGCCAGCCAGCAACATTTCACTTTAAGAAACTATTCAGAAGTCTTTGAACGAAATTCCCATAAAACGATGCCAGGACTTGGACTAATAAAGTACATATAAAGGCAACGCAACTAAATATTAAATTTATAGAATAATCTTAACTTTAATAGACAGTTAGCTTTAAGTACTAAAATTGATTTGATCTGATCTGCGTATCCTTTACGAGAACATATTTAACCCAATTTTGTGGCTATAGCTCTATATATGCTCAAAAACCGGTTCTGAAAACCGACTAATGCTGATATTTTAGAAAACGAGCCTGGTTATCGATCATTTGAAATAAACTTTGTCTGCGTATGGTATACATGAACTTGAAAATATAAACTCGAACTCTCTAGCTCTCATAGTCGTTGAGATCAGAGTTAGTTAAATATTTCCAAGCGCAGTGCGTTTGTGTCTGAATGTATGTGTGATTTTTTGTACGCATGCCTGAGTGCAAAGGGGTTTAAATGGTTGTAACGATAGCTCGCAGCTGGGTTCAGGGTATCTCGTAGTCGGCCAATCTGAATATGATACTCCGCTAGTATGTCTATGAGGCCGGTCATAAACAGTCATAAGCTGAGGCGTTGTGCTTTTCGAACGGGGTGAAGGATTGATGTCTTCTTGATTTGTAATGTTTTTATATGCTTAGCAGCCGAAATAACACGACGCATAGGTTTGAGACTTGCCTTGACACAACATTTTTACATTCATGTCATATTTAAGTGGCGCTATTCTAGGGTTCAAAGGTTTCTAATTTTTGTTTTAATACTTATAGCTTTAGCATTAAGACTTTTCTGGTAAAATTACAACAATTAAATGAACTTTAACTTAAACAAGTAAGATGGCTCTAGTTGGGATTGCCCGACTAGGAGATACCCTGAACCCAGTTGCGAGCTGTTATATACATTTAAACCTCTTAGCATTCATACACACATTCACAAAGTCACCCACACACAAACGCACGCTGCAAGCTGCGCACTTTACACACCGGCTAAGCTTGGCCGCACTATGGAGAGTGAATTCTTGAATAACTTCTATACTAAGAGCATCCAAATCTATCCATATCTATCTCTATCCGAGATATGCCAAGAAAACCAAGTCTAAAAATTGACTTTTATCGATAATAATGAAACGGTGCAAGATATCGAAAAAATTGATAAACTGGTACTGCGTATGGATAAGGAGAATCTATAGTCGAAAAGTTTAGGTCTCTAGCTTTTGTAGTTTCCGAGATCGCTGCGTTCATACTGGCGGACAGACGAATGAACGGACATGGCTAAATCGACTCAGTTCGTCATCCTGATCAAAAATATATATACCTTATGGCGTCGGAGATGCTACCTTCTGCCCGTTACGTACATTTGCACATAACCATTATACCCTTTTTACCCATTTTCAATGGGTTCAGGGTATACAAATCAAGTCTAGCATGCTTGGTTTACGAGCAGTGGGCGTTTGGGGTGTCTTATTCAAGTGCCGAGTAGTGCGCATGCAGTTGCGTGTTATAATTAAAACAAATTTTTGGAATTCTTTTGTTATTTCTTTTTATGTTCGTTTACGATGTTAAAAAATTATTTAAAGTGTTGTCCGATTTGCTGCACGTCCGCCTGTCAGTCCGTATGAACTCAATCTTTTTCCGCCGCTATGAAGCTAAATACTATAAATTTGGAATATATACTCGTGCCCGTCTGTCTGTCCGTATAGACTTAATTTTTTTCGCCGCTATGAAGCTAATGTTGTGAAATTTGAAATATGTACTCGTGTAGTCAGATAAAGTGTTGACATTTTAGTGACCCCACTGGGGGCGTGACAGTTCGATTAAATCTATTTATCTCCCTCAGTTTTAAAGGTAGATGCTAAAATCTTTGGCCCTACAGATTGATACTGACCTCTAAAAATCGCACCTCGATGCTCTTAGCCGAGTATCGTGTCTTATGTACAAAGCTTCGCAGCATTACAGGTTGCATCTGGCACAAGCTAGAGATGAGTGGATTCAAGTAGTGTGACTGTCTTGATCAACTGCACGTACGGCGATTTTTATCATAAAACATGATATTTTGATAAGGATCCCATTTAAAGAAATCATTAGAGATGCTCATAGCCAAGGACATTTCTCAACAAAAAAGAAGAGACAGTTGAAAAGAACATTTATGTTTCTTAGCTATCCGCAAAAGGTACCTAAAATCGTTTCAAGCTGCACTATCTCTGAAAGTTTTTACTTTCTTCACTACTATAGGAAAAAAAGAAATATTTTAATCGCCAATCAATAAAGAGGGCAAACCTTCAGCAACATATCATGTGGATCAGGTTAGTCCTATTGAGCAAACCAGCATGAGTATAATTCTATTTTAATGGTGGTCGCTGCTTTTTCAAAATTGGTTTGGCTCTATCCAACCAAAACAAGTAAGATGGCTCTAGTCGGGAGTGCCCTACTAGGAGATATATACATTTATTTAATGTAGAAAAAAAAAAAAATGTTTAAATAGTGGCGAATGGGGGGAGGTATCAAATGCGAAATATTTATCATTTGCGTATCCTTTACAAGAACATATCAAACCGAATTTGGTGGCTCTAGCTCCGATAAACACTGATTATAAGAAAACGGGATAAGTTATCGATGATTTGATAAACTTGATCTGCGTATGGTATATGCGAACCTAAAAAGTCCAAGTTCAGCTCACTAGCCCCTGTAGTCTCTGAAATCGACGGACGGATGGACGGACAGATGAACGGACAGACGGACATGGCTAGATCGACTCGGCTATTGCTCCTGACCAAGAATATATATACATTTTCAATGGGTTCAGGGTATTACAAGGCCGTCAGCTAAATGGTGAGCAAGGGGACTAACGAGTAATTATTACTTGAATAATACGCGCCGCATCTGCACACTGTTAGAAGTGAGGGCGGCCTGTGCTATAGACAATTCTTCAGAAAATTACCCCAATCCAAGGTGGAACAGCATATGCCGAAGGCTTCATGACCGAGGGGGTGCTCGGCCGTTAGTATGCAGACTCTAGATACCTGTCACCCTCCAGTTTTATTTTTCGACCTCCCGCGGTGGACGGGCTTTCGTTCACTCGTGGAATTCAAAATGAATCAAAATATTAATATAAATAATAAGTCTGATGCGGCTCAAATAGCATCAGCCCAGGCTTCAACCCGCACGGTTGAGCCTATTTCTGACACCGCAGCTGTAGGGCTGCCAGCCTCCACCCTCCCAAGCGGTGATGTTGGAAAGACCACCAATTTCCTTGGATAAAGAGTTGAGTGTGCCACTTTCTCGTCGAAGAAATATTTGTCCCGGCAGAGTTCGATAGACGAATTGGTGTCTGAAT
This sequence comes from Drosophila colorata, assembly GCA_035041545.1. NCBI lineage: Eukaryota > Metazoa > Arthropoda > Insecta > Diptera > Drosophilidae > Drosophila > Drosophila colorata. The sequence continues at coordinate 273,702 of JAWNLD010000265.1, forward strand.
CGGACTCTGACACTCACCGATGTCGACGACGCATCCAGTGAGATATTTCAGAGATCCGGTCTGACGGATGCAGGCACTCAGATAGCACGTCTACATTTAGACCGTGAAATCGCCTTAATTAAAACCGCGAAAAGAAGCTGTTTAAGGCAAAGGGCTCCCCAGAGCAGCTGCTCTGAAATCTGCGAAAGTGCGCCCCGCTGACGAAGGTCAAAAGGGGTCGCTCAGACGAAAAGTCTGCGCGCTCACTGAGTATCATAAGAGCATAAGCACCTACTGCGAAAGTGTGAAGTCACTGACCAGAGGTTCATATAATGGTATGAGGCTTCTAGAAAGTACGCATGGTTCCTAAATACAGCATCGACGGGAAACGTTAGAGCTAGTGCTTCAGGTGCATTTCCCTGGTTCTGTTATAAACCAGAAAAATCTCTGTAATTATGGGGATACGGAACCACCAGCCAGACGTAGATACAGTCTGTCAGGTGTTATATTTGCGGCTGACAAGGTCAGGTGGGCCATTCAATCATCCGACCCAATTTTCCCGGCCCTGCTGCAACACAGTCTAGAAGATATACTTAGTCCACTATTTGGCCTACCTAGGACGAGCTTCACTTGGGGGTACATTCCGTTATCTTTGAGGGAGGTAAATGTGGCTTTTATTCCCAGGCAAGATAACCTTCCCTAGGATCAACCTAAGTCGTATAGACCAATTAGCATTACATCTTTTCTGCTTAAGACCGCAGAACGCCTGTTGGACTTGCAGCTATCAGATGACCGTATAGTATGATGGTTATGCCTGTGTTTTGTCACTAGCTACCGCCACACATAAATGCAGGAAACTTCAGCGGCTCGTATGCCTATCCCTACGGGTGTCATGCGTACATGTCCTACTGCAGCACTGGAGATAGTCTTAGGACTGAATCCACTGCATTTGCACATAAAGAAGGTAGCTTCTTTAAGCTTTCTGAGGATTTAATTCACAAATGGGTTGCTAGCAGCAGACAGGTCATGCTAGTCTTAAGACCACGGAACTTTTATTCCGGGCGAAAATCGATTTTAAGACTTAGTTTTTTTGGCATATCTCGGAGACTGTAAGAGCTAGAGCCATAAAATTTAGTAATTTATGTACTCTTAAAGGATACGCAGATTATAAATTTTGGATACCTCCACCCATCCCCTCATATCAAATAAACGCAAGTCAAATACTACAAACTTGCGCTTTGGTTTGTAAAGTGAAGATTGTTGTTTTATTATTTCTAAATAATAAATAATATTTATAATTTTGCATTTAATAAAAGTTATTTTTACAATGCAAACGGATGCAGTTCGTATGTGGATGACGATATCACTGACTATCTGCTGTCACCAGACATGGAAGACAACTTTTCCTCTGCCCAACCGGCTAAACGGAAAACAGAACAGTTACAAAGAAGATCTTGTCTTGTATATATATTGTATAAATGTGTATAAATACAGCAGACTGAAACATTCGAAGCATTCCCGTCCATTCAAAACTTATATTTTCCTTGACCAAAGCGTTTCTTTTTATATACGTGTTATTATGATTACCTAAGTTGTTGCTTTATTTACTCAAATGTTGCTACACCTCTCAACCAGCATCACCCAACAGCGACGCTATAAAAGTGTTTGGCATTGATGTGCCAAGATGCAGCTGAGAGAGATGCATCATAATAGCAAGTGCCTCGTCATCCTCGATCAGCTGTTCACTGACTGCAATTGCGGTAGCGGCTAGTGTCAACAAGTTTTTCAGTTGCGACATTAACAGACTCTTTTGAGTCCGGTGTAAAATCCCTAATATTCTTAATTTAGAAGTTATTCAAGAATTCATTTTCCATAGTGGGGCCCAGCGCAGCCGATGTGTAAAGTGCGCAGCTTGCTGCGTGCGTTTGTGTGTGTGTGTATGTGTGACTTTGTGAATGTGTATATAAATGCAACGAGGTTTAAATATATGTAACGACAGATCGCCGCTGGGTTCAGGGTATCTCGTAGTCGGGCGATCTGAATATGATATTCCGCTATTATGGATCTTCCTACATGACAATGGCCCCAAGCACACAAGGAAGAAGGCAAAGGAATAGTTAATAAAAATTCTGTGAACATTTGGGAGTGGCCTCGAATATCTGTGGGCAGATATTCAAAAAGCAGTTTATGCTTCTAAGCCAACCAGCAACAATTCACTTTAGGAGTCTTGAAGCAAAATTCCAATTAAACGATGCCAGGACTGTGTAAAATCGATGCCAAGATGCTGCGCAGCCGTTATTGCTAATAAAAGCTACGCAACTATATATTAATTTTATAGAATAAGCTTTTGTTTCTTATTTCTCATTTGTATCATTTTGTGTGCATATTTTAAAAGTGGTGCTATTTTTTTCGCCAATTTTCGTATTTTTTCATACATTTCCTTAAATACGTTGAAACGTTAAAAAATTATGAAGGTTTTTCCTTTCTTTCCACGTTACAATCTTCCACTTTTAACAAGTGAGATTACTCTAGTCGGGAGTGCCCGACGGACAAGCCTAAATTGAATTGGTTAGTGATACTGACCAAGAATATATATACTTTATGGGTTCGGATATGCTTCTATCTGCCTGTTACATACATTTGTACAAACCTTTATACATTTATCTACGAAGAATTGCAAACTGTGGCAATTGAAGCTGAAGCGATTCTAAACGACCGATTGCTTCTTTAAGTGAAGACCCAAACGATGGAGAAGCGCTAAGAAGCGCACTTGTTAATCGGATTCTCAATGATGGTGCTATCTGAACCTACAATTGATGACAGCAGGATATCTCACTTGACGCGTTGACAGCGCATCACATATTTAAAGCAACGCTTCTGGGAGTTGTGGAGACGCGATTATTTGCATACCTTGCAAGTGCGCTCCAAATGGCTTACTCCAGATTCCAACACCAAACCAAACCAAGTTGTTCTTATTCATGAGGACAATTTACCACTCCATCGATGGCTATTGGGACGGATTGTCACAGTGGCTGACGTGAGAACAAAAAGGGGAACCATTCGTCAACCCATTTGCAAACTAGCTCCGTTACCAAAACAAACTGATCTATTTTGATACCCTAAATTGTAAATACATTACTGTAAATCCCAATGCCGCTCGCGAAAAGCTTTATGAACTTTATCTCTGAAAGTTTTTACTTTCTTCACTACTATAGGAAAAAAAGAACGATTTTAATCGCCAATCAATAAAGAGGGCAAACCTTTAGCAACATATCATGTGGATCATGTTAGTCCTATTGAGAAAACCAGCAAGAGTTATATTTCTATTTTAATGGTGGTCGATGCTTTTTCAAAATTGGTTTGGCTCTATTCAACCATAACAAGTAAGATGGCTCTAGTCTGGAGTGCCCTACTAGGAGGTACCCTGAACCCAGCGGCGAGCTGTCGTTATATAAATTTATTTAATGTTTTCATTCATACACACGACTCCACAGCCGCACTTAGTAAAAGATAATAGAAATAACAAAAATGAATGCTCGCGCTTCGCGTTCTTTTAATATTTGCAGACAAATTTGAGTATGTCGTAGTTGTGAAATTTTACGCAATATTTTCACAAAATAGGAAACTATATCGTTCAAATGTTGGTTGGAATTCCAATTTTTCGCCTATGTCCCAGCAATAAGTTGCATTTGGACCAAATACCTAAGACGTAATAACTTCTGTGTTTTTTAACCGATTTTGATCAAATTTGTTTTAATACACCTTATTGTAGCATAGTACATTTATATATTGACGAGCAGCCTTTTTAACTAAATTTGGTGGCTCTAGCTCTTATAGTGTGTGAGACACATATGTTCAAGCAGCTGCGCTTGGCCGCCACCATGGAATGTTAATTATTAAATAATTTCTCAGCTAGCGATTTAAAAAAAAAAATTTTTTGAATGGTGGCGAATGGGGGGAGGTATCAAATGCGAAATATTAATAATTTGCGTATCCTTTACAAAAACATATCAAACCGAATTTGGTGGCTCTAGCTCCTAATGTTTATGAGATATCCTCAAAAGACCGGTTCAAGAAACCGATAAACACTGATTATAAGAAAACGGGGTAAGTTATCGATGATTTGAAATAAACTTGATCTGCGTATGGTATATGCGAACCTAAAAAGTCCAAGTTCAGCTCACTAGCCCCTGTAGTCTCTGAAATCGACGGACGGATGGACGGACAAACGTACATGGCTGGTACATGGCTCGGCTATTGCTCCTGACCAAGAATATATATACATTTTCAATGGGTTCAGGGTATTACAAGACCGTCAGCTAAATGGTGAGCAAGGGGACTAACGTGTAATTATTACTTGAATAATACGCGCCGTATCTGCACACTGTTAGAAGTGCGACTATACTCTCCTCGTGAGGGCGACTTGTGCTGACTAATGGTAGTCGGGCAAAGAATAGACAACTCTTCAGAAAATTACCCCAATCCAAGGTGGAACAGCATATGCCGAAGGATTCATGACCGAGGGGGTGCTCGGCCGTTAGTATGCAGACTCTAGATACCTGTTACCCTCCAGTTTTATTTTTCGACCTCCCGCGGTGGACGGGCTTTCGTTCACTCGTGGAATTCAAAATGTACCAAAATATTAATATAAATAATAAGTCTGATGCGGCTCAAATAGCATCAGCCCAGGCTTCAACCCGCACGGTTGAGCCTATTTCTGACACCGCAGCTGTAGGGCTGCCGGCCTCCACCCTCCCAAGCGGTGATGTTGGTCCCCAAAGGGGAGGATCCGGAAAGACCACCAACTTCCTTGGATATAGAGGTGGAGTGTGCCACTTTCTCGTCGAAGAAAAATTTGTACCGGCAGAGTTCGATAGACGCATTGGTGTCTGAATCGGACTCTGACACTCACCGATCTCGACGACTCATCCAGTGAGATCTCTCAGAGATCCGGTCTGACGGATGCAGGCACTCAGATAGCACGTCTACATTTAGACCCTGAGATCGCCTTTATTAAAACCGCGAAAAGAAGCTGTTCAAGGCAAAGGGCTCCCCAGAGCAGCTGCTCTGAAAGCTGCGAAAGTGCGCCCCGCTGACGCCAAGGTCAAAAGGGGTCGCTCAGACGAAAAGTCTGCGCGCTCACTGAGTATCATAAGAGCATTAGTACTTACTGCGAAAGTGTGAAGGCACTGACCAAAGGGTCATATAATGGTATGAGGCTCCTAAAAAGAACGCATGGTTCCTAAATACAGCATCGACGGGTAATGTTAGAGCTACTGTTTCTGGTGCATTTCCCTGGTTATGTTATAAACCAGAAAAATCCCTGTAATGATGGGGATACGGAACCACCAGCAAGACGTAGATACAGTCTGTCGGGTGTTATCTTCGACGCTGACAAGGTGGGCCAACACAGTCTAGAAGATAAACTTAGTCCACTAATTGGCCTACCTAGAACGAGCTTCTCTTGGGGGTACATTCCGTTATCTTTGAGGGTGGCTTTGATGGCTTTGATGTGGCTTTTATTCCCTAGCAAGGTAACCGTCCCTAGGATCATCCTAAGTCGTATAGACCAATTAACATTACATCTTTTCTGCTTAAGACCGCAGAACGCCTGTTGGACTTGCAGCCATCAGATGACCGTATAGTATGATGGTTATGCCTGTGTTATGTCACTGGCTACCGCCACACAAAAATGCAGGAAACTTCAGCGGCTCGTATGCCTATCCCTACGGGTGTCATGCGTACATGTCCTACTGCAGCACTGGAGATAGTCTTAGGACTGAATCCACTGCATTTGCACATAAAGAAGGTAGCTTCTTTAAGCTTTCTGAGGATTTAATTCACAAATGCGTTGCTAGCAGCAGACAGGTCATGCTAGTCTACTAAAAAGTATTCCTGGTGCAGGGACCTTAAGACCATGGAACTTTTATTCCGGGCGAAAATCGATTTTAAGACTTATTTTTTTTGGCATATCTTGGAGACTGTAAGAGCTAGAGCCATCAAATTTAGTAATTTATGTACTCTTAAAGGATACGCAGATTATAAATTTTGGATACCTCCACCCATCCCCCCATATCAAATAAACGCAAATCAAATACTACAAACTTGCGCTTTGGTTTGTAAAGTGAATATAGTTGTTTTAATATTTCTAAATAATAAATAATATTTATAATTTTGCATTTAATAAAAGTTATTTTTACATTGCAAACGGATGCAGTTCGTATGTGGATGACGATATCACTGACTATCTGCTGTCACCAGACATGGAAGAAAACTTTTCCTCTGCCCAACCGGCTAAACGGAAAACAGAACAGTTACAAAGAAGATCTTGTCTTGTATATATATTGTATAAATGTGTATAAATACAGCAGACTGAAACATTCGAAGCATTCCCGTCCATTCAAAACTTATCTTTTCCTTGACCAAAGCGTTACTTTTTATATACGTGTTATTATGATTACCTAAGTTGTTGCTTTATTTACTCAAATGTTGCTACACCTCTCAACCAGCATCACCCAACAGCGACGCTATAAAAGTGTTTGGCATTGATGTGCCAAGATGCAGCTGAGAGAGATGCATCATAATAGCAAGTGCCTCGTCATCCTCGATGTCGGACAGCAGAAAGCAGGTCCACGATTTGATCTTTCACTTTAATATTACTCATAATTTGAATTTTATATACAATTTTAATTCACGCAGACACGCTGCGTTAATAGCGATCAGCTGTTCACTGACTGCAATTGCGGTAGCGGCTAGTGTCAACAAGTTTTTCAGTTGCGACATTAACAGACTCTTTTGAGTCCGGTGTAAAATCCCTAATATTCTTAATTTAGAAGTTATTCAAGAATTCATTTTCCATAGTGGGGCCCAGCGCAGCCGATGTGTAAAGTGCGCAGCTTGCTACGTGCGTTTGTGTGTGTGTGTATGTGTGACTTTGTGAATGTGTATATAAATGCAACGAGGTTTAAATATATGTAACGACAGATCGCCGCTGGGTTCAGGGTATCTCGTAGTCGGGCGATCTGAATATGATATTCCGCTATTATGGGTCTTCCTACATGACAATGGCCCCAAGCACACAAGGAAGAAGGCAAAGGAATAGTTAATAAAAATTCTGTGAACATTTGGGAGTGGCCTCGAATATCTGTGGGCAGATATTCAAAAAGCAGTTTATGCTTCTAAGCCAACCAGCAACAATTCACTTTAGGAGTCTTGAAGCAAAATTCCAATTAAACGATGCCAGGACTGTGTAAAATCGATGCCAAGATGCTGCGCAGCCGTTATTGCTAATAAAAGCTACGCAACTATATATTAATTTTATAGAATAAGCTTTTGTTTCTTATTTCTCATTTGTATCATTTTGTGTGCATATTTAAAAAGTGGTGCTATTTTTTTCGCCAATTTTCGTATTTTTTCATACATTTCCTTAAATACGTTGAAACGTTAAAAAATTATGAAGGTTTTTCCTTTCTTTCCACGTTACAATCTTCCACTTTTAACAAGTGAGATTACTCTAGTCGGGAGTGCCCGACGGACAAGCCTAAATTGAATTGATTAGTGATACTGACCAAGAATATATATACTTAATGGGTTCGGATATGCTTCTATCTGCCTGTTACATACATTTGTACAAACCTTAATACATTTACCTACGAAGAATTGCAAACTGTGGCAATTGAAGTTGAAGCGATTCTAAACTCGCGACCGATTGCTTCTTTAAGTGAAGACCCAAACGATGGAGAAGCGCTAAGAAGCGCACTTGTTAATCGGATTCTCAATGATGGTGCTATCTGAACCTACAATTGATGACAGCAGGATATCTCACTTGACGCGTTGACAGCGCATCACATATTTAAAGCAACGCTTCTGGGAGTTGTGGAGACGCGATTATTTGCATACCTTGCAAGTGCGCTCCAAATGGCTTACTCCAGATTCCAACACCAAACCAAACCAAGTTGTTCTTATTCATGAGGACAATTTACCACTCCATCAATGGCTATTGGGACGGATTGTCACAGTGGCTGACGTGAGAACAAAAAGGGGAACCATTCGTCAACCCATTGGCAAATTAGCTCCGTTACCAAAACAAACTGATCTATTTTGATACCCCAAATTATAAATACATTACTGTAAATCCCTATGCCGTTCGCGAAAAGCTTTATGAACTTTATCTCTGAAAGTTTTTACTTTCTTCACTACTATAGGAAAAAAGAACGATTTTAATCGCCAATCAATAAAGAGGCAAACCTTTACCAACATATCATGTGGATCATGTTAGTCCTATTGAGAAAACCAGCAAGAGTTATATTTCTATTTTAATGGTGGTCGATGCTTTTTCAAAATTGGTTTGGCTCTATTCAACCATAACAAGTAAGATGGCTCTAGTCTGGAGTGCCCTACTAGGAGATACCCTGAACCCAGCGGCGAGCTGTCGTTATATAAATTTATTTAATGTTTTCATTCATACACACGACTCCACAGCCGCACTTAGTAAAATATAATAAATAGAAATAACAAAAATGAATGCTCGCGCTTCGCGTTCTTTTAATATTTGCAGACAAATTTGAGTATGTCGTAGTTGTGAAATTTTACGCAATATTTTCACAAAATAGGAAACTATATCGTTCAAATGTTGGTTGGAATTCCAATTTTTCGCCTATGTCCCAGCAATAAGTTGCATTTGGACCAAATACCTAAGACGTAATAACTTCTGTGTAACCGATTATGTACATTTCATTATTGTACCATAGTACATTTATATATTGACGAGCAGCCTTTTTAATAAATTTGGTGGCTCTAGCTCTTATAGTGTCTGAGACACATATGTTCAAGCAGCTGCGCCGCCACCATGGAATGTTAATTATTAAATAATTTCTCAGCTAGCGATTTAAAAAAAAAATGTTTTTGAATGGTGGCGAATGGGGGGAGGTATCAAATGCGAAATATTAATAATTTGCGTATCCTTTACAAAAACATATCAAACCGAATTTGGTGGCTCTAGCTCCTAATGTTTATGAGATATCCTCAAAAAACCGGTTCAAGAAACCGATAAACACTGATTATAAGAAAACGGGGTAAGTTATCGATGATTTGAAATAAACTTGATCTGCGTATGGTATATGCAAACCTAAAAAGTCCAAGTTCAGCTCACTAGCCCCTGTAGTCTCTGAAATCGACGGACGGATGGACGCAAACGTACATGGCTGGTACATGGCTCGGCTATTGCTCCTGACCAAGAATATATATACATTTTCAATGGGTTCAGGGTATTACAAGGCCGTCAGCTAAATGGGACTAACTTGTAATTATTACTTGAATAATACGCGCCGTATCTGCACACTGTTAGAAGTGCGACTATACTCTCCTCGTGAGGGCGACTTGTGCTGACTAATGGTAGTCGGGCAAAGAATAGACAACTCTTCAGAAAATTACCCCAATCCAAGGTGGAACAGCATATGCCGAAGGATTCATGACCGAGGGGGTGCTCGGCCGTTAGTATGCAGACTCTAGATACCTGTCACCCTCCAGTTTTATTTTTCGACCTCCCGCGGTGGACGGGCTTTCGTTCACTCGTGGAATTCAAAATGAACCATAATATTAATATAAATAATAAGTCTGATGCGGCTCAAATAGCATCAGCCCACGCTTCAACCCGCACGGTTGAGCCTATTTCTGACACCGCAGCTGTAGGGCTGCCGGCCTCCACCCTCCCAAGCGGTGATGTTGGTCCCCAAGGGGAGGATCCGGAAAGACCACCAACTTCCTTGGATATTGGAGTGTGCCACTTTCTCGTCGAAGAAAAATTTGTCCCGGCAGAGTTCGATAGACACATTGGTGTCTGAATCGCACTCTGACACTCACCGATCTCGACGACTCATCCAGTGAGATCTCTCAGAGATCCGGTCTGACGGATGCAGGCACTCAGATAGCACGTCTACATTTAGACCCTTTATTAAAACCGCGAAAAGAAGCTGTTCAAGGCAAAGGGCTCCCCAGAGCAGCTGCTCTGAAAGCTGCGAAAGTTCGCCCCGCTGACGCCAAGGTCAAAAGGGGTCGCTCAGACGAAAAGTCTGCGCGTTCACTGAGTATCATAAGAGCATTAGTACTTACTGCGAAAGTGTGAAGGCACTGACCAAAGGGTCATATAATGGTATGAGGCTCCTAAAAAGAACGCATGGTTCCTAAATACAGCATCGACGGGTTATGTTAGAGCTACTGTTTCTGGTGCATTTCCCTGGTTCTGTTATAAACCAGAAAAATCCCTGTAATGATGGGGATACGGAACCACCAGCTAGACGTAGATACAGTCTGTCGGGTGTTATCTTCGACGCTGACAAGGTGGGCCAACACAGTCTAGAAGATAAACTTAGTCCACTAATTGGCCTACCTAGAACGAGCTTCTCTTGGGGGTACATTCCGTTATCTTTGAGGGTGGCTTTGATGGCTTTGATGTGGCTTTTATTCCCAAGCAAGGTAACCGTCCCTAGGATCATCCTAAGTCGTATAGACCAATTAACATTACATCTTTTCTGCTTAAGACCGCAGAACGCCTGTTGGACTTGCAGCCATCAGATGACCGTATAGTATGATGGTTATGCCTGTGTTATGTCACTGGCTACCGCCACACAAAAATGCAGGAAACTTCAGCGGCTCGTATGCCTATCCCTACGGGTGTCATGCGTACATGTCCTACTGCAGCACTGGAGATAGTCTTAGGACTGAATCCACTGCATTTGCACATAAAGAAGGTAGCTTCTTTAAGCTTTCTGAGGATTTAATTCACAAATGCGTTGCTAGCAGCAGACAGGTCATGCTAGTCTACTAAAAAGTATTCCTGGCGCAGGGACCTTAAGACCATGGAACTTTTATTCCGGGCGAAAATCGATTTTAAGACTTAGTTTTTTTGGCATATCTTGGAGACTGTAAGAGCTAGAGCCATCAAATTTAGTAATTTATGTACTCTTAAAGGATACGCAGATTATAAATTTTGGATACCTCCACCCATCCCCCCATATCAAATAAACGCAAATCAAATACTACAAACTTGCGCTTTGGTTTGTAAAGTGAATATAGTTGTTTTAATATTTCTAAATAATAAATAATATTTATAATTTTGCATTTAATAAAAGTTATTTTTACATTGCAAACGGATGCAGTTCGTATGTGGATGACGATATCACTGACTATCTGCTGTCACCAGGCATGGAAGAAAACTTTTCCTCTGCCCAACCGGCTAAACGGAAAACAGAACAGTTACAAAGAAGATCTTGTCTTGTATATATATTGTATAAATGTGTATAAATACAGCAGACTGAAACATTCGAAGCATTCCCGTCCATTCAAAACTTATCTTTTCCTTGACCAAAGCGTTACTTTTTATATACGTGTTATTATGATTACCTAAGTTGTTGCTTTATTTACTCAAATGTTGCTACACCTCTCAACCAGCATCACCCAACAGCGACGCTATAAAAGTGTTTGGCATTGATGTGCCAAGATGCAGCTGAGAGAGATGCATCATAATAGCAAGTGCCTCGTCATCCTCGATGTCGGACAGCAGAAAGCAGGTCCACGATTTGATCTTTCACTTTAATATTACTCATAATTTGAATTTTATATACAATTTTAATTCACGCAGACACGCTGCGTTAATAGCGATCAGCTGTTCACTGACTGCAATTGCGGTAGCGGCTAGTGTCAACAAGTTTTTCAGTTGCGACATTAACAGACTCTTTTGAGTCCGGTGTAAAATCCCTAATATTCTTAATTTAGAAGTTATTCAAGAATTCATTTTCCATAGTGGGGCCCAGCGCAGCCGATGTGTAAAGTGCGCAGCTTGCTGCGTGCGTTTGTGTGTGTGTGTATGTGTGACTTTGTGAATGTGTATATAAATGCAACGAGGTTTAAATATATGTAACGACAGATCGCCGCTGTGTTCAGGGTATCTCGTAGTCGGGCGATCTGAATATGATATTCCGCTATTATGGGTCTTTCTACATGACAATGGCCCCAAGCACACAAGGAAGAAGGCAAAGGAATAGTTAATAAAAATTCTGTGAACATTTGGGAGTGGCCTCGAATATCTGTGGGCAGATATTCAAAAAGCAGTTTATGCTTCTAAGCCAACCAGCAACAATTCACTTTAGGAGTCTTGAAGCAAAATTCCAATTAAACGATGCCAGGACTGTGTAAAATCGATGCCAAGATGCTGCGCAGCCGTTATTGCTAATAAAAGCTACGCAACTATATATTAATTTTATAGAATAAGCTTTTGTTTCTTATTTCTCATTTGTATCATTTTGTGTGCATATTTAAAAAGTGGTGCTATTTTTTTCGCCAATTTTCGTATTTTTTCATACATTTCCTTAAATACGTTGAAACGTTAAAAAATTATGAAGGTTTTTCCTTTCTTTCCACGTTACAATCTTCCACTTTTAACAAGTGAGATTACTCTAGTCGGGAGTGCCCGACGGACAAGCCTAAATTGAATTGATTAGTGATACTGACCAAGAATATATATACTTAATGGGTTCGGATATGCTTCTATCTGCCTGTTACATACATTTGTACAAACCTTTATACATTTACCTACGAAGAATTGCAAACTGTGGCAATTGAAGTTGAAGCGATTCTAAACTCGCGACCGATTGCTTCTTTAAGTGAAGACCCAAACGATGGAGAAGCGCTAAGAAGCGCACTTGTTAATCGGATTCTCAATGATGGTGCTATCTGAACCTACAATTGATGACAGCAGGATATCTCACTTGACGCGTTGACAGCGCATCACATATTTAAAGCAACGCTTCTGGGAGTTGTGGAGACGCGATTATTTGCATACCTTGCAAGTGCGCTCCAAATGGCTTACTCCAGATTCCAACACCAAACCAAACCAAGTTGTTCTTATTCATGAGGACAATTTACCACTCCATCAATGGCTATTGGGACGGATTGTCACAGTGGCTGACGTGAGAACAAAAAGGGGAACCATTCGTCAACCCATTGGCAAATTAGCTCCGTTACCAAAACAAACTGATCTATTTTGATACCCCAAATTATAAATACATTACTGTAAATCCCTATGCCGTTCGCGAAAAGCTTTATGAACTTTATCTCTGAAAGTTTTTACTTTCTTCACTACTATAGGAAAAAAGAACGATTTTAATCGCCAATCAATAAAGAGGCAAACCTTTACCAACATATCATGTGGATCATGTTAGTCCTATTGAGAAAACCAGCAAGAGTTATATTTCTATTTTAATGGTGGTCGATGCTTTTTCAAAATTGGTTTGGCTCTATTCAACCATAACAAGTAAGATGGCTCTAGTCTGGAGTGCCCTACTAGGAGATACCCTGAACCCAGCGGCGAGCTGTCGTTATATAAATTTATTTAATGTTTTCATTCATACACACGACTCCACAGCCGCACTTAGTAAAATATAATAAATAGAAATAACAAAAATGAATGCTCGCGCTTCGCGTTCTTTTAATATTTGCAGACAAATTTGAGTATGTCGTAGTTGTGAAATTTTACGCAATATTTTCACAAAATAGGAAACTATATCGTTCAAATGTTGGTTGGAATTCCAATTTTTCGCCTATGTCCCAGCAATAAGTTGCATTTGGACCAAATACCTAAGACGTAATAACTTCTGTGTTTTTTAACCGATTTTGATCAAATTTGTTTTAATACACCTTATTGTACCATAGTACATTTATATATTGACGAGCAGCCTTTTTAATAAATTTGGTGGCTCTAGCTCTTATAGTGTCTGAGACACATATGTTCAAGCAGCTGCGCTTGGCCGCCACCATGGAATGTTAATTATTAAATAATTTCTCAGCTAGCGATTTAAAAAAAAAATGTTTTGAATGGTGGCGAATGGGGGGAGGTATCAAATGCGAAATATTAATAATTTGCGTATCCTTTACAAAAACATATCAAACCGAATTTGGTGGCTCTAGCTCCTAATGTTTATGAGATATCCTCAAAAAACCGGTTCAAGAAACCGATAAACACTGATTATAAGAAAACGGGGTAAGTTATCGATGATTTGAAATAAACTTGATCTGCGTATGGTATATGCGAACCTAAAAAGTCCAAGTTCAGCTCACTAGCCCCTGTAGTCTCTGAAATCGACGGACGGATGGACGGACAAACGTACATGGCTGGTACATGGCTCGGCTATTGCTCCTGACCAAGAATATATATACATTTTCAATGGGTTCAGGGTATTACAAGGCCGTCAGCTAAATGGTGAGCAAGGGGACTAACGTGTAATTATTACTTGAATAATACGCGCCGTATCTGCACACTGTTAGAAGTGCGACTATACTCTCCTCGTGAGGGCGGCTTGTGCTGACTAATGGTAGTCGGGCAAAGAATAGACAACTCTTCAGAAAATTACCCCAATCCAAGGTGGAACAGCATATGCCGAAGGATTCATGACCGACGGGGTGCCGGCCGTTAGTATGCAGACTCTAGATACCTGTCGCCCTCCAGTTTTATTTTTCGACCTCCCGCGGTGGACGGGCTTTCGTTCACTCGTGGAATTCAAAATGAACCAAAATATTAATATAAATAATAAGTCTGATGCGGCTCAAATAGCATCAGCTCAGGCTTCAACCCGCACGGTTGAGCCTATTTCTGACACCGCAGCTGTAGGGCTGCCGGCCTCCACCCTCCCAAGCGGTGATGTTGGTCCCCAAGGGGAGGATCCGGAAAGACCACCAACTTCCTTGGATAAAGAGTTGGAGTGTGCCACTTTCTCATCGAGGAAAAATTTGTCCCGGCAGAGTTCGATAGACGCATTGGTGTCTGACGACTTCCACCGATCTCGACGACTCATCCAGTGAGATATCTCAGAGATCCGGTCTGTCGGATGCAGGCACTCAGATAGCACGTCTACATTTAGACCCTGAGATCGCCTTTATTAAAACCGCGAAAAGAAGCTGTTCAAGGCAAAGGGCTCCCCAGAGCAGCTGCTCACATCAGAGCATGAGCTGCGAAAGTGCGCCCCGCTGACGCCAAGGTCAAAAGGGGTCGCTCAGACGAAAAGTCTGCGCGCTCACTGAGTATCATAAGAGCATTAGCACCTACTGCGAAAGTGTGAAGTCACTGATGGTATGAGGCTCCTAAAAAGAACGCATGGTTCCTAAATACAGCATCGACGGGTAACGTTAGAGCTACTGCTTCAGGTGCATTTCCCTGGTTCTGTTATAAACCAGAAGAAATCTCTGTAATTATGGGGATACGGAACCACCAGCTAGACGTTATCTCTGAGGGTGGCTTTGATGGCTTTGATGTGGCTTTTATTCCCAAGCAAGGTAACCGTCCCTAGGATCATCTTAAGTCGTATAGACCAATTAGCATTACATCTTTTCTGCTTAAGACCGCAGAACGCCTGTTGGACTTGCAGCCATCAGTTGACCGTATAGTATGATGGTTATGCCTGTGTTATGTCACTGGCTACCGCCACACAAAAATGCAGGAAACTTCAGCGGCTCGTATGCCTATCCTTACGGGTGTCATGCGTACATGTCCTACTGCAGCACTGGAGTTCGTTAGTCTTAGGACTGAATCCACTGCATTTGAACATAAAGAAGGTAGCTTCTTTAAGCTTTCTGAGGATTTAATTCACAAATGGGTTGCTAGCAGCAGACAGGTCATGCTAGTCTACTAAAAAGTATTCCTGGAGCACGGAACTTTTATTCCGGGCGAAAGTCGATTTTAAGACTTAGTTTTTTGGCATATCTTGGAGACTGTAAGAGCTAGAGCCATCAAATTTAGTAATTTATGTACTCTTAAAGGATACGCAGATTATAAATTTTGGATACCTCCACCCATCCCCCCTATATTAAATAAACGCAATTTTATAAAATAATTTTGCATTTAATAAAAGTTATTTTTACATTGCAAACGGATGCAGTTCGTATGTGGATGACGATATCACTGACTATCTGCTGTCACCAGACATGGAAGAAAACTTTTCCTCTGCCCAACCGGCTAAACGGAAAACAGAACAGTTACAAAGAAGATCTTGTTTTGTATATATATTGTATAAATGTGTATAAATACAGCAGACTGAAACATTCGAAGCATTCCCGTACATTCAAAACTTATCTTTTCCTTGACCAAAGCGTTCCTTTTAATATACGTGTTATTATGATTACCTAAGTTGTTGCTTTATTTACTCACATGTTGCTACACCTCTCAACCAGCATCACCCAACAGCGACGCTATAAAAGTGTTTGGCATTGATGTGCCAAGATGCAGCTGAGAGAGATGCATCATAATAGCAAGTGCCTCGCCATCCTCGATGTCGGACAGCAGAAAGCAGGTCCACGATTTGATCTTTCACTTTAATATTACTCATAATTTGATTTTATATACAATTTTAATTCACGCAGACACGCTGCGTTAATAGCGATCAGCTGTTCACTGACTGCAATTGCGGTAGCGGCTAGTGTCAACAAGTTTTTCAGTTGCGACATTAACAGACTCTTTTAAGTCCGGTGTAAAATCCCTAATATTCTTAATTTAGAAGTTATTCAAGAATTCATTTTCCATAGTGGGGCCCAGCGCAGCCGATGTGTAAAGTGCGCAGCTTGCTGCGTGCGTTTGTGTGTGTGTGTATGTGTGACTTTGTGAATGTGTATATAAATGCAACGAGGTTTAAATATATGTAACGACAGCTCGCCGCTGGGTTCAGGGTATCTCGTAGTCGGGCGATCTGAATATGATATTCCGCTATTATGGGTCTTCCTACATGACAATGGCCCCAAGCACACAAGGAAGAAGGCAAAGGAATAGTTAATACAAATTCCTGTGAACATTTGGGAGTGGCCTCGAATATCTGTGGGCAGATATTCAAAAAGCAGTTTATGCTTCTAAGCCAACCAGCAACAATTCACTTTAGGAGTCTTGAAGCAAAATTCCAATTAAACGATGCCAGGACTGTGTAAAATCGATGCCAAGATGTTGCGCAGCCGTTATTGCTAATAAAAGCTACGCAACTATATATTAATTTTATAGAATAAGCTTTTGTTTCTTATTTCTCATTTGTATCATTTTGTGTGCATATTTAAAAGTGGTGCTATTTTTTTCGCCAATTTTCGTATTTTTTCATACATTTCCTTAAATACGTTGAAACGTTAAAAAATTATGAAGGTTTTTCCTTTCTTTCCACTTTACAATCTTCCACTTTTAACAAGTGAGATTACTCTATTCGGGAGTGCCCGACGGACAAGCCTAAATTGAATTGGTTAGTGATACTGACCAAGAATATATATACTTTATGGGTTCGGATATGCTTCTATCTGCCTGTTACATACATTTGTACAAACCATTATACATTTACCTACGAAGAATTGCAAACTGTGGCAATTGAAGCTGAAGCGATTCTAAACTCGCGACCGATTGCTTCTTTAAGTGAAGACCCAAACGATGGAGAAGCGCTAAGAAGCGCACTTGTTAATCGGATTCTCAATGAATGGTGCTATCTGAACCTACAATTGACGACAGCAGGATATCTCACTTGACGCGTTGACAGCGCATCACATATTTAAAGCAACGCTTCTGGGAGTTGTGGAGACGCGATTATTTGCATACCTTGCAAGTGCGCTCCAAATGGCTTACTCCAGATTCCAACACCAAACCAAACCAAGTTGTTCTTATTCATGAGGACAATTTACCACTCCATCAATGGCTATTGGGACGGATTGTCACAGTGGCTGACGTGAGAACAAAAAGGGGAACCATTCGTCGACCCATTTGCAAACTAGCTCCGTTACCAAAACAAACTGATCTATTTTGATACCCTAAATTGTAAATACATTACTGTAAATCCCAATGCCGCTCGCGAAAAGCTTTATGAACTTTATCTCTGAAAGTTTTTACTTTCTTCACTACTATAGGAAAAAAAGAACGATTTTAATCGCCAATCAATAAAGAGGGCAAACCTTTAGCAACATATCATGTGAATCATGTTAGTCCTATTGAGAAAACCAGCAAGAGTTATATTTCTATTTTAATGGTGGTCGATGCTTTTTCAAAATTGGTTTGGCTCTATTCAACCATAACAAGTAAGATGGCTCTAGTCTGGAGTGCCCTACTAGGAGATACCCTGAACCCAGCGGCGAGCTGTCGTTATATAAATTTATTTAATGTTTTCATTCATACACACGACTCCACAGCCGCACTTAGTAAAATATAATAAATAGAAATAACAAAAATGAATGCTCGCGCTTCGCGTTCTTTTAATATTTGCAGACAAATTTGAGTATGTCGTAGTTGTGAAATTTTACGCAATATTTTCACAAAATAGGAAACTATATCGTTCAAATGTTGGTTGGAATTCCAATTTTTCGCCTATGTCCCAGCAATAAGTTGCATTTGGACCAAATACCTAAGACGTAATAACTTCTGTGTTTTTTAACCGATTTTGATCAAATTTGTTTTAATACACCTTATTGTACCATAGTACATTTATATATTGACGAGCAGCCTTTTTAACTAAATTTGGTGGCTCTAGCTCTTATAGTGTCTGAGACACATATGTTCAAGCAGCTGCGCTTGGCCGCCACCATGGAATGTTAATTATTAAATAATTTCTCAGCTAGCGATTTAAAAAAAAAAAATGTTTGAATGGTGGCGAATGGGGGGAGGTATCAAATGCGAAATATTAATAATTTGCGTATCCTTTACAAAAACATATCAAACCGAATTTGGTGGCTCTAGCTCCTAATGTTTATGAGATATCCTCAAAAAACCGGTTCAAGAAACCGATAAACACTGATTATAAGAAAACGGTAAGTTATCGATGATTTGAAATAAACTTGATCTGCGTATGGTATATGCGAACCTAAAAAGTCCAAGTTCAGCTCACAAGCCCCTGTAGTCTCTGAAATCGACGGACGGATGGACGGACAAACGTACATGGCTGGTACATGGCTCGGCTATTGCTCCTGACCAAGAATATATATACATTTTCAATGGGTTCAGGGTATTACAAGGCCGTCAGCTAAATGGTGAGCAAGGGGACTAACGTGTAATTATTACTTGAATAATACGCGCCGTATCTGCACACTGTTAGAAGTGCGACTATACTCTCCTCGTGAGGGCGACTTGTGCTGACTAATGGTAGTCGGGCAAAGAATAGACAACTCTTCAGAAAATTACCCCAATCCAAGGTGGAACAGCATATGCCGAAGGATTCATGACCGACGGGGTGCTCGGCCGTTAGTATGCAGACTCTAGATACCTGTCACCCTCCAGTTTTATTTTTCGACCTCCCGCGGTGGACGGGCTTTCGTTCACTCGTGGAATTCAAAATGAACCAAAATATTAATATAAATAATAAGTCTGATGCGGCTCAAATAGCATCAGCCCAGGCTTCAACCCGCACGGTTGAGCCTATTTCTGACACCGCAGCTGTAGGGCTGCCGGCCTCCACCCTCCCAAGCGGTGATGTTAGTCCCCAAGGGGAGGATCCGGAAAGACCACCAACTTCCTTGGATAAAGAGTTGGAGTGTGCCACTTTCTCGTCGAAGAAATATTTGTCCCGGCAGAGTTCGATAGACGCATTGGTGTCTGAATCGGACTCTGACACTCACCGATCTCGACGACTCATCCAGTGAGATCTCTCAGAGATCCGGTCTGACGGATGCAGGCCAGAGATCGCCTTTATTAAAACCGCGAAAAGAAGCTGTTCAAGGCAAAGGGCTCCCCAGAGCAGCTGCTCTGAAAGCTGCGAAAGTGCGCCCCGCTGACGCCAAGGTCAAAAGGGGTCGCTCAGACGAAAAGTCTGCGCGCTCACTGAGTATCATAAGAGCATTAGCACCTACTGCGAAAGTGTGAAGTCACTGACCAGAGGTTCATATAATGGTATGAGGCTCCTAAAAAGGACGCATGGTTCCTAAATACAGCATCGACGGGTAACGTTAGAGCTACTGCTTCAGGTGCATTTCCCTGGTTCTGTTATAAACCAGAAAAATCTCTGTAATGATGGGGATACGGAACCACCAGCTAGACGTAGATACAGTCTGTCGGGTGTTATCTTCGACGCTGACAAGGTGGGCCATTCAATCATCCGACCCGATTTCCCGGCCCTGCTGCAACACAGTCTAAAAGATATACTTAGTCCACTAATTGGCCTACCTAGGACGAGCTTCTCTTGGGGGTACATTCCGTTATCTTTGAGGGAGGTAAATGTGGCTTTTATTCCCAAGCAAGGTAACCGTCCCTAGGATCATCCTAAGTCGTATAGACCAATTAGCATTACATCTTTTCTGCTTAAGACCGCAGAACGCCTGTTGGACTTGCAGCCATCAGTTGACCGTATAGTATGATGGTTATGCCTGTGTTATGTCACTGGCTACCGCCACACAAAAATGCAGGAAACTTCAGCGGCTCGTATGCCTATCCCTACGGGTGTCATGCGTACATGTCCTACTGCAGCACTGGAGATAGTCTTAGGACTGAATCCACTGCATTTGCACATAAAGAAGGTAGCTTCTTTAAGCTTTCTGAGGATTTAATTCACAAATGGGTTGCTAGCAGCAGACAGGTCATGCTAGTCTACTAAAAAGTATTCCTGGCGCAGGGATCTTAAGACCACGGAACTTTTATTCCGGGCGAAAATCGATTTTAAGACTTAGTTTTTTTGGCATATCTCGGAGACTGTAAGAGCTAGAGCCATCAATTTAGTACTCTTAAAGGATACGCAGATTATAAATTTTGGATACCTCCACCCATCCCCCCATATCAAATAAACGCAAATCAAATACTACAAACTTGCGCTTTGGTTTGTAAAGTGAATATTGTTGTTTTATTATTTCTAAATAATAAATAATATTTATAATTTTTCATTTAATAAAAGTTATTTTTACATTGCAAACGGATGCAGTTCGTGTGTGGATGACGATATCACTGACTATCTGCTGTCACCAGACATGGAAGAAAACTTTTCCTCTGCCCAACCGGCTAAACGGAAAACAGAACAGTTACAAAGAAGATCTTGTCTTGTATATATATTGTATAAATGTGTATAAATACAGCAGACTGAAACATTCGAAGCATTCCCGTCCATTCAAAACTTATCTTTTCCTTGACCAAAGCGTTCCTTTTAATATACGTGTTATTATGATTACCTAAGTTGTTGCTTTATTTACTCACATGTTGCTACACCTCTCAACCAGTATCACCCAACAGCGACGCTATAAAAGTGTTTGGCATTGATGTGCCAAGATGCAGCTGAGAGAGATGCATCATAATAGCAAGTGCCTCGTCATCCTCGATGTCGGACAGCAGAAAGCAGGTCCACGATTTGATCTTTCACTTTAATATTCTCATAATTGATTTATATACAATTTTAATTCACGCAGACACGCTGCGTTAGCGTCAGCTGTTCACTGACTGCAATTGCGGTAGCGGCTAGTGTCAACAAGTTTTTCAGTTGCGACATTAACAGACTCTTTTAAGTCCGGTGTAAAATCCCTAATATTCTTAATTTAGAAGTTATTCAAGAATTCATTTTCCATAGTGGGGCCCAGCGCAGCCGATGTGTAAAGTGCGCAGCTTGCTGCGTGCGTTTGTGTGTGTGTGTATGTGTGACTTTGTGAATGTGTATATAAATGCAACGAGGTTTAAATATATGTAACGACAGATCGCCGCTGGGTTCAGGGTATCTCGTAGTCGGGCGATCTGAATATGATATTCCGCTATTATGGGTCTTCCTACATGACAATGGCCCCAAGCACACAAGGAAGAAGGCAAAGGAATAGTTAATAAAAATTCTGTGAACATTTGGGAGTGGCCTCGAATATCTGTGGGCAGATATTCAAAAAGCAGTTTATGCTTCTAAGCCAACCAGCAACAATTCACTTTAGGAGTCTTGAAGCAAAATTCCAATTAAACGATGCCAGGACTGTGTAAAATCGATGCCAAGATGCTGCGCAGCCGTTATTGCTAATAAAAGCTACGCAACTATATATTAATTTTATAGAATAAGCTTTTGTTTCTTATTTCTCATATTTATCATTTTGTGTGCATATTTAAAAAGTGGTGCTATTTTTTTCGCCAATTTTCGTATTTTTTCATACATTTCCTTAAATACGTTGAAACGTTAAAAAATTATGAAGGTTTTTCCTTTCTTTCCACGTTACAATCTTCCACTTTTAACAAGTGAGATTACTCTATTCGGGAGTGCCCGATGGACAAGCCTAAATTGAATTGGTTAGTGATACTGACCAAGAATATATATACTTTATGGGTTCGGATATGCTTCTATCTGCCTGTTACATACATTTATACAAACCATTATACATTTACCTACGAAGGATTGCAAACTGTGGCAATTGAAGCTGAATCGATTCTAAACTCGCGACCGATTGCTTCTTTAAGTGAAGACCCAAACGATGGAGAAGCGCTAAGAAGCGCACTTGTTAATCGAATTCTCAATGATGGTGCTATCTGAACCTACAATTGATGACAGCAGGATATCTCACTTGACGCGTTGACAGCGCATCACATATTTAAAGCAACGCTTCTGGGAGTTGTGGAGACGCGATTATTTGCATACCTTGCAAGTGCGCTCCAAATGGCTTACTCCAGATTCCAACACCAAACCAAACCAAGTTGTTCTTATTCATGAGGACAATTTACCACCCCATCAATGGCTATTGGGACGGATTGTCACAGTGGCTGACGTGAGAACAAAAAGGGGAACCATTCGTCAACCCATTTGCAAATTAGCTCCGTTACCAAAACAAACTGATCTATTTTGATACCCCAAATTATAAATACATTACTGTAAATCCCTATGCCGTTCGCGAAAAGCTTTATGAACTTTATCTCTGAAAGTTTTTACTTTCTTCACTACTATAGGAAAAAAGAACGATTTTAATCGCCAATCAATAAAGAGGCAAACCTTTAGCAACATATCATGTGGATCATGTTAGTCCTATTGAGAAAACCAGCAAGAGTTATATTTCTATTTTAATGGTGGTCGATGCTTTTTCAAAATTGGTTTGGCTCTATTCAACCATAACAAGTAAGATGGCTCTAGTCTGGAGTGCCCTACTAGGAGATACCCTGAACCCAGCGGCGAGCTGTCGTTATATAAATTTATTTAATGTTTTCATTCATACACACGACTCCACAGCCGCACTTAGTAAAATATAATAAGAAATAACAAAAATGAATGCTCGCGCTTCGCGTTCTTTTAATATTTGCAGACAAATTTGAGTATATCGTAGTTGTGAAATTTTACGCAATATTTTCACAAAATAGGAAACTATATCGTTCAAATGTTTGTTGGAATTCCAATTTTTCGCCTATGTCCCAGCAATAAGTTGCATTTGGACCAAATACCTAAGACGTAATAACTTCTGTGTTTTTTAACCGATTTTGATCAAATTTGTTTTAATACACCTTATTGTACCATAGTACATTTATATATTGACGAGCAGCCTTTTTAACTAAATTTGGTGGCTCTAGCTCTTATAGTGTCTGAGACACATATGTTCAAGCAGCTGCGCTTGGCCGCCACCATGGAATGTTAATTATTAAATAATTTCTCAGCTAGCGATTTAAAAAAAAAATGTTTGAATGGTGGCGAATGGGGGGAGGTATCAAATGCGAAATATTAATAATTTGCGTATCCTTTACAAAAACATATCAAACCGAATTTGGTGGCTCTAGCTCCTAATGTTTATGAGATATCCTCAAAAAACCGGTTCAAGAAACCGATAAAGACTGATTATAAGAAAACGGGGTAAGTTATCGATGATTTGAAATAAACTTGATCTGCGTATGGTATATGCGAACCTAAAAAGTCCAAGTTCAGCTCACTAGCCCCTGTAGTCTCTGAAATCGACGGACGGATGGACGGACAAACGTACATGGCTGGTACATGGCTCGGCTATTGCTCCTGACCAAGAATATATATACATTTTCAATGGGTTCAGGGTATTACAAGGCCGTCAGCTAAATGGTGAGCAAGGGGACTAACGTGTAATTATTACTTGAATAATACGCGCCGTATCTGCACACTGTTAGAAGTGCGACTATACTCTCCTCGTGAGGGCGACTTGTGCTGACTAATGGTAGTCGGGCAAAGAATAGACAACTCTTCAGAAAATTACCCCAATCCAAGGTGGAACAGCATATGCCGAAGGATTCATGACCGAGGGGGTGCTCGGCCGTTAGTATGCAGACTCTAGATACCTGTCACCCTCCAGTTTTATTTTTCGACCTCCCGCGGTGGACGGGCTTTCGTTCACTCGTGGAATTCAAAATGAACCAAAATATTAATATAAATAATAAGTCTGATGCGGCTCAAATAGCATCAGCCCAGGCTTCAACCCGCACGGTTGAGCCTATTTCTGACACCGCAGCTGTAGGGCTGCCGGCCTCCACCCTCCCAAGCGGTGATGTTAGTCCCAAGGGGAGGATCCGGAAAGACCACCAACTTCCTTGGATAAAGAGTTGGAGTGTGCCACTTTCTCGTCGAAGAAATATTTGTCCCGGCAGAGTTCGATAGACGCATTGGTGTCTGAATCGGCCTCTGACACTCACCGATCTCGACGACTCATCCAGTGAGATCTCTCAGAGATCCGGTCTGACGGATGCAGGCAGAGATCGCCTTTATTAAAACCGCGAAAAGAAGCTGTTCAAGGCAAAGGGCTCCCCAGAGCAGCTGCTCTGAAAGCTGCGAAAGTGCGCCCCGCTGACGCCAAGGTCAAAAGGGGTCGCTCAGACGAAAAGTCTGCGGGCTCACTGAGTATCATAAGAGCATTAGCACCTACTGCGAAAGTGTGAAGTCACTGACCAGAGGTTCATATAATGGTATGAGGCTCCTAAGAAGGACGCATGGTTCCTAAATACAGCATCGACGGTAAACGTTAGAGCTACTGCTTCAGGTGCATTTCCCTGGTTTCTCTGTAATTATGGGGATACGGAACCACCAGCTAGACGTAGATACAGTCTGTCGGGTGTTATCTTCGACGCTGACAAGGTGGGCCATTCAATCATCCGACCCGATTTTCCCGGCCCTGCTGCAACACAGTCTAAAAGATATACTTAGTCCACTAATTGGCCTACCTAGGACGACCTTCTCTTGGGGGTACATTCCGTTATCTTTGAGGGAGGTAAATGTGGCTTTTATTCCCAAGCAAGGTAACCGTCCCTAGGATCATCTTAAGTCGTATAGACCAATTAGCATTACATCTTTTCTGCTTAAGACCGCAGAACGCCTGTTGGACTTGCAGCCATCAGTTGACCGTATAGTATGATGGTTATGCCTGTGTTATGTCACTGGCTACCGCCACACAAAAATGCAGGAAACTTCAGCGGCTCGTATGCCTATCCTTACGGGTGTCATGCGCACATGTCCTACTGCAGCACTAGAGTTAGTCTTAGGACTGAATCCACTGCATTTGCACATAAAGAAGGTAGCTTCTTTAAGCTTTCTGAGGATTTAATTCACAAATGGGTTGCTAGCAGCAGACAGGTCATGCTAGTCTACTAAAAAGTATTGCTGGCGCAGGGATCTTAAGACCACGGAACTTTTATTCCGGGCGAAAATCGATTTTAAGACTTAGTTTTTTTGGCATATCTCGGAGACTGTAAGAGCTAGAGCCATCAAATTTAGTAATTTATGTACTCTTAAAGGATACGCAGATTATAAATTTTGGATACCTCCACCCATCCCCCCATATCAAATAAACGCAAATCAAATACTACAAACTTGCGATTTGGTTTGTAAAGTGAAGATTGTTGTTTTATTATTTCTAAATAATAAATAATATTTATAATTTTGCATTTAATAAAAGTTATTTTTACATTGCAAACGGATGCAGTTCGTATGTGGATAACGATATCACTGACTATCTGTTGTCACCAGACATGGAAGAAAACTTTTCCTCTGCCCAACCGGCTAAACGGAAAATAGAACAGTTACAAAGAAGATCTTGTCTTGTATAAATGTGTATAAATACAGCAGACTGAAACATTCGGAGCATTCCCGTCCATTCAAAACTTATCTTTTCCTTGACCAAAGCGTTTCTTTTTATATACGTGTTATTATGATTACCTAAGTTGTTGCTTTATTTACTCAAATGTTGCTACACCTCTCAACCAGCATCACCCAACAGTGACGCTATAAAAGTGTTTGGCATTGATGTGCCAAGATGCAGCTGAGAGAGATGCATCATAATAGCAAGTGCCTCGTCATCCTCGATGTCGGACAGCAGAAAGCAGGTCCACGATTTGATCTTTCACTTTAATATTACTCATAATTTGAATTTTATATACAATTTTAATTCACGCAGACACGCTGCGTTAATAGCGATCAGCTGTTCACTGACTGCAATTGCGGTAGCGGCTAGTGTCAACAAGTTTTTCAGTTGCGATATTAACAGACTCTTTTAAGTCCGGTGTAAAATCCCTAATATTCTTAATTTAGAAGTTATTCAAGAATTCATTTTCCATAGTGGGGCACAGCGCAGCCAATGTGTAAAGTGCGCAGCTTGCTGCGTGCGTTTGTGTGTGTGTGTACGTGTGACTTTGTGAATGTGTATATAAATGCAACGAGGTTTAAATGTATGTAACCACAGCTCGCCGCTGGGTTCAGGGTATCTCGTAGTCGGGCGATCTGAATATGATATTCCGCTAATATGGGTCTTCCTACATGACAATGGCCCCAAGCACACAAGGAAGAAGGCAAAGGAATAGTTAATAAAAATTCTGTGAACATTTGGGAGTGGCCTCGAATATCTGTGGGCAGATATTCAAAAAGCAGTTTATTCTCCAGCAACAATTCACTTTAGGAGTCTTGAAGCAAAATTCCAATTAAACGATGCCAGGACTGTGTAAAATCGATGCCAAGATGCTGCGCAGCCGTTATTGCTAATAAAAGCTACGCAACTATATATTAATTTTATAGAATAAGCTTTTGTTTCTTATTTCTCATTTGTATCATTTTGTGTGCATATTTAAAAAGTGGTGCTATTTTTTTCGCCAATTTTCGTATTTTTTCATACATTTCCTTAAATACGTTGAAACGTTACAAAATTATGAAGGTTTTTCCTTTCTTTCCACTTTACAATCTTCCACTTTTAACAAGTGAGATTACTCTAGTCGGGAGTGCCCGACGGACAAGCCTAAATTGAATTGGTTAGTGATACTGACCAAGAATATATATACTTTATGGATTCGGATATGCTTCTATCTGCCTGTTACATACATTTATACAAACCATTATACATTTACCTACGAAGAATTGCAAACTGTGGCAATTGAAGCTGAATCGATTCTAAACTCGCGACCGATTGCTTCTTTAAGTGAAGACCCAAACGATGGAGAAGCGTTAAGAAGCGCACTTGTTAATCGAATTCTCAATGATGGTGCTATCTGAACCTACAATTGATGACAGCAGGATATCTCACTTGACGCGTTGACAGCGCATCACATATTTAAAGCAACGCTTCTGGGAGTTGTGGAGACGCGATTATTTGCATACCTTGCAAGTGCGCTCCAAATGGCTTACTCCAGATTCCAACACCAAACCAAACCAAGTTGCTCTTATTCATGAGGACAATTTACCACCCCATCAATGGCTATTGGGACGGATTGTCACAGTGGCTGACGTGAGAACAAAAAGGGGAACCATTCGTCAACCCATTTGCAAATTAGCTCCGTTACCAAAACAAACTGATCTATTTTGATACCCCAAATACTAGATACTACCCAGATACTACTATAGGAAAAAAGAACGATTTTAATCGCCAATCAATAAAGAGGCAAACCTTTAGCAACATATCATGTGGATCATGTTAGTCCTATTGAGAAAACCAGCAAGAGTTATATTTCTATTTTAATGGTGGTCGATGCTTTTTCAAAATTGGTTTGGCTCTATTCAACCATAACAAGTAAGATGGCTCTAGTCTGGAGTGCCCTACTAGGAGATACCCTGAACCCAGCGGCGAGCTGTCGTTATATAAATTTATTTAATGTTTTCATTCATACACACGACTCCACAGCCGCACTTAGTAAAATATAATAGAAATAACAAAAATGAATGCTCGCGCTTCGCGTTCTTTTAATATTTGCAGACAAATTTGAGTATGTCGTAGTTGTGAAATTTTACGCAATATTTTCACAAAATAGGAAACTATATCGTTCAAATGTTTGTTGGAATTCCAATTTTTCGCCTATGTCCCAGCAATAAGTTGCATTTGGACCAAATACCTAAGACGTAATAACTTCTGTGTTTTTTAACCGATTTTGATCAAATTTGTTTTAATACACCTTATTGTACCATAGTACATTTATATATTGACGAGCAGCCTTTTTAACTAAATTTGGTGGCTCTAGCTCTTATAGTGTCTGAGACACATATGTTCAAGCAGCTGCGCTTGGCCGCCACCATGGAATGTTAATTATTAAATAATTTCTCAGCTAGCGATTTAAAAAAAAAATGTTTGAATGGTGGCGAATGGGGGGAGGTATCAAATGCGAAATATTAATAATTTGCGTATCCTTTACAAAAACATATCAAACCGAATTTGGTGGCTCTAGCTCCTAATGTTTATGAGATATGCTCAAAAAACCGGTTCAAGAAACCGATAAAGACTGATTATAAGAAAACGGGGTAAGTTATCGATGATTTGAAATAAACTTGATCTGCGTATGGTATATGCGAACCTAAAAAGTCCAAGTTCAGCTCACTAGCCCCTGTAGTCTCTGAAATCGACGGACGGATGGACGGACAAACGTACATGGCTGGTACATGGCTCGCCTATTGCTCCTGACCAAGTATATATATGTAAAGTGCAGAAGTGTCACGGAGCTAACACTAACCTGTTAGTTAACATTTTGGATAACTGCAGCCTATCGATAAGTCGTCAGAGTCGATAGAGAAGTAGGAAGTCGAATTTCATATAGAGAAGTCGTCGGTTGTTGTCGGTAGGAGCAGAAAGTGGAATTAAAAACGTTGATAGATCGCTCACAACTAACTTTGTATTATGAACCACAGTATCTAATTAAACTTAACTATAATAAATATCTTACATTTGGGGGCTTGTCCGTGTCAAATACAGAGTTAAAGAGCGTCTTACAGTTGCGACCTCGTTCGTGTCGAAAAAGAGTGAAAATGATCGTATAAAGTTGACTGGTGCAAGAGCAGAATTTCGAAAAAGTTGCTAAAGTTGTTATATGCTGCTATAAAGTTGTAAAGTTGTTAAAAGTAGCTGTAAATATTAAGTTGAACAATTCGAATTCTGTGAGCATAGCCAGAGACGCACAGTTTGATACAAGTCGATCGTGGTGTAATTTCGTCGAACAGTTGTGAAATCAAAAGTCGCCTCAGTGTCGCCGTCATTTTTGTTCAAAACCGTTACTTGGGTAGTATAGACTCGTATAGAAAAAGACGCGCAAGATGAAGAAAACGCCGATAAAGAAGCAGAATACAAAAGTAGAAACTACAAAACCAAGAGAAACAGGAGTAAAGTTGCGTTCGAGTGCAAATGAGATGGCAGAAGTCGGACTGGAAACATCGCGTGCCAGTGTGAACGAAATGACAGATATAAATGAGAACAATCAGGGAAACAGTATTAACGCGAAAATTGAGCAAATGCTACAACTGTTAAGCCTTAAAATAATTTCTGAGGAGCAACGTGAAAACCAAATGAAAATCGCTCCGGATAATTTTGGAAAAATAATAAGCAAGTGTGATGGCAAGTCTGTACCAATAGAAAAGTGGTTCGAAATTTTTGAGAAGAATGCGGACGCGTATGAACTCACAGATAAACAAAAATATGTACAGGCTAGGGGAAAGATGACCGCTGCAGCTAAGCTTTTCCTGGAAGCTGAAATAGTGTCTGACAATGATGAGCTGAAACGCGTATTGCTCGAAGAATTTAAATGTAGCTATAACAGTGCAGACATTCGTCAGCAGCTACAAGATAGAAAGAAGAAGAGCAACGAGACGCTACACGAGTATTTGCTACATATGAAGAAAATTGCAGCAGTAGGTTATGTTGAAGACGCAGCTGTCATAAGTCATATATATGAACGTTTAAGCATATCTGAAAAGAAGTACGGTAAAGATCAGCCGAGATCAAGTGTTAAGCAACAAAGCATGCAAAGCGGTAAAAAAGAATATTGCTTCAACTGTGGATCTGGCGAGCACAAACGAAAAGATTGCACAGTCGTAATTAAATGTTTTAAATGTAATCAAAGCGGTCATATCTCTCGTAACTGTCCCGAAAAGCCGATAAAATTATTGAAGTTGATAAAGTTCGCATCGTTGCTGATCGCAGTCGCATGAAAGAAGTTTAAATAAATGGCTCTAAAGTTGATTGTCTCATAGATACAGGATCGGATGTGACCATAATTAAAGAGTGAAGAACATGGAAAACGTTAAGCTTTTTAAAAGCACATCCACGTTGCGCGGTCTGGGCCATACAACAACAAAGCCTATTGTATGCTTTAACGCAGAGGTTATGGTGGACAAGTTTCAGACGGACCAGAAGTTTTTAGTCGTAGCCAATAATCAGATCGATTACATAAATAGATAAAAAGTTTCGTTTGATCGCCGACAAGCAAGGGTACACGTTTTGGAAGCTAGATGCAGACCCGATGCCGAAAGATGAACATACTCTTATTTATAATGTCACTGAAGAGTCTTCTTTTATAGTTCCGCCACAATATCGCAAAGATGTCGAGCAGATGATAGAGAGCAGCTACCAGACACCCACAGAAGCTGCAAAAATGTGCCCAATTCAACTGAAGATAGTTTCGGACGGAGTGATTAAGCCGTTTCATCATTCACCGAGTCGTCTAGCAGCTGACGAATCCAGCGCAGTGAAGAACCAAGTCGAGGAATGGGTCGAGCAAGGAATCGTGCGAAAGTCGTCTTCCAACGTAGCGAGTAGAGTTGTCGTCATTGAAAAGAAGGAGTTTGCATAGACTACAGAACGTTGAACAGCATGGTCTTGATAGATTGCTTTCCTGTACCGATGATGGAAGAGATCTTGGAGAAGTTGCAGCAGTTCAAGTGGTTCACCATAATGGACCTAGAAAACGGGTTCTTTCATGTACCAATAGAGGAGCAGAGCAAACCGTATACAGCGTTTGTCACAAAAGAGGGGCTGTTCGAGTTTAACAAGGCGCCTTTTGGCTTTAAAAACTCGCCAGCTGCGTTCATTCGGTTCGTAAATTATATTTTTCAAGAACTAATCAATTCTGATGTTATGCAGCTTTATATGGACGACATAATTGTTTACGCCGAGTCACCGGATATATGCATGTAGAAAACAAAGTTGGTTCTAGAGATAGCCGCGCAATATGGTCTAAAGATAAAATGGAAGAAGTGTAGCTTCATGCAGCCACGCATAAGCTTTCTTGGCCATATTATCGAAGACGGTCGAATCTTGCCCGGCAAAGAGAAGACCGCAGCAGTCAGCCGTTTTGCAACGCCTAAGGACATCAAAGCAGTTCAAGTTTTTCTGGGACTCACAGGTTTCTTCAGAAAATTCATTCCTGGGTACGCACAAGTTGCACGGCCGCTTACGAATCTACTTAGGAAAGAAGTGGTGTTCAATATTGGCAAAGCAGAGAACCACGCGCTACGAAGATTAAAGCAGCTACTGGCTATGGAGCCGGTACTAAATATTTATTCACGGGAAGCGCCAACTGAACTCCACACGGATGCATCCAAATATGGCTTTGGAGCTGTGTTGCTGCAGAAGTTTAATGACAGTTTTCATCCGGTTTATTATTGGAGCAGAAAAACAACAGAAGCTGAGTCTAAGCGTCACAGTTATTACTTAGAAGTGAAGGCAGCATACCTCGCTCTGAAGAAGTTTCGCCACTATCTGTTGGGGATCCAATTTGATCTTGTTACTGATTGTGTGGCGTTAAAGCAGACAACAACTAAAGCAGACATACCGAGAGAAGTTTCCCAGTGGATTTTGTATATGGAGGACTTCACATTCAAAGCAGTACATCGACCAGGCGATAGAATGAGACACGTGGACTGTCTCAGCCGTTTTCCACAGGCGTGCATGTTCGTGACGACCGAACTAATAGCTCGTATAAAAAGGCACAACAAGAAGACGATTTCATCAAAGCCGATGTAGAGATCCTGAAGCAACGCCAATACCAAGACTACAAGCTTAAAGGTGGTCTACTGTTTAAAGTCGTTAGTGGCAATGAGTTGCTTGCTGTTCCGAAGCGAATGGAACAAGAGGTTATCCAAGGAGCACACGAAGTTTGTCATTTCTCAACAGTCAAGACGATGCACGCAATACAGCAGCAATACTGGATTCCTCACCTTGAGGGAAAGGTAACAAAGTTGATTGCTAACTGTATCAGTTGTATTCTTTT